>VXBO01000173.1:41437-59308 GCA_013400135.1 Rhinoptilus africanus | reverse complement strand
TACGTCCTTTCCATGGGCTGCAGCTCTTCACAGACTGCTCTAGTGTGGGTCCTTTCCACGTGTCCTTTCCACAGGGTGCAGTTCTGCAGCAACAGACTGCTCCAGCTTGGGTCCACCAAAGGCTCATGCTCAGTATATGAATGGGGGTTGGCTGGGGGGCAGGAATCCACAATCACTGCTCAGGACAGTTGCAATTCACTGGGCGGTGAGAGTGACTCGTGTCGTTATTATTAATATTATTTTTTCTTTTTCTGTTATTGTTTTTATTAAACTGTATTTATCTTAACCCACAAAGTTTTTTTCTCACTTACCCCTCCTTTTTTTCCCCTCTTCTCCCCAGCCTTCTTGGGGGAGGATGAGTGAGTGGCTGCATGTTTCTAGTTGCTGTCTGGGGTTAAATCTAAAGCCAGTACTAAAGCCAGCAAATATATAATTTCAACAGAGAAACAGGTCATAGATAGTCAAGGGGTATAGAAAGGTTTGTATAGAAAGAGTAGGCAACTTTTGCAAGGAGTTAGACTGAAAGGGGAGAACACTGAAAGAAAAGGAAGTGCTGTATCAATTGTCAGGAGGTAGACACAGAATCCTTTCTTTCCAGAAAAAAGTTATGTCATACTCTAACACTCTAAGTGCTAAGAGTCTTCTGCAGAAACAGACCAGCTATGTAAGATGTTAAATCTGAGACAGCAAGAGACGTAGGTTGAAAGTGATGCATCATTAAAAAAATCACCAACTTGTAGCACAGAACAGTCTTAGAAACAAGTTTTGTAAGTTCAGGATGCAGGAGTCTAGTCCAGCAGAGTCATGCAACACCCCTCAATTCTATAAAATTGTGTTTTGACTTACCATCATACCCTCGTGTATAGCAGTTTTGATGTTTTCTGAGAAAAATCCAGTCTGTTGTCTGCAATGAAGCATCAAGGGAGGGAGTGCAAGAAAATAATAAGCACTGACTAAATGCTCATGGACATCTCTCATACGTGGCTGGGTGGAATATTAATCTTTTGGGGGCAGAGATTTGCAGAATGGCTGCTGCTTCGTCTCAACATTTCTGTCAAGAGCAGGCTATGATTAGGTAGCAAATTAAAGTCTTCCTGTTGGGAGTATGCAGAAATGCCTATGAGCTACAGATTATCCTTGAATTAGAGTAAGCAGCCCAACAGAGTCCATCCTTTACCATAGTACCATGTAGCATGGCCAAACTACAGGTCCTTATCCAGAAGTAACTGTTGGTAAGAAGCAAGCTCATTTCTACTTATGAAGTATGTTGCTTTATTTCACAGTTTCAAATCTCAGTTTTTTTCTGGCATACTAACTGCTTTATTTACCAGATAAAACCCATAAATGTATGATTATAAATATATAAACAAGTCTTTGAATGCCTTTGAATGTGTCATGGCTTTCTATGTCTTGTTCAGCCATATATTTTCTTTGGAAATTATGTATCTTATTACTTTGCAGAAAAATATTTCTAGCTTGAAAAGAAAGCAAGGCAAATTGGTATTTTTGCAGGAAAAACTATAACCATGTGTTATACTTCAGTTGTACCACCTGGCCTGCAGCTATTTTAGCAATAAGTATTAGAAGGCTAATACCTTGATCAGCGATCATTGACCCTTCAATAAGGTATTCATGTTTTGTATAGACTCATTTTTGTGCTGGAATCTCTGCTGCCATTGAAATCAGTACTGACAGCTTGGTTTAACTGGAAGCAGTCCTTTGATTATTTAGGAGAATGTACCGGGAGCAAGGCAGATGCAGAAGAAATGCAGTACATAAAAAAAAAATTAAAAAGTAAAATTACATAATTCTCCAGGTACCTCACAAAACAGGCACAGCCAAGCTTATGTAACTCAAAAACTTTCTGTTGTTGGCAAAAGGTTGTACAGTTATTTAAAATTCACCGGCTTTTAAACCAGTATTTCCCTTTTTGGTCAAGTCCCCTTTCTGTTTTTAGTATCTGAAAGTGGTGTTTGAGAGTACTTTTTTTAACAGCTGTGTTTTTTTAAAGTAGAGGTGAATTTCCTTTTAAGACAAATAGTGCCTAAAACTGGAATATGTTTATCAGAAGGTTTCTACAGAAAATCTACTGTCATCTGTATGTACTAGCACATACTTTGATGTGCTACTGCACATCAAAAAAGCTACAGTTTCTGGCCTTGTACTGAGTTTCAGCTCTGTATATGTCACTGAGGTGGGAGCTGAATACATTAAGTGCCTTACAGGACTGAATCCTTTCATTGCTTGCTATAAAATGTAGGTACTGATTCAGTTAGTAAAAAGCTAACAATGTTTTCTCAGGCCATGTGTGACAAAAATACCTGTCTGAGCTGTGATACAAACAGACATAGATGAAAAATGACACTACTTCCAGGATTAACAGACAAAACAAGCACTAAAACTTCTAAAAAATAGAAAAAAAAGATTACATGAGAGTGGGTATGAAGTAAATAGAGTAGATAATGTGAATTGTATATTTCAGAATGGCAGCTTACTAGGCAAATCATAGCAGTAAATGGTCTCAGCTTTCCTTCCAGCTACTACTGAATTAATAAAAATTGTATTGATCCAGCTGTGTATTGGAAAACTGACAGAACAGGATGACCATACTGAAAGGAAGTAAGATACAATTATAAAAGTAATGCAGGCAATGTGGCTTTGTATGAAAGGGAAGAGAATTCTTTTATCTGTCTTTATCTTCTGCTGTGCTACCTCAGTAAGCAAAAACAATGTCCAAACTGAAGCTTAAGAAGTATGAATTTCTGTACATATTTGCTGTGCTCTGAGCAAGAGTTCACCTGAGCAAAGGAAAAGAATTATTTTCAGAAATATACTGTATCTTCTCCTCATGCTTTATGTGAAGTCTGTTGAAATCCTAAGAAGAATCTCACTGGCTTGAGTTGCTTTAATTCCTGCCTTTACTGTGCAGATGGTCTGGTACACACAGAAAATCAGCATCACTCGGCCTGGGTTCTGGATAGTCTCTCCATAGAAAGTTAACCACAGAAATCCTGCTGTGATGACAGAGAAGTTTTAGCAACAAACCTGGCTTTAAAATACATAGCAGAGGATGCTGGACCATGAAATGCAGTAAAGAACAGCTTTTGAGCATAAGGAAGCATCTTAACATGGAGCTGGTGCTTAATACCTCATGTGGTTCCACCATGGCCTCATAATCACTGCTTGGTAAAATCTGTGTAGCTGTTCAGAAATTAAATGAATGCAGTAGAAAAATTTACCCATCCTGCTTTCTGCAGAAGCAGAAGCACCTCTGGTCTGAGTCCAACTTGATTATTAGACATCTCTGAAAAACATCTGCTGTGTTTCAGTCGTGTTAAAACACTCAGTCTTCTTTTATTAGAGTCTGCAATAATAAGCTTAGATGTAGGGCATATTGTATGCTGCTATTATTAGGACTTTCAATGGATTCTGACATACACAGTCATAATATATTTTCTTTGATCATCTACTATATTTTGGAAGCTGCCCTAGTGTACCACTTTCTTTTTTTCTTTTTCTGTTTTTTTAAACTTTCCTCTAGCAATTTTCCTTTCCTCATCTAGGGTAAATTTCTCTATTTAAAATCGTCACTGGAGTTGGAGAAAAATTTGGAATTTGCATTCCATAAAAGCTTCAATACTTTAACATAGTAGAAAGTCTGTGGTCTCCAAAGAAACAGGAAAACCATGAAAGTCTCAGGAGGAGAAAGAAGTGAAAAGTTTGGTTTAGAATTCCTATAAACAAACAGAAGCAGTTGTGGTTTTTTAAATTGTCACATTCTTGCTTTCTTGGAGCCAGCTCAAATAAGGATTTTGTGTGTTCCAGACTTCAATGTTGATAAGTATTGCAGTTTAGGCATCCAAGTAGCTGAAGAACTAAATTGGGAGTGAGAAGACCGATCTACTCTGAATTACAGAGTATCTTTTCTTTTTAATACTCTTGGGTAGATGGAATTCAAAACTATTACTATGCGCTGTGCTGAACCCCCTAGAGTTGTTTTAGAAGACTGGGTTCTCAATCAGCTGACCTAATTTTCTGTAAACTATTGTATTTACCTCAAGAAGCAATTTTTGTTTTAAATTAAATGTATTTGTGAGTTGCTGGGATAGCTTGCCTCATGCAAGCAAAAGGAATTGCTTGACATTTCCTGTCCTCACTGTTGAAAGATGTAGCATGTTCCTGCCTTAGCTAAGGGTGATTTTCCTTCCATTATAGTTCCTGTTGTTCTTAGCAGGAAAAAAAAATGCTTCGTTGCATTTTCTCATTGCTCTGTGAGATTACATTATTTTTAAAAAAACATGTTTTACTTGTAAGACCCTGATAGAATCTATGCAATTTGCATCTGCTTTTTAGTCTTCATAGGTGTATATGCCAAAAAAGATTTTATTCTTTCTCCAGTTGCTTTTTTAGTGTTTGACAGCTCACAAACAGTGTTCTAGTAAATGCCAAGTGATATCTGACACTGCAGTTTTCATAATGCATTTCTTAAATATAGCATAGTCAGATTACATTTGCAAAATATTTGGTAATTTGTTTAAGACTGTAAACATCTGCTGACTTCTACAATTTAAGAACAGCCTGTATTCATAGAGGGAGTTCTGCCTGGCAGCCTTGAGACATTGTTTCTCAAACAATTACGAAGTGTGAAATCCCTTTGTGAAGTTGCGTGCATAAACAGGGAGGTAATCCTGTTGTGGAAGTCCAAGTGACTTGCACATAGTTTTATTATGAAGTCCAATACTAGCTCTGTAGTGCCATCTGCTGAAAAGTAGTGAGGAACCACTGGTATGTAAGCAGAGTTTTCCAAATGACCCTTTCTGTCTTGGATGGCAAATTCTCACTTCCCTCCTACTTCTCTGCCTGTTTACAACATTCACTATCATTTTGTCTTAATCTTGTTTTTTCCTCTTATACTGAATCTCATTAAGGTTCTCAGTCATAAAACTATTTCTGCTGCAGTGTTGTCACTTCAGTGGTGTTTATGTAGCAAACCCAGGGAAGTTAAGACACAGAGTAAATATATTTCATATTAATCATCCAGAAAAGTTTTTCTGTAACGTCATTGTGCTCTGAGATTCCAAACATAGAAGGAAATGGACAGTGTAAATCAAGAGGTAGTTTCTGTTTTGAGGATCACTGGTTTTATTGTCTAATACCACCAGTGTGGTTTTCTTGCATGGGTTGTTTTGTTTGTGGGTTTGTTGGTTTTTGGGTTTGGGTTTTTTTTTTTTTCGGTCTGTGCTACATGAAAGCACAATCTACCTCAAATAAAAGGTCTGCATCCGTATTTTTCATAGCCCTTGTGCTCAGGTCTTGCTACCCTTTTCTTTGCAACTGCGTCAGCTACCTCTCATCCAAGCAATATAGCTACAGCCTGAGGGAGAGCACACAGTTCGGCATCAGGAATGGTGGAGTCTGGGTATGGGCACTTTCCTTCTGACAGAGCAGGGTCTGCCATCCTCCCTTTGAATACTTTCTCTGTCAAGAATACCCTCTCTCAGTGGATGGTGGGTGACAGAGCTCTAAGGTTGTCTCTAAGGCATGACTTTTTAGTGGATTCCCAAAATCTAAAGACAATGGCAGCTTCAATCCTGTGGGAGTGGCTTCAGGTCTCATTTACTCAGAGCTTCGAAAGCTGTTTTAGCAAAGGGATTCCTAGGAATTGTTCTCACTCGTCGTGATACTTGTCATGATATTCTGTTCAACAATATAACTTTTTCTTATTCAGTAGCTAGAAGACTGATGATGGGCTTTAGGTTGGTGAAGAATGTTGCCTGGGAGAAACAGAGTGGAGAGATGTATGTGCTTATAACAAAATGCTGGGCGATATAATGAGGGAAATTGAAGGTCTTAAAAAATATGAAAAGGCAGTGCTTTTGCTACTCATGATCTGACAATCTTAATCTCCGGTTTGTCATAATGGTTTGTTTCTGTCTGCTTTAGTTCAAATGAATATATATGTAAGGAAAATATCACTGCGAGTGACTGTCAAGGAGGAGCACAAAGCTACAAGTTTCATTTTACTGGAATAAAATATCTTTATGTCTCTTTGATAACAGAAGTTAAACTAATAGGTTTTCAAGACTTTTACACCTGAAAACTTTTTTCATTAAATGTAATAGTGTCAAAGCAGAGGATAAATCATGGCAAGAACATCAGTATAGAAAGCAATATGTTACAAAAACATCTAAAAGGACAGTAGAGTTCAGAAGTCTGATGGCTAAATACATATGTTCTAGGACAATAAAACAATGTTCCATCTATTTTGGTGTAATAATAATACTGTTTTGAAGTCAGAAATTCTCCTTTAGTATATGGACAAAGAGCAAGATCACTGATAAAATAGACGAGTGTCTTCTAAGGGTCTGAAGTCTAGAGATACAGTGGTGCAGAAAGTCACAAACAAGAGGAAGTATTTGCAGAGGTGGATCAATAACCGTAGGGGAGATAGGTTCCTTGAGGTACTCTCGACACATGCTGATGCCTTATGCAAGGGCACATGCCATGTGAAATAGACTCAGCCTCTTTGGCAAAGGCGGCTTTATGGCTTGGTCTGGTTAGAGATTTCATAGTAGTTTGCAAGTTCCAGGTCTTGGTTTTAATCCATTTTGGACTGGCAAAAATATATTTTGTTTCCATATAAACAGTAAGCATGTGCTTGCATCAACCCTAGTTGTGAAGATCATGATTTCTGTGGTAAGCAATGCATGTTCACGTCCTTTCCCTATCTGATTTGAGAGACTGGAGGTGATGAAGGCAGAGAAAGCTCTGGGCCTTCCTCTCACCTGTCCCTTTGTGAATTCAGGTCAGGTCAGACAGATTCCAGGTCATCTTTTTGTACCAGTACCTGCAGAACTGGAGATTTCTTCTCACATTTGCCAGAAGTGTTACCAAAAATATATCCATGAACCGTTATAACATTGTCTCAAAATATTGTGTGCGAATTATACAGCTAATTTTAATGGCTATGTCAGCAGATGGTCACTGTCATTTATTTTGTTTTCAGAGCCTAGTATTTTTGTGGTGCTGGTTAAAACGGCTTGCCTGCTGTTCAATTCTTTGCATTGAAATAACACTTCATTTTGCTGCTCAGGGATCCATAAAAATGGATCATTGTAAAGAATTTATGTCAAACCAATAGGGTCCTTATCTAAACTCCCAAAGTTTTTCTAACTCAGCCTTCTCAGGCGAAGTAGTATACCTAATTTAGTAACTTTGTCACCAGCAATTTAATAAACAGCTGAGAAACAGTCCAAAAATCCGAACTTGGTATGCTACATACCCCATTCAGCTGGAAACAATTAAATAATCAATTTAATCTAATTAGATTACCATTCAATCAATAAAGGAGAAAATGGTTTCATCAGAGAAGAGAATGTCCATTTTACCTTCAGAGCCTAATATTAGGATGGCCAACTAAGTTCACAAAATGCACTCACTCCCACTACTCAAAGGGTGTAGTTTTAACAGCAGTTGAAAAAGGCTTAGGTGAGAGTGGGTCAAAGTGCTTTGTATAAAGATGTCACTTGATCAGTTTTGGTAAAATACATTTAGAAACTTTTATAGCTAACTACTACTCTTTGATCTGATTTGCTTACTTTATATACAGATACACATACTTTGCTCAATAAATTTACAGAGTCCATTTTCTGAGCATTCAGCTAGTGAAGAATTTTTTATTATGACTTTTTCTTAATGAGAAAAGTGCTTGCTTGTACCTGATAAATGATGTGACTGCTTTCCAGAAGTAAGACATCTACAGTTGTTCTCTCTGTATTTTTTCAGTTGCCATCCTTATGTGGCTTAACTCTTCAGGCACATTATGTTTCTGACTTTAAAATCCATATTGTGCTATATGGTCAGAAAGGGACCTCTGCATCCTAACATGAGTATGTATAACTTCAAAATAAAGGGAAACAAGGGTTGTTCATTTCAATTTCATAGGTGTTTTCCAGTTTTGGGTTTCAGTTTCTTTACAAGTTTTAAATTTCAGTTTGCTATGACCTGTGAACTTCTTATATCAATTCCCTTTTGTTTTCTTCTCCTTTTAGCAAGCCATTTCTAATGTCCATAAGAACAGGTATTTTGCTCAGGAAAGCACAGTGCTGCTGAATATTTGCAGCACAATATATAGCATAAAATTGCTATTGGCACTGTTTGTTGCGGAAATATAACAGTTGAGATTTAAAATATGTTCAATAATTAATGATTTTGCTTACAAGATGGCTCAATTATTTTCATCTGGCCATTGTAATTCAGGAGCAAAATATTTGGTTGTGTTCTGAAATGCATTCCATCTTTGAGATGTTTGTGTTTATTCATGTATTTATAAAAGTGTTTGGATTGATTTCGTTCTAAAAACATGTGATTCCTCATGGACACACACAGCTGTAAGTCTCTAGGAATCTTGTGTACTTGTACTTCAGAAAATAATTTAGTCCTCAGTCGCAATATAAGTAACTTGAGATGTCTGTTGTGAAGACGAAGTCTTTGATTCAGGTAACTAGTTTTGCTGGAACTACAAAATTTACATGATGTGCATCTCATGTCTGAAATGTGGTAACAAGTGGGATCTGCCTATCTAAACGGAATAAAAATAGCTATGATAGAGTGAGAATAAATACATTGCTAATTATTAAATTTTATTAATTTACTGAATGTTGCTGTATCACCAGCTGTTTCTCAATTAATTTAATTTAAGAGAGTAATAAAATTAAAATTGACTTAAACTTTTTAAGATGGTCAAGAAAACAATTTATATAAATAAATGTGCATACATACTCTTCTACACATTTTGATTAAAACACTGTACACAATTAAGTTGAGGACGTTGGGTAGGAAAGGCAAAAGATTTAAAATTAATTTTGTATTTGGCTTCTGTTTGTCTGCTTGAATAAGCAATTTAAAATAACTGAAGAAAATGTTGCATCATCATGGGACTACTGAGCAGAGAGATCATCTTGAGATATGTCTCTACTATGTCTACATTAGAGAGAAACATGTTTCACTCGTGCAATTGGAGCTGAGATCCTCCATTAATGTGACATGCATTTTGGATATTTGAATTCAGCCAAACTTTAGACCAGTTCCCCGCATACAATATATTTGTTGTAAATAGGGTTGAAACTGTGCAAACAAAAACTACCCTTTTGACTGTGAACCCTAAATGGTCCAAGGAGTGCCACACTGCCCTTTCTTCTGTTTCCTGCGGAAAGTGGTATGTACTACTGCAACCATGGTAACATGTCACTTATCTTTGTTCTTCCTCAATTTCTTCCATTATTTCTGTTCGTCCCTGTTTGTTTCCAAGTGACACCACAGTAACTATGGCCTGAATCTCCTGATGACTCTGAGGAGGCCAAAGAAGAATGATAAAGAAAAAGGGTAGTGAGGCAGGTAATATCCTAACACATGGGTACCACTTTGGCCCTGGGACATTGAATAATCAATGGTGAGTTCAAAGCTCTCAGATGCAGAGCAGCACAGGCTGTAAGCTTTTACCAAGAGCCAGTGCCTTGAGTGTGCTACTCATGATGAAATTTCGTGAGGTTGACCATATCTGTGTTCAAGAAAGTTGCAGTCACCCTAATGGGGAAACTTTGGCACTGTCGGACTGTGCAAATCCATGGCTAGCAAGGTCAGGGTGGCCTGCAGGTAAGAAAATGGTGATTGATATGCAGGCCTTGGAAGAGTACCAAGGACAATTTAGGGACATCTCTACTGCCTGTGCTGGAAGAACTCATGATGCCTGTGTTGTTCATCATGCTGGCTTTAAAAGAGGATGCTGATACCTCCTCTCTGTGCAGTGGCAGGATCATCTGGAGAATGTGGCTGCCGATCTAAGTTATAGCAATACTACATGATCCAACTGCACCTATGATTTGTGAGTGGGTACTCAAACCATGCTGTAGCCCTGGTGCTGAAGTGCCACCAGAAAACTACCCTCCTACCAACTGTCCTCATTCTAAAGATGTGTATAAAATACTTATTCTGGAACTGTGATCACTGGCAGAGGGGATTGTTCAAGTTAGTTGTGGCCAGAAGCACACCACAGAGGTATTCCTGGCTGACACACCACAGAGAGATGATGCAGGGTCAAGGAATGCAAACCCCAGATGATGAGATCTCCTCCGGGCTCTCCCAAATAATGAACCTGAGTCTGCAGTTGTGGGCACCCAGGCAGACAGCAGGATCTGCAGTGTGCTTATGCAAAAGGTCTGTTCAAGGTAGCCACAGCATGGGCACATCTCCAGAGTGTGTTTTTTGTCCCAGATCATTGGTTCAGTGATTTTCCTTTTCTTTAATTTTGTTGATCATTTATCCTCATGTTGCCTGGTATTACCACCAGGTTACCTGATCATTTATTGTCTATATGCGTTGTAATACCACCAGATGACCTGCTATCGGAGAAACCTTAGACCTTCTTTTGACACTTGTTGATGAACTTTGCTGTTTCCCTGGGGCCATAGACTGCATCAAGCTGTATCTTTTTGGAGACCAAAGGGACTGATCTTGCCATCAGGAAAATATTAGGAGAAGAAAGATCAATAAAAATAGGATAGCAATACCTGAGTGGTGGGGATAGCAAGTGAAGGTAGAGCAGGCACACAAGCGGAAAAATTGCCGTATTTTTATGTTCATGAAATCTGTGCCTTACCAGGGGCATGGGATGCTATAGATAATCACATGAAATATGAAATAACCAGTGCGGTTTGGCTTGTTAAACATGCACAAAGCACAGCTACCTATTCATTGTGGCAGTGGAAAGTTTAAAGACCATCTGTCAGCACATGCACTGTGTATTATGTCCTGGAGGACTTCATGGTGGTACAGCCCACTCGTCAGACCTGTGTCCCCACTTGGGGCTAGCACGCATTCTCCACAGAGAAGAGGTCTTCCCGTTTAGTGGTTTCCAAAAGGAATGTAATTCATACTCACCAAAACTCGTTCACAAGCCAAACTAGCAAGGGAAGTAATATGGGGATTTAGTTCAGAAACTTGCAATAAGGAAAATTTTCCTGTCTTTTCTGTTTGATTAGTGACTTTTGAGAAGAGAATATTTGATTGGGGTTTTGTTTGTAAAGCTAGCCTTGAATAATGCAAATTTCTAGAAAAATCAACAGTGTGTTTTTAAATTTAATAATCAGGTGGTGATTTATAGCATTCTCCACATTTAAAGAAGCTGGAGGCTTGCTGTTTTTTAGTGAAAGCTAAAATAAACTGTGGTATTGGTAGGATTTCAAGTGAATTGATGAGGGTACTGTTCCACTGGCATCATGAGGCCCCAAAGGTTGTCTGTGTTGAAATTGCTAACAGCATGGGAGGAAAGTTATTTTTCAGCTGTCATACTCTAATTTTCTTGCTTATGAACTCAAAGATCCAATATTGTTATTCATCCATAGGTAATGTACTGAAATCCTGTTATTTAATGTTTGTGTTTTGCTTTTCATCTCCAGAAAGAGGCTATGTTTTGCAGTCTCAACAAGGAAATAGAAGAGAGCTATTGTGAGGGAGAAATTGAATTTCCCTTCTCGTCAGCCCTGGGAGATACTGCTTTTTTTGATACTCAGACAAAGGAAGAATAGGGATGCTATGGCTTGGAACTGACCCATACTTAAATTTATCACGGTAAACTTAGGTGAAAGTGTATGGTACTTAGCACTGTGGATCTTCACTACTTAATCACAGTTAATTTTTATAATAATGGTGATGCAGCTCTTTAGTGGTATTGAAGGTGCTTGGTAAAATAAACAGAAATTCACAATTTAAATTTTGCTTTAGCAGAATTTTTCCCCTCTTTGCTTAAAAATATATAATTATTAATGACTTACATTTCTTCAAAACTGAGTGCTACAAATTCCTAGAACATCTTTTTAGCAGTGACATGAAAGCTTATAACTACTAGTAACACAAAATCTACACCTGAAATCGTTTGTTTTCTGCAGAATGCTTGATGTGGTTTTATTTTTGCCTGATGTAGTCTCTAAATTGTTCTTTTACTTTGGAAAAGTGGATACAAACACTTCCATTCATGGCTCTTTTGTGAAAGTTCAAGGCTCATTATTTTAAATAACTGAGGGTAAAATAAGATCTTGTAATTTGAAAGGAAAGGGAATGACTATCAGTAAGCAGGGTAGTGATCAGAACCCTGCTCTCAAATAGGCTCTGGGATACTCATCCCGCGTTCCCTTTTTTTTTTTTTTAAATAGTGCAGACTTGTCACGTATGTATAATGGCTGTAATCCCCACAACCAAACTTGTCAGTCAATCTCTGCCATAATAATGTGCTGAGATTTTGAAAAGTCTAGTGATGAGTAGGATCTCATTTAAGCAGCAAAGAAAACTCAGATAATTGTTTCAAGTGCAGAGCCCTGCAACACTGCAGACTATATCCAAGTCCTCCACGTCATTGTCCAGATTCAGTGACCTAGAAACAAAAACTACAGTACTAACAGAGAGACTTGAAATGTCAGGAGTTTCAGTACAGAGAATGCAAGGGAGTAATGGCATAGAGCTTTTCACATGTAGCTTGACTTTGGTTTTGTTTTTTTTTTTTTCTTCCTTTAAAGGACCTCCCGAAAAAACTTTTTATATTAATTTTTATTTTCTCTAAGGAATCATCTAGTAAGGAGCAGCTGTATAAGGGGAAACTGGAAGAAGGTATTAAAGTGCAGTAAATAGGCAGTTTTGAGGTTTCTTATGTAATGATACACATTGCTCTGTTTTAAAGCCCCAGGTTTAGAGCTGGCCTTTATTCCTGGTAAGCACTGGAAGAGAAAGTTTATGAAAATTTCTGACCTGTAGTTCAGATGTCTTGACTCTGCATATTTGCATGCTGTAATAAAAAGGATGATTCAACTCATGCTGATGCATCCAGGATCACTTTCCACTAACTAATATGGGTGATGAAGTTAAACCAGCACAAAGGTTAGCATGGCTTCCTGCTTGAGTGCTTGGTCAGGCTCAGTTTTGCAGCTCAAGCTTTAGTTAGGTTTCAGTGATTACATGATTCAAGCTTGCAAACTTGCATCTTGCTTTGTAATTCTGCCTGCTGTAAGGCATTTGGCTGTAGTAACAACGTACTCCTAAACAGATTCATGGTGGAATAACCTTACAGTCTTGACAACCACTGCCTGTATCTCAGTCAAAGCATTGGCCCTGTATTGCTTCTTCCACTACAACCCACCGGCAAACAATTTTTCTTTGCAAAGATCCACCATGAATAAATTTCTGAGGCTGTAGTGGGTGCTTATAGGCTGCTCTTCATTCCAGGACATTTGATCTTGCAGGGCTTTCTCCATCACGTCAGGATGACTTCTTGCTTTATCCAGGGAAGTAATGACATAACAATCAGTCATCTCTGGAAACAGATACAGTGAGATGTATTGTGAATACTCAGCACATCTCCAACAATAATTTTGAGCTCAAATAAAAGAAAGGAAAAGGAAAATAAAGAAAATGAGCTACATGACCTGAAGTCTTCTTTATAACTGTTCTTACTGTGCTACACAGTTTTCTTCACATCAACAGATAGAATCATAGAATCATAGAATCGGTGAGGTTGGAAGGGACCTTTAAGATCATCAAGTCCAACCATTAACCTGCCCTGACAAAAACCACTTCTAAACCATGTCCCTAAGTACCTCATCGACCCTTTTCTTAAACACCTCCAGGGATGGTGAATCCACCCCCTCCCTGGGCAGCCTGTTCCAATATTTAATAACCCTTTCAGTGTAAAAACGTTTCCTGATATCCAATCTAAACCTGCCCTGACATCACTTGAACCCGTTTCCTCTTGTCCTATCCCTTGTCACCAGGGAGAAGAGGTCAGCCCCCATCTCTCTAAAACCTCCTTTCAGGTAGTTGTAGAGGGTGATGAGGTCTCCCCTCAGCCTCCTCTTCTCCAGGCTAAACAACCCCAGTTCCCTCGGTCGTTCCTCCTAAGTTTTGTCCTCCAGACCCCTCACCAGCTTCGTAGCCCTAATGATGAGAGCTAAGCCCTAAGATGAGAAGCTCTGTTTACTAAAGAAAGCATTCCCTGTGATGGCATAGAAGAGCTCTTATCACCCTGCAAACTGTATCACACCCTTATCAAATCACAAGTTATATCTGTGCAGATCTGTGACAGTCACTTCAAAGGCTGAATGTTCCATACAACATGTGCAACTGAGCCAGGCTGATGAAATGGAGACACTGTGCAGAGTAAGCACCGATGAACACAAATTAAGGAAAAATGTTTGTTTTTTATGGAATCTAAGAACAAGAAAGGTTGGAAGGCAGTTCTGGAGATCATCTAGCCCAACCCTCCTGCTCAAGCAGCATGAGTTACAGTGGGTTGCTTTTGTCCATGTCTAGTTAGGACTTGATCATCTCCAAGGTTGGACACTCTACAACCTCTCTAACAACCTGTTCCAATATTCAAACACGTTTCTTTCCAACAGGATATGCTGTGTTTCAGTGGGTGTCCATGGCCACTGGTCCTGTCAATGAATAGCACTGAAAAGAGCCTGGCACTGTCTTCTTTGCAGCTTGCCTTCAGGTATTTATATACATTGATAATATCACACTAAGCCTTCTCTTCTCCAGGCTGAACACTCCCAGCTCTCTCAGACCTTCCTCATAGGAGAGGTGCTACAGGCCTTTCATCATCTTCGTGGCCCTTTGATGGACTCTCTCCAGTATGCCCATGCCTCTCTTTTACTGGGGAGCCCAGAGCTGGGCACAGAACTCCAGACGTGGTCTCACCAGTGCTGTGCAGAAGGGAAGCATCACCTTCCTTCACTTGCTGGCAACACTCCTCCTAATGCAGCCCAGGATGCCATCAGCTTTTCTTGCTGTATTAGCACATTGCTAGCTCGTGTTGACCTTGATGTCCACCAGGAGCCCTAGGACATTTTCTGCAAAGCTACTTTCCAGCTGGTTGAGCCCCAGCCTGTGCTGGTGCCTAGGGTTATTCTTCCCCAGGTACAGGACTTGGTACTTCTCCTTGTTGCACTGCATGAAGTTCCTGTCCGCTCCTTTCTCAAGCCTGGTCATTCTGGGTGGCAGAACAACCCCGTGGTGTATCAAGCACGCCTCTCAATTTTGTATTGTCTACAAATTTGCTGAAGATGCACTTGATCCTGACCAATTAATGAAGTTGTTAAACAGTATTGGGCACAGTATTTACCAAGCTGGACTTTAAAGCACACCTTTCTTCCTTCCTTGGTAACTTCAAGTTTCTTCAAAGTGAAGAAGAAACCACCTCTTTTCTCCTTCCTTCATAACCTCAAGTTTCTTCCTCAAAGTGATGGGCTCCACAAAGATTTTCATAATTGGCCACATTTTTTCCATGGACAAGATTGGTTGAAAGATTTTAGTTCAACCTTCAGAAAGGCCTTTCTATTGTGTTTGGATTCTGAAGTTAATGTGGTTTTTTTTGAAACTGCTGATTTTTGGTTTTTTTGGTCATGTTTTATGGCATTATCCATAAAGGCCATATCTCCCTAAAATTATTAAAGATCATATATAAGATGATAGCTATGACCATTAAGCATTTCCTTTTCGCTTTTTCTGAAGAAAAGTTTTAACCCCTCCCTCTTTTTTTTCCTATTTTTTGTTGCATTTTACAGTTTGAGTGTAGATTGATGCTACCTAGAAACTGATTCACCAGGTGAGGAGCATAGAATTTTACTTTGCATTACAAAAGTGAGACACAATTAAACAAAGAACCTTTATGCCCTATATACCAAATGGGGAAAGGACATGTCTGAAGGCAACAAAAACCACAAACATATATGTTAGCCAAAAAAAGAAATGCTCTGGAGAGTGTAGTACGTGATGGTGCTGTGATATGTATATTATGTTTGTAAACATATTCTGACTAAACTGGGAGTGTTGATGCAGTGTTACATGGAAATAATACATGACTGGAGATTAATTTCTAACCATTGAGGGGAAAAGTCCAATATACTCTGTACTTGTTCTGGTAAGAAGGAAGAATGAAGAAACACTGAATTGAAGTATCCAGCTATCTATCTGAACTTTCGCAGGCTCTGCATTTCAGTGGCAATCTGCTGCAGCATAAATTTTTTGGAGCAGCTAGAGACGCTAGACAACAGGTGAGAAAACAAGTTGCTTTTAGCTAGACGCATAGAAAATAACTAGATGCTTAAAGAATGAGTGAGTCACGTACAGTGCCTATTTCTTGGACCCGTGCTAAGCCCTACTATGAGATCCATTTAATGCTTGTCATAGCAAACTTTCCTTTGTCAAAGCAACTGCCCTGGGCTAACTTATACAAGGTATATGAGATGTAGTTGTGATCTGCATTACATGCTATTTTCAGGATAATACAATCAACAAACTCAGAACATGGGCAGGCAAAACATATCCTAAGTTCATTTAGCTGCTTTCACCTGGAGCAATTTCAAATTTAATCTCTTTATTCTAGTGCAACCAATGATGTGTCTAGTTTTTCATGAGTTTTAATATCCCCTTTTTGGAGTATAATCATGCATTTTTCTCATAACACATCCACTCCTAGCACAGCATATGAGCAGATCTCTATCTGACCACGTTGCATAGTACTGAAGAAAAAAGTGTTAAAATATTGAATTGCAGAAAAGCCATACTTAGCAGTGCATATTTCTGATATTTCATGTAGGCGCATTTCATGATCTGTCTCCCATGAAGTGGGACTCTGCAGTGCCTGAAATATCTGTGTGAAACATTTCCTGCTACCAGTTGGGATTCCCCTTGTAGACTGAGCTCTTGCTATGGAGAGCTGTCTTAAAACAGCAAAATTGAAAGAGTGTATTAGTAATGTTTATGCGTGCCCAGGGCATAAACGTTAAAGATGCACAAGGATCATACTAGAAGTCCCTGAAAACTGGCTGTAACCCCAGGCCTTTGTCTAACTTAAGACCATTTATAGCATTAGAGAGCTGAGCTAATAGGAACCCAAGGACAAACCATAGGGTAAATGAGGGCCAGTCAAAAATAAACTGTGTGGATGGACATGACTGAGTCTTAAGGGATTGAATATCTGTAACAACAAACAATTGTCAGATATACAGGGACTGGCAAGAAGAAAGCAAGGTGCAATCAAAAGAAATTGAGAGACCTGGGATATATCCAAGAGAGGCTTTGCAAGAATGATTTGTGGCTTAAAACAGTCTATGGCTGTTAACAAAGGAATCAGAATACAAAATAACATTTCTGTAATAGAACATCAGTGGAAATAGATGGAAACCAAGTTCTAATATTTATTTTGGTGCTGCCAGTGCAACCTTGTGTTCCCACTCTCCACCTTTGCCTGTGTTTCCACTTAATCACTGTCTAGACCAGTCTGAGCTCTGAGTCTCTGTTTTTCCATGTTAAGTACCTGCCACAACTAGATTCTGATTTCAGATGGTGGTCCTATTAGTTAGTGTAATATAAATTATTGATAATTAAATTAATATTGCATAACTGAATTAATACACTGGAGAAACTATGCTTCCTGTCTATAAGGCTTTCAAGTAATAGTATCCCCAGCTTACAGAGAAACAATTGGAAGCAGGGAGACAAGCTGGTTTCCTCAGTGTAGCATAAGAAATCAGCCAGCAAAACTGACTCCCAGCACTATTACGTGAGTGGCAAGTGGCACAGATGTGCTTTTCAGAAGTTACCGCTTCTTCTATCTTCCTTCCTTGACAAGGCTTTTTTAATTTTCATACAATCTAAAAAGAGATAAAAATACTTCTTCTGCTTTTTTTCTACTCTTCTACTTTGTTGATTCTTAAATTATTCATTACTTTCAGGTGGGAAATAGTACCTATAGGAACAAATGTCACTGAACCACTGTCATAGACTGTCTTCCACTTTCACTACTATGTTACAGATTATGTT
>VXBO01000172.1:5458-26905 GCA_013400135.1 Rhinoptilus africanus | reverse complement strand
TTTATTTTATTTCAATTAAACTTCTAATCATGAAGATTGACACAAATATAGGATGCAACATTAGGTAAGAAAGAAAAGTTTTGATGCCACACAATTTGGTACAAAATACTGCCTAATTTGGAATATGTAAGTGAATTTCTCTTCAGCCAGGAAGAGTGATTTAACTATAGAACTATCATCCTAGTGTGTACAGTTTCAAAAAAAAGAAACCAAGTTGTTAAATACCAGAGTTCAAATCACTTTCTAAGCCCTGCTACGTGTTCTGCCTACCTGGCTGGCTGCTCCAAGGGTGGATTGTCTAGGAGTGTTTCTCAGTCTTTCATTCACACACATTTTTTGAGAACATGTTCATCATTTCACCCTGATGAACAAGACAATTTGAAACCGTTGAAAATTCCAGGGGAAGGGAAAATGACTTTTTAAGCCTCTTTTAGTTTTAGCATCCCCTAGAGTTCTCTTTTCAGTTGCAAAATTGCTTACTCAAAACAGCTCCCGTAACCTTAGAGCTAACATCTGAATTAAAAGTGAGATCTTTTAAAACTATTTACTGTGCAGAGCATATTTTCAACATCTGAAAAAACGTAATTTCAATTACAACAAAACATATGTACACGTGAAGTAATGTGAGACTGCTATTTAAAGAATGCTTAGGATTCTGAAGGAGACCTATTAAGATTTTATTAGAAATGAGTAAACCAATATGAACTAAACAGAATCTAGACTTGAAAATAAAGATGAACCAGGATTAAAACCAAAGTATTTTGTGGTAAATGGAACCTTTTAATTGAAAAAATATCCAAGAAGCAGTATGTAAGCTCAGCTACCTTTCCTACATCAAAAAAAGAGGTTCAATAAGGCAAGTTTGGATATTTTTACAGCTGTATTTTTTGTTGATCTCACAGGTTTTTGCTGTTTTTTGTTTCTTTTTAATCACTATTCTGACTGGGAAAAAAAAAAAGTTAAGTTTTTGCTTTCAAAATGAAGTTGCAAACATGGAAAACAGTGTCCTTGGATTTATGAGTTATTTAATATGAGATAACATATATGCTCTAATAACTTTAAATGTAAGTTTCAAATTTATTATCTTTGGATTTGGACTTAAGCAATCAAACAGACCTAACACAAAACTGAAAAAAAAAGGACAAAAAGAGACATTTATAACATATATAGAGATGGCAAGAATATAGCCTCCAGTTCTTTTTACTCCCTCAGAACGTACAAATAAGACAGTTGTCAGTAGAATTTTCAGATTACTTCTAGGGCTGTCACTGCTGGTCAGAATGTTGCAAAGTGTTAAAAAAAATGTATTCAAAGTCATGGGCTATAGTAACAAAAAGAAACTGTTTTCAACAAAGATTAAACACATCTTTTAAAAATTATCTTATGTGCAGTCAGTTGGCTCAAAAATCCTCACATACCAATATGATTCCTCCATTTTTCATTTTTATTTAAAACTAGTATCACATATATAGTTCTCACCTTAGTTTTTGCACTGAAGTTGCAAAAGTGAAAAACATGTTTTACAAAGTGCAATCTCTGACCAATTGGTCATGAAGGATGTACTGCATATATATCCTTATGGCATATCTAAAAAGTAGCAAAATCGTTGCTTCTTAGCGGATGCTACATTTTGCCTTTTTCTCACATTAGAATCATCTTCCAATATAATTTAAACAGACTTTCTTGGGATTTCTGATATGTGCTTAATAATTTTAATTTTGGTTTCTGTCACAAGGCTCAAGATACAGGTCTGTGGCCATCCATATCTTTTCATAGTAATCACAGATGATACTGATTGAGTAAGATCATCAGCCAGCAAGATTTCCTTGCCAAATTATTCATATGTGTATTATATCTAATATAATAAACACAGGTATTATCTAGCCATTATATCTTTGTCCTAGTTTCAGACAGGAAAGAGTTAATTTCTCTTTCTAGTGATTGCTGTGAAAGGAATGTCAATGATAGCTACTGGTTTTAGTTGTTGCTAAGTGATGTTTACATTATTAAAGGACTTTTTTTCAGCTTCCCATAGAAGAATAGAGAGAACAATGGAATGGCCAATGAAATATTCTGTACCGTAGGTATCATGTTCAGTATATTAATGGCGTTTAGCCAGGGGCTGGGAATCCGCAATCACTGCTCAGGACAGTACCAATTCACCAGGCGGTGAGAGTGTCTGGTAGTATTATGATTATTATTGTTATTTTTCCTTTTGTGTTATTGTTTCTTTTAAACTGTCTTTATCTCAACCCACAAGTTGTTTTTTTCTTTTCCCCTTGTGGGGGCAAGAGGAAGTGAGTGGGCAGCTGCTTGGTGGGGTTAAACCACAATAGCTTTTAAATTCAAATGAAAACTTCTGAAGGCTTAAGCTGATCTTTCGCAAACTGACCAGTATCTTGAAATACTAAAAATAATTGCAGTGTGCTAAAACCTCAATGGAATACTGACATCTGTATAACACTGCCAATGTTAATGGCATTCTATTATTCTTCTTTCTCAATTAGGAAGGACAGTCTTTGTTGGAAGACCCAGTTGGATTTTTATTTTTTTTCAGTAGAGAAACAAAATATTACATTTCCCAGAGTCACAGAGGTCTGGCAGGACAAATACAGAACTTTTTGAATTGTTAACTATCTTGAAGTTAAAGAAAAGAAAGAAAAAATACCTGCTGTTTTGAGATTTGGACATTCTGACAGCAAAAATGACATTAAAGAGTAGCCATTTTGATAACCTGCCTTTCAAAATTTTGACTCATGTTCAAGGCCCTCCACAATCTTTTTTCCACTGAGAAACTACATTTTCCAACTTCTATGAAGTTTAATGAAGGTCTTGCTGTTTTTAAAAAATGTTGACTGTAGTCTGCTGCTATTAACAACTCAGGAGAAAAGTAACATAACCTGCTTGTTTTGGGAACTGGTTTTTTGTTTTTTTTTTTTTTTCTTGTTTTGTGATCTTCCCTGTCCTCAGTACATTTTTAACATTAGGGAAAAGAGCTTTTTAATGTTGGATGAAGGAATAGTTTCAGAGATGACTAATTGAATAAACAGCATCCTCTTCTTGTCCTCCACATCTGCTCCTGTGAGAAATGTGATTCCCTGGCAGAAGACAGCCCCAGCATTTTCTTAAATGAAAAGTGCAAAGCTTACCCAGGATCCATCAATAACCATTCTCTATCAGAAGCTCAAAATCATTGTTCATTTTAATAAGTTAGTTACTAAGACATATCTAAAAGTCCCACAGAACATCTAGTTGTATCTGCCTGTTTAGATATCTTCAACCATGTTTAACCCTTGCCCCTTGATATTTTGGTGTATATAGATTAAATACATTAAATAAAGCACACCCAGTATAATTGAATTGAGAATGTACTAAAGAATTAATACAGGGTGCTGAGTCTTTATTCCTTATTAGGAAAATCAGTCTGTCAGTCAGGACTATATGTCCTGACTGATAGGGAAAAAGAGGTAGGATTCAGGGGTTAAAAACTTGGTAAGAAGCCACAATGCTCTGTGCTAGCTCAGTTCTGAGTAACACAGAAAATGAACATCTGAAGATATAAGGCACAGTCTTTCACTGAGACCCACATTTTGTTTAGGAACCTTTTCTCCTTTGATAATGTAAGCCTCAAGATCTATGTGTACAGAAGTGGGGATAATGTCATTTCTATGCCTTGGAAGATCAGCATGAAGATAAATACTTGGAAACTAAGGTAAGGGAAGACATGTATAAGTACTGCAAGATAGATTTTTTTTCTGGTGAATGAAGATCGTGCTTGTTCATTATTCTTGAATTCTTTGTCACAAGCATCCATTCTGACATCATATCCCTATTTGCATATATAAAAAAGTTCTTCCATTTTATTTTGTCATGACTTCTACAGTGAATGAGACAAGGGTGCTGGAGTAAACCTGTCAATAGCTTGTAGCTTATGTACAATGAGGGAGGAAAATACAGGTTATATGGACAATAATAGAGGTCTTGTTCCTTCATTCAAAGTCCTTTATTTTGTCCTTATATAATTTTTTTTTAGAGTTTTAGCTCAATGAAATTTTGTTAGCATACAGGTAATTATCAAAGGCTATGTGCCTTTAACTTGCCAATGTGAAAATTAAGGATGTTCCCCAAATCTCACTTTTTTACTAGACTGGATGTTTCACTCTTGGTGATAACTGATTCTTGTAATGAAGGATTTCAAAAGTTTTTATTTTCTTTGAAAGCACATATTTGAAAATATTATGAGTATGCAAAAGAAATGAGGCTTAAAAAATATTGATGTCACTACCTATACAATTATGAAGAGCAAGTGATTTGAGCAGGGAGCGTGTCCTTCAAAGCATGATCCTACTCCCTGTTAGTATGGGAGAAATTACATAGGTGTGAGAGTAGTTTTCATCAGACTGTCCTACACTGGGTTGAGCAGTACCTACATGTTTAGCTAATCAACATTCCTCTAACAAAACGGACTGGTCAGCTTAGCAGTTAGAGCAGTATTTGCTACTATGCATTATTCAACAAGTCAAATGAATGTATAGGAGATTTTAAATAACATTTTATGCATAAAAAACACTGTGTAGAAATTTGAAATAGTTTTTGTAAAGACAAGAAGGTTTCCAAAAAAGAAGCTTCTTCAAATCAATATTTTTTTTTACCTATTGAGAAGTTGAGAAAAAAGAGCAGAAAGGAAGAACTGGGAGAAAATAAACTAAAGCATTTTTTTCAGAGAATCATAGAACATCCCAGGTTGGAATAGACACCAAAAAGACATCAAAAGGCCCAACCTTTCACGAGAAACAGAGCCTAGATGAAACTGTCTAGTACCCTGTCCAGTTGCATCTTGAAAATCTCTAGCGGTTCTTTGTGAAAAGTGAGCCTCCATCCTCTTTGTAGCCACTCCTGAAGTACTGTGTACTGTGTACAGAGTACTGTGTTGATGTCCTCCCTGAGACTTCTCTTCTCCAGGGAGAAAAGATCTAATGCCTTCAGTCTTCCTTCATTTGGCAGGTTCACTGATCTTTGATCATCTTTATGGCCTTCCTTTGGACCATCTTGTCTGTCCTTTTTGAGTTGTGGGGACCAGCACAGGATGCAGTACTCCAGATATGGCCTGATGAGTGATGAGTGCTGAATGGAGTGGGATGATCATATGTCTATCTCTGCTAGTGTAGTGTTAAGGGGCAAAACTTTTTTGGCAGAAAATAAATCCCCTTGCATTCCAACACTCCTCACTGAGGTGTGAGGCTAGGTGCATCTAGGTTTAAATTCTGAGTGATGCCCAATTCACCACTATCAGTCCAGTCGCATTTAATATGTACTAAACTGTTACTATTTGGATACACTAATAGTGGACTGCATCTTCAGTCTAGTCATGCTCATGAACTAGTACAGCCACTCTCGAGTCTTTGATCGTGTTCAATGAGGAACTGAAATGACTAGCTACTTAAACAGTGCAGTTTATTTAAGCAACAGATATATAGGTTCTTATGGTCGCCAGTGATAAATGCACTGTCTGCAAAGCATGTACAAATAAAAGTATTGTTAATTATACAAAATACCTGCCTATAAATATAGGAAAGAGATTCACTAGAGAAATTTCTAAGTTTCCCGAGAAAGTGCTCAGTATAGTCTAAGTCTTACCCAAAGGCATCCGTACAGGGGGGAAGAAAGGCTCAGCCTGTCAACTGGTCCCGGAAGTCAAAGGCAGTTTGTGATAGAATCCTCCTTGACTTGTTCACGATGGTGTCTTCCCTGATATCCCCCCCTTTTGTGGGCTTTTTTTATACTATTTTTTCCATTAAGGGTGGAGTTTGAGTGACTTTAGTCATAAATACCTTTATTATGATTGGTGTAAAATTCTCTCGCTTTACATTTATAGCTTATGAAAAATTCGTGACACAGACTCAAGAAGGAGTGGTCGCACCTTGGAGGCAGGTATGGAGGTGTGATTTGGTATTATAATGACATTATAATGAGCAAAGTTCACACAAAGGACAGCATTTCATCAAAATTCGACACGCTGTTGGCTCACTGTAGCAAGTATGCAGCTTATCAGTTCCACAGTACCATCTCGTTCCCATATCTGCTGTATTATCACAGGGAGTGACTGTGAACTCTCAATTCCACTTTGCCCCACATGTTGCTTTGCAAGCAATATTGTACAAGGAATTGTAAATGAATTCTTGGCATACTAGCTGCGGCTGTATTCTACCCTATAAACTTCATGATTTTATACCTTTCCTTAACGTGTGAACAATGCTGTATTTTTGGTCATTTTAATAATTACTCCACAGGTAGTAATACTCTTGTGGATGCAGCCCAGGATCCAATTTACCTGTGTTTCTGCAGAGACGCACTGCTGACTCATGTTCACCTTGTTGTCTACCAGGACCCCTAGGTCCCTTTCAGGAAAGCTGTGTGTCTCCCTAACCACACAGATCCTAGCCTGTACTGGGCAATTTGGTTATGTCATCCCTTTGGTTATGTCACTCTTTTATTTTGTGTCAGACTTTATTACAGCTCTCTTTTCCTCAATCATTATTGTGTTTTTAAGTTTAAAAAATAGCAAATATGTTATAGATGAAGCAACATACATATTTCTGATTGATAAAAAAATCTCTTTGATATTTTCAAAATGTAGTTCTGCTCTCTGCATTTTGTTTTTACTAAAGGATGACTGTGTTTAAAAATTTCTTGAACAAAAGTGGGCAGAGGTGAAGAGGAAGTAATGATGGAAGAAGAAGGAAGGTGGTCTTCCTCTGTAAAAAACGCATGTGAGAGAATAAGCATAAACATCTGGAGTGAAAAAAAAAAAAGAAAAAAACAAACCCTAAAACTTGGTTCTACTAATTCTACTATTTTATTGTAAATTTTTAAGGAAATAATATGTAAAATCTGAAAAAAAAATTAAAGAAGGTATGAATATAATAAAAAGATAAGATTAAAAGAAACCAAAATCAACGCAAGCATTTTCTTCTCACAAAATTGAGATAATACTTAAATTAAAATAAAATAGTTTTTGAAAAATAACTATTTAGAAACCTTTAGGAAATGTCATCACAGACATTTTACCTTTTTTTCACTGATTATAAATTAAAATAATCTTTTGCTCTGATTGTCTAAAACTTCATTGACATTAAAACTTTACTGACAGCAACACGAGGACCAACAAACAGCTCCAGTGAAGAATTGAAAAAACTTCCAGGATCACAGAATACCTAATGGATTTCATTCTATTAGAATGCTAGGAGCTGCACCTATTATAAGAATTAGTGTTGCCAATATGGTACAAACGGTTAGACACTTTGGGATTTGTTAAATAGGGCTAATGAAGGACTCATTGCTTGAGAAGTGTTATATAGGGAATAGACTATAGTGAAGACTAAAAAAATCACACAACAATGATTATGAAAATATTTTGGAACAGAGTCTTCAGAGAATCAATTTGGGTTAGAGCACATATTTAATTTTGTACAATAACAAAACCCAAAGCAGAAAATTAATGCTCACTGGTCCCAAAACACATTTTCTCTATCTAACCAAAGTCACCCTGAAAGGCGAGGTAGACCCAGTTAGAGCAAATCAGTTCATTTATAGTGAATAACATTTCGCTAGTTGCAGTGTATAATCCTATTTTGTTAGCTCTCTTCCTACTTCTAAATTGCACTTCCTTACAGCATCAGCTTTATTTTTGCAAATGATGTTGTCCAGACAGCTCTAAAATTAAATTTGTAGTAGTAACATCTGGTTCTCAGTTTGTTACTTCCTTTGCTCTGATCTTGTCCTTTTCTGAGGTTATTACTGACTTAACCAGTTGCATGCAAAGAAATGTATAGTCAAGTTTTCACTAAAAAAAATCTCAACACCATAGCAATTTTTGTCTTGCGTACATCAGTGCGTGCATATTTAGAAATTAAGGTAGCAAAAGCTAAAGATAAATGCCATGAATATATATGGGGCTACATATTTTGGCTCTTCTGCAAGACAAAAAACCTAACCAATCAAAAACCACCAAAGAGCTTCCAACTAAAAAAACACCTATAGCAAATGAATCATGAAAATGTGATACTATGTTTGCAAAAAAATTATATTGCTTTCATGATCTAAACTCTACTTTCTTCATCTTCTGTGTTTAGCAATGAAAGACAGGAGCATCTCTGTGCGACACCAGTGCATAGCTGCCAAGGTGTCCCACAGAGACGAGAGACAGCTGGGCATAGAATTAATCTCTGCCAGTTTGTTCCAGCTGAAGCCCTGGCCCAGAGTACTCGCTTGCTTGTGTTATCCGGTGTGTTCTTTTTCCTTGGAGTGCAGTAAAAAGAAGAATCTTTCAGTAAAAGTTACGCATATTCCTCCCTCCCCACCCCACCAAAATAATTATATGAAATTCTGGCAGGTACAAATAGTGTTCTTGATTAACTGATTAATAACAACCGGTATAGAAAACATCGTGTATACAAGCAGACATACTGGAGAGGCAAATTTCTTTATAAACAGCTCTTCAGCGAAGTAACAAAATTATTTGGATCTAACATGCATCATTGCAACTGCTTTGTGTTAGGATTCATCAATGGGAGACTTGAGTAGTTCCAGATTGCTTGTTGGTGAGAGATTTGGGAAAAAAGCCCACACAGAACTCCCTCAAGATCTAAGATCGTATTTCAAAATAAAGCAGCACTTAAAACTTAGCTTAAGCCCGAAGTGTTCAATTGCACAAGTTTAAGTTTATTTACAAAAAAAAAGGTGCCATCATCTTTGAAGAGAGATTTGGTTGGAATGAACTAAATGCATTTTACAGGCTCAGTGTCAGGGCCTTGAGGACACCATTAGCCCTGACTGTCCCTGCCCATCCCCCTGTGATTTCCCCACCTGCCCATGGCCAAGAATCTCATTTTCACCCCCCAAAACTCCCTCCACTCTGCCCACAGCTCAGGACCTCATGTCAGCTCCCTGGAGCCATCAGCCAGCCCCTGCCCCAGCAATGTTGCAGCAAGGACAGTCTCCAGCTCTCCACAGACCTGCCTGACCATGAACCTAGCTGAGCCAGGCCCACCCACAGGCTCACATCCCAGCCCACCCTCAGCCTGTCCCCAGGGAAGCACCAGATGCTGAGGCTGCCCTGGTGCTTCCTGGCTGCCCTGCTCTTAGCTGGGGTGTTGGACAGGCCCTGGCTGCCAGACCCGGCTCTGCCACCCACTGTGGGGAGCCCTCTGGGATTCCTGGCTCCCCATCCCTAAGGAGGCAGCTGCCCCTTGTTGTTCTCTGATACATACAGTGTGTGGACTTCAGCTTTCCTTTCCATCACTAGCATTTCTTAAATCCACTCAATGCACTGAATAATGGCTGCTGGTATCCTCCTCTATTTTTGAACTTGTGAGCATTTGTATTTACTTTCTCTTGCTCTAGTGGGGTAATTATAGGTTGCTCTAGACAACAGGCATGCATGACCAAGTGCATTGCACATATGGATACTCCACAGCTCCCTGGGCATTTGAATGATATCCAAGTGCAAGGGCCTCAACTTCTGTGCTCAATGCAACAGCTTTTGCACCTGAATGTTATGAGGTCATACAGGAGAATTAATTAGAACACGGATTAAAACAATTATGTGTGAACTACTGTCTAACTTAATTATTTATCTGTAGAGCTCTGTTAGTTACTAGTAGGTATGTTAGCTAATTGTAAATGTAGGTTTATAAAAGGAAATTCCCATTAGTGTCCATACATATTTACTGAACTTACAGTGACTGACAAAATTTGTTATCTATTTTACGACAAAAAAATGTAGCTCGTGAAAAAACAATTATTTTTCAGCCTGTTCTTCAGCAATATCTCTGGCATACTCCTTGCATTTCTGTCTTCAATATCTCAAGCAAACCCTCTGATTCAAGCTTTTATGGTGCTTTCCACGTCTTACTTCAAGGTCAGGTTTGAAAGCAGTGACTAATACTACCACTTTGCTATGCCCAAGCCATATGACAAAATCTTCACAACTCTATTGAATTATTCCTATAATTTTCTCCTAGCAGTTGTTTCCAAAGCTGCAGCTAAGGTCCATCATTTTGGGTCTAGGCTTTAAACAATATTTTCCCTTTACTTTCTATTTATATTCCTCTAAACAAGCTACTTCCCAGAACTGTTGTTCTATTCTAATAATTCAGAACCTTTCTTCCATGCTTTGGGATTCAACCTATGGTTCTTTCAATTTGCTGTTTCCAGGTTCTTATCAAACCTTAAAGAATGCATTGTTAATTTTAATAGCACTCCAGACCCTAGGGATTTAGAAACAAAAGTCACATGCAAGAAACCCTAGTGTTTTGAATGATGAATATTTGTGTCTGAAATTTAGTTGCCCCAGATACTTTTTTGGTCTGTGTCACAGTTTTGGGCTGGGTTGGCCAATGACAAGATGATGGACAGTCTCCTCCACCTCTTGCTTAAAGGAAAGGAAAAAAAGAGATGAAGAGATTTATGAGTTTAGAAAAAGCTAAATTACTTTAATGAAATACTAATAATAAAATAAAAAGGAAATAATGAAATAGGTGCTATATATATATAAAATAGCATCAGGTTCCCAGGAAGACGTCACTGGCGGGCGCTGGGGAAGTTAGAATTGGTGAAGTGTGCACTGCCTTCTGAGGTCACACAGGGGAGCTGAGTGTTAGGTGGTCAGTGTCACCTGAGGTGTGTATAGCTAAGTTGTGACATTCAAAATCTTGTTAAGGGTAAACAGGAACACACAAAGGGTACTAAGAATTTATTTATGACATAATTAAATTTTTCTGACATTGCATTCAACTGTTCTAATATTAAAGCATTTTCACTGGTGTTGCGCTTAGCTGACCCTCTGAGTCCTACGGTTGGCAGTGTCAGTTTTCCCCAGGAGCAAAGGGTTAGGGGGATGTTTTAGACAACTGTCAGTGTACTTCAGCTTTTCAGTCAGTGGGCTGACTTCCTTGTGTGCCTTGAGTCAGCTTGAGACTGTTCTTACAGATTTTCCCATCACCACCTGCTCTTTTCCCCCTACTCTCAGGGATGGGGTGCAACCTTCCCATAGCATCCATGGTCCCAGGGGGCTGTTTGTCCTACAGGGATGGCCTGAAACCCCTTCCCCCTGATAGCACTCACAGCGTTGAAGCTTAAATGGGCTGTCATGTATGTCCATGTTTTCGTAGACACCATGTAGATGCATTAAACATAGGCTAACGCACATGTATGCCCATGCACTCCTGACTCTGAATTTTGGGGTGGGAAGCATAAATCTGGTGATAGAGGTCGATGAGAGAATAGGGTGATAGTGAAAAAGAAAGAATCTTGAACACTAGGTAGAAACTGACTCTGGGCACAGTGAAGGGAGGAAAATATAACATGCAACATAAGTAAAATGTCCCATATATGACAAAGGAGACAACAAAAATGTATATATATGTATCCCAGCTATGGATTTAATTCCTGATCACCTCTGTTACTAAAAAAAAACAGCAGCACCTCTGTGGTCAAGAAAGATCACATTTTTTCCTTTGCTACTCATCACTTCTGATTATTGCAACTTTACAATACATAAAGTACATTTTTTACCTTATAACTGACTTAAATAAATTAGAAATTCAGAGAGAAATGTGTGTGTTTGTGTCTGTTTTCTGTTCCAGACTTCCCATGCTAAAAGGTAAGTGATACTACATCATAAAGTGAGAAAAAACTCATGCAAAAATGAGGTATATGTAATACCTTCTGTATGTGAAGACATAATATTTTGAAGTTGATTGATTTAAGGATGAGGACTTGTAACCTGTGAAAGTGAGGACGTTATAAAAGGAAGACTTGGACAAGTAGAGGTTGGTGAAGCTGACATATATTACTAGGGTAAGTTTTATCTTGGAAAACAAAACACCTAAGACAGAAGAAAATCCTCAGGCAGCCTGAAGATTTGAGTGAAAAAAAGTGTTGTTTTTTTAAATACTCTTGAAACAGAACAGGTCTTAAAACAAAGCAAGACTATATGAAAATATGTTACCAGATGCTTATCGTGTTTTTATATAAGTGCTTAAAAGTAAGCTAGTGTTGTATGCATCATTTGCCATGAACTCTTATCAAGTCACTCCATAGAACCTTTACTGCTTCAACTCCACTTACTACAAAACACGGGTTGTTGAAAAAAATAAGCCTGTCTAATGTTTTTATTTTATTTTGTTTCAAGAGAAAACTAAGTGAACTGAAAGACATCCAAAGGCAACGACATCTTTCAGTGGTTTAATAGGAAGGCATTAAATATATACCATGAAATATGACAACTGCCTAAATCAGCAAACTCTACCAACTGATGATACTCTGATATGCTCTGTGGAAAACCATCTTGCAAGTTCAATTATTGGGGACAAAATAGCAAGATCATATCTAACAAAATGTCATCAATAATGCCTGAATTCAAGGTTTCTCACACAGAGGAAGAACTTTCAGAAGATAAAAGCTTTTTTTCACAGCAATTATGTAAGACTAGACACAACTTATTTCTCTCAACTTCCTGAATTAAAAAGTAAACCCAGTGAATCAGAAGTTTTTGTTATGTGAGGCTGTCTATTAGACAAATTCTTCAGGGTGTTCTTTTATTGCAAAATGATATAACTGTTACAGGAAAAGATTGCCTCACTGATTGGTGCTTCAGTCAGAGGTAAATATTTTTTAAAATAACTTAAATTTTAGCTTTTCTGGTGTTCTTGAGTTTGTCAGGGCTTATGTTCTGGTCTGACACTTTCATTCATATCAGTGAGCTGAACACAAGTTTAGAAGGTACAAGAATTCTATCTTTTTAATAATTCTCACAATTATAATGTACTTGTAAAGGAGTTTTAGCTTGTGCATATAAATGTGAAAAAGGGGAAAGAGAAGTACTTAGTCTCTCCCAACATTGTACTGTTATTTTAATAGTCTAATTGTTAATACCTAAAGCTGCTGTACTTGTTTAATTTTCCATCTTACTGTACAGATTTTTTGCAAAGTATTGCTAGTGAAAATGAGCTTCTGGATCCCTTTTCAATGAAGAGGTTGCTTTGCTAGCCAGATATGAAATGGGAAGAGGTGAGGTAATAGGATGGTCATGCCAAAAAACAGCAGCTCATAAAATTTTGATTGGGAAGAAAGCTAGTTACATCTTAATTTTGTATTAAGCTGCAAGTACCTATTTTTCAGTGCAAAAAAATTCTTGGAGTTTGCTTTTCAAACTAATGTTGGAAACAAGTTTTATCCTTACCTAAGATTCTTTTGATATCAAGAAGATACATTCCAGAATATACACTATATTAATACTGTTTTAAGAGATACATTAAAAGCCAAGCATACTGCATTTTTTACCTTACTCCTTCCTGGTTTCGTATATACACTGTACAGCAAGAATAAAATAAAAAAAATGAAAAAATATAATGAGAACAAGATGAAAAATCCTTTTACTAGAGAGGAACTGTGCATTACATTACTCAGATAAATCACCATACCTGAGAAAACAAAAAAATCACAAAACAAAGTCGGCTATGTAAGAAACCAGTAAGCTATGAGAAATTGTGTGAAATTTGAAGAGATGGAGCTTCATTTTTTTCCAGTGTTTTTTAGAAGCATCTAAATGTTAGTTTAGGACAGGAAATAGCTAAAATGAAGATATGTTTAAATTTAAATTTATTAATATTGTAGTAGTGTACATAATTCATCTGAGAACATTGATGTAACTGTTCATGAGACAAAACCGATCTGACATCATGGGTTAATGTGAACATTATAATGTCCTAAGTCTTTGTTTTGTAAAGCCAAAAGGCAAATGAGGGAACACATAGATTTACAAAATTCAGAGATTTCAAACATAGCGTTACAGTTTTGTGGAAGAGAGGAGGAAGTTGTGTGATGTTACTGTGCATGGCAGATATGAAGTCTAACTGAAGAAACAAGGATAGGAAGATTATATTGATTTTTCTACTGCTGAATGAGAAGATGCTACAATAAATTTTCCCAAATAAAAAAGGTGGATAATGCAAATTAGATTTCCCACTGTTTTGGGAGGACTTGGGAGAGCAGCAAGAAAGCAACAGAGAGTCTTTCTCTCTGGAAATGGGATGATAAAACTTCAAAACTGCTCTTTGAATATTTTCCAAATTTCAGAGTGTGATAATAATCCTCCAAACTTTTATCAGGAAAAAAAAAAACAAACCACACTACTTCCAGATACTCCACAAATTCTGGAAATATAATGGAGAAAAAACAAGTCAATGATTCTACTTAGATCTTTTTTTCAGAAAGGAAATAAAAAATAATTATCTTGGATTTTTTTTGGTAACTTTTTTGACTTTGAGAAGAATAAGAAATAAGGTTATGGTTAAGTACAGTAAAATCATATTCAAAACAAAGAAAATTAACAATCTGTTACTGATAAAAAGGAACTCATCACATCTTGAACAATAAGCTATGCATTCTTAAACTTTCAGTTGTACATATTTATTTGACTTCACCGAACTAATTTAAGTTATATGATCAAGTGCATTGACCATGACCACAGTTCATCCAAACTGGCTTTTTTTTTAATATAAGCCTCTATTCATAAATCTACCTAATTTTTCACTTTCATATATAGCAAAGAACTTGTAATTATGAGCCCTGACAAAATAGTCCTTTTTTTTAGATTTAAAATTAAAGCAAGTAATTTTCATGTAGATACCTGAATTTAATGACTAAAGCAAAGGAAGAATGTATACCTTGAAAGATATATCATTTTTCACAACTTCTCTTATCTTCTCTTTATTTGTCTTGCTGATATGTTTTGTTCTCTTCAGTACCTGACTTCATTTTAGACATACAACTTTCAGAAAATGAAAAGTATAGCCTTATATATGAGATGTTTGAGCTCAATTTCTAGCATTCAATTTCTGTGTGAATTCAACATTTTTTTTCATCCCTTTTGAAGTGAGTTACTTCCTCCTTTTCTTAGTAGGGATAGAATACTTTCTCCCACCTTTTCTATTCATCACATACACAAAATAAAATCTCTTTGAATATGGAACTATCTCACAATGTCTGCATTTACAAGTAAAAACCTGACTATAGCTGGGACATTTGTCAATACAGCAAGTTACAGTAATGTGTTTTATGTAAAATTCTTTGAAAATAGAGGCATGTTATTTCTATCCCTTCTCATTAGCAAATTTCCCTTCAAAATATGCATTTTTGTTCATTAAAAAAAAGAAAGAAAAGCACAACAAAAAACAAAAACCCAAGCAACAAAACATAAAAATGTATAATTTTTAAAATGACAATGTGCTGCCTTCTAAAATCATAAAATAAAACCCATTCCACTGACTATCAGTCACTTAAACAAACATAGACCTACTGAGTTGAAAATGTAAACAAGGACCTGTGAGCTATAAAAATAACCAAAGAAATCAACACATTCCTCAGGAATATTAGGCTCTCGGGATTTGGGGTCTAGATAGGAACATTTGGGTCTTTTTCTGTCTCCTAAAGGATAAAAATCTCTACAAAATTAAGGGAGAGATCCCTTCTGCAGCTACTGTCATCATGTGGAAGTACTTAATTCTGTAGATTATATCCCACACAAGCAGGACAGAATTGTAAACTTTTTCTGTAATCTGTAGCTCAGCCTGAGAAGTACCCTTGCTCTGCCTGCCACATGGGGCAACCAGCAAAGCACAATTTACCTTGTCTCACTGATCCCGTGCCAGGTTTACTGAAGGCCAGAGCTCAGCTAGCCTCAGCAAAACCTCAAGTGTTACACAACTGATAAGAGAGGATGTGCTGGAACTCGTTGGCCACAAGCCCTGGGGGAGGCAAGATAGTGGTCTTGTTTAGAAAGAAGGGAGCTCGTCAAAGAAGAATGTATTGTTTTAGTTTAAAATAAGCTTAGAAGAATGTGTTTGTATCTGCATTTGTATTAACCAATCAATGAGTGCCCAGTTAAAAACTAACCAATTAGATGAAGACACCTATCCTTTGACTTGCCTTCTGATCTGTATAAAGGAGTGTGGAAAATCTTAATAAATTGACATCTTGCTTGCATCAAGCAGCGTCCCGTCTCTCAATTGCGGCAGTTTACTACTGACTTTTTCCTAGCAGAGAGCTTTTTAGGGGACCTAGTTCTTTTTGTGTACTTAGTATTACACTAAAAAAAAGAAAAAACAAACCACAAAACAAACATACAAACAAAAAACCTCAAACTTTCTCAGCACCAGTCTCTAATAAGACCCAGTGTTTCATAACTGTGGTGGAAGAAAATAAAATACAAGTGAAATATTTTGGGGAAAATATCTTCAGTATTGGATTTTTTGTGAAGCAAAGTATTAATTCAAGGAAAAAAAAGGCATTGTTTATTTCAAGATAATTCCCTTTTATCAAAATTACTACAGTGAATTGAAGGAGCTATAGTTTTAGAATTCCTATGACTTCATTTCTCAGACTTTCTCTGTCATGTTGCATGGCTTCTAGTCTATCAGTGACTAGATTCTTCACTCTCATTCTTCATACATGTTCTTACTGTCTTAAGAAATCTTAAAGATTAATTTGAGAGTAAAGATTTTTTTCCCTATATTTTCAGTATTCAAGATGTTTTGAGATCTTTATTTGATCAATATAAGTGTAAAATGCTGAGAAATCCAATGGCCTCAACAGTCCACCTGTTAATGAAACATTCTTTAAATGTAAAATATAGAGGTTTCACCATATCTGAAAAATTATCAGATGTAGACACCTCCCAAATTATAACTCAGTTATGAAAATTTACATCAAGCTGCTAGTATTTTCCTATACTCTAAAAATATAAAGAGGGGGTATTTTTAAGGCAACATATCTGTAGAATAAGATGTAACTGAAATGACATGAATATGGATTTAAACAATTTATTAGAAATTAACTCGGTTGGTTGTTTTTTTTTTTTGGTATGGGCTTTTTAAATCAGAAATCTCTGAGCAAGTCTACGTTAAAGAAGGAAATGGTTGTGAAATCATATTTTCCAAGCTTCTGCAGCTCTAGATCTTCCTCTAACCCCAGGATATAGCACAGTACATTCAAATTACAAGATTAAAACTCCTTCAGGAAAGCTAACTTTATTGAGATACAAGAACACATTCTGAAAGAGATTCAATAATAACTGTGCAAATCTTTTCTGAAAGATAGTTAGATTCAGCAAAAGTCATGATGAAAAAAATACACTAGTAACAGCCAGCATGAGGGAAAGCATGAAAAGAGAAAACTACTGTATTTTACCAGCTCTTTTTAAACTTCAGAAGAGGGATTACTATTCATTAAATCTTGAAACATAAAACAAAGCTTCTGAAACTGAAGCAAAGTAGACCTCTATCAGCAAGTCTGTTTATTCAACCAAATTTATGAACCGGAACTTCAGTGTTTGTCTTTTAATCTTTTTTGAGAAAATTGTATTACTTATTCTAGAAAGAATGAACAAGCAGATCTAGTAGGAGTAAACAGCATTGATTTTTTTGTTTGTTTGTTTGACTAAAAGATCACTTACTCCTGAGTTCTCACTTGATTTTTTTTCCATCTACCATGTCTAAAGAAAGCTATGAACTTTGCTGTTTAAATGCTGCTCCTCGTGGGAAGTAGCATCTTTATGGAATACTATGTTTCTGTGCCTTTGGCAAAGGAAATCTTTATGAGATTGATCTACTTTTGTAAATCTGGATTTAATTTCCCACAGTTGTTTGTATGTGTGTAAATTTACTTGCATTACTTTCTTGTTGTTGTTTTCTGGTGTGCTACCTTGATTAATATATACATATCAATGTCATATCAATGAGTCCTCAGTTCTCAGGTAACCATGTAATAGCAGGAGGCAAGTGCCACATTATTATTAGTTTCATATAAAAGGAATAATAGTTCCTACAAAAGAAAAATATATTTCTCATCACTGTTTGAATGGATGCTAAAGTAATCTATGGAGTATGAAGGATTATAAAAAAGAGAAGAAAACTGGACAGTAACGGGGAAAGAATGAAAGACATAAGCATGCCTGTATGCGTGTAAACGTACACATATGAAAAGATTAAACTGATCTTTGTCAAACGTATAATGTTCACAAGTGCTTAATTGTTTTCATAATCGTGCTTAAGCAATGAGATTTTGAGCAGACTTAGAATATCATGACATTAAATTAACATATTCCTCTTGTCCTAAATTGTATGTTTATATTATATCTATGATAACATCTCTTTTCCTCAGATAAGTAAGTATTCAATGATGCTGTACCCTTCTCTATTAATATTAACATAATTCGTCAACTGACAGTGGACTATTTGACCTGCTTCTGGGGCAGCAGTGCTCTGCAGGTGCTGGAACCACTTGTACTATGCAAAGGCCATACTCCAGTGCATGCATCAGACCAGAACTGTACCAGGCTTCATATTTCAAACTGATTTTGAACAGTGCTTAGTTGTGAGATTAAACAAACCAAAACAATAAATTGAACAGGAGACTAGATTAGTTAAAATAAAAACAATTAAAGTTCCCACAGGGAAAATATAAACCATAGTTCATTTTGCATTACCAAAAAACAGACAAGAACTTAATTCTTTTGACAGTAACTAATGCTAAAGTACCTTATGAAACCCGCTTCAGTAGGTTTCATTTAGTTCAACTAAAGGAATCTTAAGAATGAAGCTATATTGAATAGCACTGCATGCCTTCTATATAAAATGCATAGAAATCCCATACTTTTAAACAACAGAGAGCACAAAGAAGTGAAAACAATGGAACCAATTGAACTAAGGCTGAAAAATATGTCATACCAATTCTGGAGATATAGCGATCTGTGATTTAAGAATTAATTACAGATTTGTTTATTGGGGAAAAAAACCCAACAAAACCAAAACTAAAATCCCAAACAAAATATAGACTGGGAAAGTAGTCTAAAAAGCAGTTTAACTTTTGACAAGCTGCCTACTGACAGTCTCATACATTTTTACACAGCAACAGTCACAACAAACTAGTCTAAAAAGTGCATTTTGACATTTTGCTCAGTACACTATTTCCAGCAGTAGGCAACAGTAGATGCCTATGGAAGAGTACAGGAACACAGAAACCGTATGGTAATGCTCACAGAGAGTGCTCTCCCAGCCTTCAACATCTTGAGGCTTTCTGAGTCAGAAATGGCTTTTTTATAATGAGCCTCAGTGGATATTCTGTATCAACTTATGTCTTTTTGAATCCAAGCAAAATTTAATGTCCACAACATCTTAGGGAACTCCACATCTTATTATACTATCTAAGAAGAACTACTGGCTTTGGTGGGGGATTTTTGATTGTTTGTTTTTTTGGGGAGTTTACATTTTCCAACTAATAGTTCAAACTTCTGCTAGGAGAGAATGTAATTAATTGATCCTTGTTTTCTTTCTGTTTGTCAGTGATAATTTTTGAAATCTCTAGCTAATCTAACTTTGATTATTTCCTTTCAAGCTGTTTAGCACCCTGTTTTGTCATGGCTCATACAGAAAGCTTTCCAGCATTTGATCATCCTTGTCACTGTCTCATGAGTGATTTCCAGGCTTAGCCTTTTGAGACAGGGCAACCAAAGCTACACTCAGCATTCAAGGAAGAGATACAGCTTGATTTTGTAACTTTTGTTCTCATTTTCATTCTTTTTTGTTCCCTAAAATTCTATCCATGATGAAGATAACATTTTAAACTGCTGAAAATTAGCAGAATACTCTTAAATTGCTTTTTAAGTTTTGGAAAGATATACAATAGAGTTAAAAATCATAATTTTCACATAATCATCCTCTGATCTAGCAGACAGTGTCAGCAGCAAAACGCAAACACGTCCAACAGACATAAGTTTCAAGTTTTTTGTTGCTAACATCACTAATTATAAGGGATCTTTTATTTAAAATGGAAGAAAAAACTAGGTTGTCTAAAGACAGCTCCGAGGAGAGTACAATCTTCTAAAATAGTACCAAAAGGTACTAGTGGAAAAAGATTGTCATTTATGCTTAACTCAATTTTTGTTATATGTTACATCCAAGACGGTAATGGACCACAACTGAGTAGGTGTCATTGTGAAATAGTTTCTGTACAATTCAGAAATACAGTCTAGGATTCATCTTGCAAAATGTAATGGTCTACTTAGTAGGTTTTTTTATCTGAGCAAGTCATTATACATTTCATCTATACTTTTTTCCTGAATTACAGCTGGGATAAAATACTAGGTGCTGAGGTAATTTGTGCAAAATCATACTCAGGAGAAAACTAACCTTCTCCACACCCACTGCTTAGTAGCATAACAGTCTTCTGCTTGATCCAAGAGGTATCCTTGTAAGTGTGAGACACAAATACCAAATACCAAGATCCTGAAATAATCGCAGGAAATTTCACAAGTCATCAAAAATAACTTCAGGACCTTATGCTGTGAGGCTGCATGAAGCTGTGGGCATTTGAGAGCCAGTGACCTCCCTAGGCAGTGTTGATGAACGATGATGGATGGAGACATCCATGCTTTGTATACATCCATAGTGTCTGCCTGAAGTCAGGTGAAAAACTGTCTGAGTCTCTTCCGAAGGGAATTATTTGACTATATCCAGAAGGAAACCTGGGAGTAAACTAGCTTGGCGCAGACTGAAGAGAGACAGAAAGGGAGAGTAAGAGAGATTTATAAAATAGGACATTTCAATGGAAAGGAAGAGAAATTTAAATAAGTTCCTAATATCAGATAGTATCATAATGTATTCCCTAAAGTGTCAGGTGAATTGTTCCATAGAAGTGTCTATTTGTTTCCTTAACTGTTTGAGTTTAGATGAGTAGCTCAAATATCTAACACTAAGGAAGCTAAATCCCTTCTGTTACTTTCTACTCCCTGAACACTAAGCAATAAATTTGTGATAGAGAAATTATTATGTTCTGAGAACAGAACATTGTTATCAAAATTTGTCCCATACGTATCACTTTTAAATGTAAGAACAATACCAATAATCTCTACCTTGTCATCTTTTAAGATTTTGTTAAACAGTATTGTAGATGAAATTGTATTGGTTTTACCCAAACCAGTTATTGTGGGTTTTGTAAGAAACATCAGAAAACTCATTATAATCTTGAATACTGAAATCTAGTGACATGCCTGACTAATCTGATCACCTTCTATGATGGTGTGACTGGATGGATGGATGAGGGGAGAGCGGTCGATGTGGTCTACCTTGACTTCAGCAAGGCGTTTGACACGGTCTCCCACAGCATCCTCCTAGGGAAGCTTAGGAAGAGTGGGTTAGATGAATGGACAGTGAGGTGGATAGAAAACTGGTTGAAGGACAGAGCCCAGAGGGTTGTGATTAGGGGCGTGGAGTCTAGCTGGAGGTCAGTGAGGAGCGGTGTTCCCCAGGGGTCAGTACTGGGCCCAGTGCTCTTCAATATATTCATCGATGACCTGGATGAGGGGATAGAGTGCACCCTCAGCAAGTT
>VXBO01000166.1:0-12869 GCA_013400135.1 Rhinoptilus africanus | reverse complement strand
GCAATCAGTGGGCTCTGTTGACAGAGGTTGCCATTGCTGGATTGATTCCTGACTTGTGAGGTGGTTGCCCTTTCAATCACTTTGTTCTGCTTCATCACTGTGAACCTGATATTTGAGCTGGACTCTGTGCTGCACCTGTCTGCTCTCTCTGCATTTTTGCTGCTCAGGTACTGTGCAGTGGAATAATTCTTCTTTTACTTCTCTGTCATTTTCCCTGGAAATATTTTGGCCTCTAATATTATGACTTGAAAGGAGACTGTGTGGCTGAACAGGCACGTCATGAACAGGGAAATGAAAAGGCAATGTTGCAGGGAACAGAAGCAGTGTCCCCATTTCTTTAATTGTGATGCTTTGCATGCAAGATGAGACTGTTGGTAAACACATTACATGCGCAAAGGGTGCCTCTTGGCCTGGGGGGTTCTGGGCGAGTATAAAAGCCAGTGCAACTGCAGGTTCCCTCATCCACTTCTCTTGCCTTCTCCTCCGTGGTGAACAAGGTGAGCTGCAAATGCCTTTGCCTCTTTCTTGTCTTTCTCCTTTTTCTCCTTTTTGTCTTTTGTCCTCAACGGAGGCTTTTTCTTGATGTAGCCTTTGCTGACAGCCTTTGTCCATGATCCGGCTCCCATCATCTCTGTTGTCCTTGTTCTCCACTGAGGGGAGGTGGGAGGAGGTCTTAGGCTCTCTTTGCAAGGAAACCGTGGGGACCGCGGCTCCTCATACTCTCTCCTTCCCTCTGCAGCCCGTCCCCATTCCCCAGCCTGTGTTTTTTCTCTTGCAGAGCAGGCTGTCAGGCTGCTCCTCACACAATCGCTTTTCTTCCCCTGCCCTCTCTCCCAGGTGCACCTCCGTCCCACAGCCATGTCCTGCTACGATCTGTGCCGTCCCTGTGGCCCAACCCCACTTGCCAACAGCTGCAACGAGCCCTGTGTCAGGCAGTGCCAGGACTCCCGGGTGGTGATCCAGCCCTCTCCCGTGGTGGTGACCCTGCCTGGACCCATCCTCAGCTCCTTCCCCCAGAACACCGCCGTGGGATCCTCTGCATCTGCTGCTGTTGGCAGCATCCTGAGTGAGGATGGAGTGCCCATCAACTCCGGGGGCTTTAACCTCTCTGGCTTTGGTGGCCGCTACTTCGGCAGAAGGTTCCTGCCCTGCTAAAGCCACCCTGGATGTCCGTGAGTGCATGGACCAGGAAGCCCATAGCCAGATGCTGGTCTGAAAACAGAGTTACTCACCAGGGTTTCCAGAGGGGTTGAACTCTCTCGTGTCCTCTTATATGGTGGGAGGGAAGTTCTATCTGTCTGGAAACATGGCCAGCTGATGTCTTATTCTTGAAATTCCTGCTTTTGATGACTTTCCTTGCATCTGTTATTTTGAGTTTCACATTGACATGGTATAATGTTGTACTTTAAAATGAGCAGTGGAGGGGCTTTATTCAGGAATTAAGGAAAACTGGAGTCTTGCTTGCTGTCTTTCAGTTGGAATGGTTTAAATGGCTTCTTTCCCTTATATAAATATATATATTCCTTTTGTTTTGCACAATGCTACTTGACTTTTTATCATTAAACTGATGCTGCATCTCAATTTGTGTTTCCTTGTGTTTTTCTTCTCCTTTTTTCATCCCACTGGGGATGAACATGTCATTATATGGAAAATCTATGTGGAGTACCTTCTCCATGGAAAATGTGAATTGAATAGTCACCACAATCAACTTCATAAAAATAATTTCATTGTTGTTTACACTTTTGTGAATCATTGAACAGGTTTATACGTATATTTCTCTTGCTATTTTTTTTTTTTTTCATACATCTGTGTGTAGAAGTCAATTGTTATATTTCAGGTTGGGAGGTTTCTGATCCTGTCTCCTATTTGGCATGTCTGAAACTCTGAGAATTTGAAAGTGTATAATATGATTTTTGAGGAGCATTTGGTTTCTATTTTTGGTTAGATTGAGTACTAGCAGACTGATGCCTTAACCATGACATGCTTTTAGTGATTTTGATTCAAGGTTTCAAAGGTGAAGTTAGTGTTCAAATCTCATCAAAGTAATAAGACTCTTCAGATGATTGTATCGTTAATAAATTTTTATGATGGGTTTGATGTCCACTTTTCATGCATTAAAGAAAATCCAGTGAATCTTATTCCTCAGCTAATCCACAAAAGAACTCTCATAATATAGAGGAAAAATTACGTGAGTGAAGAACTAGACAAATGGTCATAGATATTTTCCTTAAGAACAGTTTGCTTTTAGTTCTGTTATCTAAGAATTTCCTCAAAGATGTTAAAACTCAGCACATTGTGTGCAACTAAGAGACATCAAAGAATAATAAAGAACACCTTTGTCTGTAGGTACATAAATGTTAAGACATTTATCCAAGTTTTTAATTGTACTGACTCCTTTGCTCTCCCTGGAGGTATGTGTCATGCAGCAGGACATAGCACAGGAAAGCAATAAGAATGAGAGCTGTGTAATTTCTGATGACTCCACCTTGTGCAGGGTTTTCTCTTTTAGGGATCACTAAAATGTATTTGAAAATTGAAGTATCATAGTGCTGAGATAGAAATAGTGGAAGATGTCTGGTGTTCAGGTTCGGTGCTGGAACCAGTCCAAATGTCCACTTGGTGGGGGAAAAAAGAGGTTTATTTTTTTTTAATATTTTACACTGATGTTCTAAGTTGTCTTTACTTTAGAATTACCTACTTGCAAAGTTACCAAAGTAGGGGGAAAAAAATAGTTTAGAGAGAAGACAGGATATGTCCCCTTTTAGGCTGTGGCTTGAGGCAGCAAAAGCAAACTATGAAAGATGGTAAATCCATAGGTACTAGACTGAGTGGAGTCTCTGCTTAAAAATTGGTTTCCATGAGTGTTTTCTAAACAAATAATTGAAGGGATGGGAATGTATACGCAAGCATACGGTGCCTTGTTGACAGAACTGGTATAATTGAAGTAATTAGTTATTCACTCAGATCTGTGAGGAATCACTGATTGCACTCTGATGTACATCAAAGAGTGGCTTCATTCTTAGTGTCAGGAAGGCGTCTTTCTATGATGCAAATGGACATGGAGCACAAAGAGTACAGAAATGAATTTCAGGAGAACAAAATATCTGGTTAAGTGGCCTGTATCCAACAACAACATGTCCTGGAAGCTACATTTGTGGTGCTTGTTGTGAATGAAAAAGCTTGGAGAACCATTCTCTGATGTAAGCTCCCAAGTCTATGCTTGCTGATTTAAGGAAAAAAAAAGAAAGCAATGTCCTGGAATCAGCCATCTTCAGACAACGTGGCATCATGGAGTGTTTGTGCTTTTATTATAAGTGTCATTAGAGAGGCAGTTCCTGAAGAATGTGAACATCAATTTGCAGGCCATGTCCCCTTTGTGTGTTAAGCTTGGAGAAATGGGTACAAAAACTATGTATATAGGTGCTCACAAATTTATGAGACTATTAAGGCATCCTTTTTTGCATTAATTATTTCCCACATATATTTTTTGCAGGTGGAACCTTTTTTTGATAATGAAATCATTTTGCTTTGTTTTCCAGTCTGGGTTCACCCTGGCATGCTTTAGAAGCGTGCTCTACGCCTTAAAAATTCTTTCATCTTCACAATTTATGGGTACTTTTAATTTCTAGTACTTTTATGCTGTCTCTATTAATGTCAATATGAAATTACTCCAAGACTAGCCTAATAAAGACTTTTTTTCAGCTCCTCAGTAACATGTTAGCCTGTAAGTGTCTTGGGAGCACAATCTAAGATCACATTCAAGACATTTATTAAAGCTCTTTGTGTGCAATTCCCTGCCTGACCCACTTAAGAACAATTGCCAGGTAATTTGTTCACCATCTTTAAAAAAAAATCTCAGAGGAGATCTCCAAGGAGGGCTTTAAGCCTTTTGGATGAGTTCTTTGAGCAAATCAGACCAACCCAGAGTTGAGCCATGGAGACAGATGAGGAGTCTTTGTGTAAATGCTGCAGTGATCTATGATGACTTTGTTTTTTAAATATGAGGATTAATCTAAGGAAGCAGAACAGAGTGCTGAAAGCTTCTGTGGCTGTTGTTGCAAGTTTTACAGTGAAAATAATTCTCCAGGTTGCCAGTAAGCACCTGATGCTACAGAAGAATTTGTATTTCAAAAATGTCCATGTTTACGGGCTGGTAACATTCTTTAAGTCTAGAAAGGAAGGGAAATATTTAAGAGTGTAGGTGGGTCATTTTAGATAAAGTTATTGAAATATGAGAAGCAGTTTAAAAATTTGTAAACAGTTGATTTTTTTTTCTTTAAAGCATTGTTCAAGTTTGGTTCTCATACTGTTAAAATGCAAATGGCTTCATTTTGTGAAGGTATAAACTTCTTGGTTCAGAGGTTTTAAAGACAGCCCATATGTATGATGAGGTTTTCATACCCCCATCATACATCATGAACAGTTTGCTAACTGAATTCTGTGAATATGCACACTGCTAATGAACATTCTGAAGGACTTTGAAGCCCTTCTTCTTTAGGAACTGAAGACGAAGAACTTTCATTTCCCAGATATCGATGAATTCTCAGGCACAAAATTCAATAATTCTTCTGCAAGGAGAGGTTCAAACCCTGCAGCTTGTACAGGAGAGATTGCAAAGTAAAATTAAAAATTGTATTAACATTTTGTGTATATATTCCACTTAAGCAATAAAATTCCATCAATCTGGAGTGTAACCACTGTTGAACTGCTCTCTGTAGTGAGGGGAAAAATACAATGGCAAACAGGTCCTTGCGTGGTTTTTCCCCCCAAAGACTCCACAGTTAAGCTTGTGCAAGGATAATGCCTCAAAATAGTTTAAAATTCATTTGTGTCCTCAAGATGACTTGTGAAGTGCTATTCATATTTGTGGTCTGAAATGGTACAGAGGGGAGTTATAGATTCCCTTCATAAAAGAACTGATAAATCATGTTTCAGTGTCCCCTCCTGCCATCAGTGTGCCTCAAACTGCATTACTGAAGTGTAATATCCAAATTTGATACAATATAATAGTATTTTTCTCAGAATTTCACACAGAGTTCTGGTTCTCAATGGGATTTCAGGTGTATGTTTGCTTCTGCTTTTTTGCAGGGCCTTCACAAAACAGAAAAGTTCAGTCTAGATTGTTCTCATGCTTGGCTGGAGTTGGAGCTTTGTAAACATCGGTGGAGACCAGACTTTATTAAGGATTTACACTCATATTCTTAATAAAAGAACACCTTTCAATGATGAATTATGTATTGTATAAATTTTTCTTAATATTTTTCTTTATGACTAAAGTGAAACATACACTAGAGCATAAATTTTGTTGTGACTGAAAGGTGGCACTGGAATAAATTTGGTCCCTAATACCAGAAGATGAGAGAAAATTGTATGATGGCATACATATGTCAGAAGATAAGGAAATGAAAACAAAGTAATAAACAGTAAGGAAAAGACATTTAATCAGTTGGAAGCATTTTGCATTCAGGACATACTTGTTGGTAAATAATTTCATGCACAAAGGCTGTCTGTGGTCCTCAGGCCATCCGAGATGCAGTATAAAAGCTAACTCAACTCAACGTCCTTCTACCACTTCTCTTACTTTTTTCCTCTTTTGTGAACAAGGTTAGTTCAAATCTACTTCTCTTTTTCTATTTGCTGAATTCTTGCATCCATAACAATTTGATTGTCCTTCTTTTTTCTCCACAGTGTTTTGCTAGTTGCTGGGTTGGTTGGGGGGAAGAGTTTTTCTCTCTAAAAATTGTGTTTTGCTGTTAGAATTCCAGGTATTTCTTGAAAAGGTGATATAAATTTATTTAAATGTGGGCTTTCAGACATGCTGGTCACTTAGATAATAATAATAACAATAAAGATTATCAAACTGAATGGGTAGAGTATCTGTGCAAGGGGGTTGGAAGTAGGTGATCTTTAAAGGTCTCTTCCAACTCAAAAAATTCTATGATTACAGACATCTATGCGCAGTCATCTTTCAAGTAGTATCGTGCATTTTATACCTTTAAGGGTCTTATCCATCTTCTGTAATGCCTGGAATTTCATCTGGGTTGATACGAAAAGAACAGTCTTTGTAAAGAATGCGGACACACGTATCTCCAGAAATGTCATTCAGAAAAAATCCTTTTCTTTGCTGTTTATTCCAGGAGAGGCTTCTTCAGTGTTGCCTTTTTTGTTATGATGAATCTGTTACTGGGCACAGTGGGAAACAAGAGGGTAAAAGGAACCAGACACTAAAAGAAACAGCTGGAGAGCAGGGAAACTAGAAAAATTTAAAGCAGAGGTTTGTGGGTTTTAAAAAACAATTATGTTGAACCACAAGCTTTTGAGCTCTAAATACCGCTTTCTAAGTGAAGGCAAAATGAAGCTCCCTACTGAGATTGGAAGGAAGAGTCATACTGAGTTCAGCAAGGATATTGGCTCTAATCACGCATCCTCAACCTTCTTCTGCTGTAGTAATCAACATGGACTTCAATATGATAAACATCATCAAAAAGTTCTGCCTGGTGTCTTACAGTTTTGAAATTATTTTCCAGGGTGCAATGACAACTGCAAGTTTAGAGAAATGGTTTCAGGGCCTGTGAGGACAAGGGGAAAGAATAGCAAAACCAGAGGAGAGCTGAGCACCCAACAGGCTGAGATGGGCATAGGAAAGAGCAACATTTGCGTTTATTGGTGTGCTGGAACACAACAGAAGGAATACGCAGGGAACTCCTGGCTTTCTTATGGCTGACATGTCTGTAGACAAGTTGTCTGGGCAAGATTTCCAAAGACCTCAGCTTCAAGTATGCTTAACTATATTGAAATTTGTACCTCTTCTAGGCAAAGCTGCAACCTGGAAAAAATCTTCATTTCATTTTCCAGCTGTATATTGAACTTTGTGGCTTGTTATTAGTCATAATTACTACTTCTGCAATGCTCTGAATACCTGGGGCTGGATCTCAGTAGTGTCTTTCCAGACATACAGTCAATCAAAATACTAAAATTAAAGTAATGATACAGGTATGTGTCTTTTTGTTCTGCTGCCAGCTATTCTACTGCATCACCAACAACTGAGAGAGTATTATTTCAGCCTCCATCTTCTTGTAGCATATTTAAGAATTTATTTTCCTTTTTAAGTCACTCCCCACTCCTAAAAGGATCCCCAGGAAGCTCTTGTTGTTCTGATACCTGAGCTGAGGAAAGGTAAGTGCAACATGAGTCCTACACTGCATACACTTCTGGTCCTGTGTTTCAGACGTACCTCCATCCCTCAGCCATGTCCTGCTATGAGAGGTGTCCATCCAGTTCCTGTGGCCCAACCCCACTTGCCAACAGCTGCAACGAGCCCTGTGTCAGGCAGTGCCAGGACTCCCGGGTGGTGATCCAGCCCTCTCCCGTGGTGGTGACCCTGCCTGGACCCATCCTCAGCTCCTTCCCCCAGAACACCGCCGTGGGATCCACCACCTCCGCTGCTGTTGGCAGCATCCTGAGTGAGGATGGAGTGCCCATCAACTCCGGGGGCTTTAACCTCTCTGGCTTTGGTGGCCGCTACTTCGGNGTGATGACCTCTATGAGAAGAAATCTTTTTACAGCTGCAAAACTTTGGGAACCTTGTTAGGAGTATTTACTTTATATATACACAAAGTATCTACTTTGCACTTGCAAATTAGAGGCAGTTTGTGGACCTAGATTAGATATATTGTAGCGAAGTGGGTATTAGCTACAGAGTTGATACTTTGTCTACAAGTACTTTCGATTTTGTACATTTCCCTCTCCAGCTCTGGCTTCCATCTCGGGGTAAAACTTAAACTTTCCCTTCAAGTGTTTGTTATCATATTCCTCTTGTTTTTCATCACTACCAGACACAGACATGGTACAAATGCTGCTGGGGCCACTAATCAGAGCAGAACAACATGTGTTTAGAGCTCAAGATCAAGAAAATATTTACCTTTCCAGCTGAAATGTGTGTTGATTCCACACTGACTCATCATAATAGTTGGCTTTTTGTATCTCTGCCAAGAAATTATTCTCAAGGCTGGAAGCATTTTATGATCTAACAGAATGGCAGGGTATCTAATCTAGCATATAATGATATTTGTTTTAAGGAATCCTGTTGTGATTCACACTCTCAATTACTCTGACCTGGAGCTGCAGGATGCAAAGAAAGATTTACATTCTCTTATCATCAAATCACTGCTTGAATGCTTGGATTTGTGAAGTAAAACAGGAATGGCAGCAGAAGTCTCAAAGAAGGTATACACATAGCTTTTTGGGACAAAACTGATTGATCTGTTTAGTTTCTATTTACAGTAGAAGTACCGTGTATTTTAGGGCTCCTTATACAAGCCGAGCTGTCTTTACTGTTCTGTTTGCGGCCCTACAGAATTCCAACAAAAAGCTCATGTCAAGAGATGAAGCATGCTAACATCAAAGAATTATAGGACACTTGCAGCCATTAAAACCTTTAGAAATCCTCACAAGTAAATTATTTTTGCTAAATAAAAGTGATGACCTGAGATTTAAACTGGATTTGCAACAGCCACTGATGCTACTAAACCAATAGGTTTTGGGGGAAAAATGAAGAGATTCTCATGTTGGGAAGGTTTGAAGCATTCAAATAATTACAGTTCTATAAATTCTGTTGCAGCTGCTTCAATTGTCCCCAGCAGTTAAATTGTTCCCAGTAGTTAAATAGCCTGTGGTTTATGCACCAGTCTGGTCTCCTCCTGGCGTCAGATGAAAAGCCTCCCTCAAAGCTTCTTTCAACTCAAAGACCCGCAGATCATTTGAATGCCTTGTAATTGTACACTCAAGCCTCTGAAGTCAACATAAAGATGAGACAAATTTGGATTCATGTAAGTAATTTGTCAGCTCTTTGGCAATTCAGTAGCTCACCAGTCTGTCATGGGAGCCCTCTGTTCTCACACAAAGGGTTTTAATTGAGTGTGTGGAACGTGAAACTCCATCACTGATCCATATGTGAGAGCTCTTACATCCTGCTTCACTAGCCTTAACAATCCCCCCCCCCTCAAAAAAAAAAAGATCCAAAGGCTCTCAACCTTTCTGGTGAACTCTAGGTGCTAATTAGACTATATTGGCAGAATATCAATGAAAATATTTCCAGGCTGTTAATGAGTCTAAAATATTATATACCCTCCAAGAAAGCCCATTTATGCCCCTAGAGGGAAGAATGAGGAAAAGCTATCTCAGTTTACAGATGGAAGGGAAATTAATTCTCTAGGTGAGTGACTCTTTTCACCCCCTATAATTTTTTAAAACATTTAAAAAGATGACAGGTGGCATGTTGGACAGTAGAGATTGTGAGGAAAGGGAAGAAAAAGACGTTCTCCTTTTATAGAAAAGGAGAGGAGAATTTGCTTGTGGAGAATCATTAAAACAAGTAGACTTATAGGATTTTAGAGAAGATGAAGCATACCTTCAAAAGCCTTACAAACCAAAGCTTTATTTTTTAATCAATTATGAAAATTTTTAATAGAATAATTAAAGTTTCTGAAGGTGTTTACCTGGAATTAGTTTGTGAAGTCCTTTGAGTGATCTTGACTCACCCACTTTTAAATTAGGTTATTAGCCAAGTGATGCTGAGATCTTGTCACGTACCTTGAACATTAAGTAGCATGAAACTTTGCATATTTGAGCTATTAACAAAAAGCTGTTCTGAACTTTGGAGTCCTTTGTTCTTTTGAAGATCAAGACCAACCTAGAATCATAGAATCATAGGGTTGGAAGGGACCTCTGGAGATCTTCTAGTCCAACCCCCTGCCNGAACCGGGGAGCCCGGAACTGGACCCAACACTCCCGGTGTGCCCTCCCCACGGCAGAGCAGAGGGGGAGGATGACCTCCCTCCACCCTCTGGCAACACTCTTCTCGATGCCCCCCAGGATGCCACTGGCCACCTTGGCCACCAGGGCCCAGCGCTGGCTCATGGCCACCCCCTTGTCCCCCAGGACTCTTAGGTCTCTTTCCCCGGAGCTGCTCTCCAGCAGGTCCTCCCCACCCTGTCCTGGTGCAGGGGGTTATCCCTCCCCAGGGGCAGCACCCTACACTTGCCCTTATTGAATTTCATAAGGTTCCTCTCCGCCCAGCTCTCCAGCCTGTCCAGGTCTCTCTGGATGGCAGTACAGCCTTCTGGTGTGTCAGACAAGCTGTGTATAAAGACACTCTTCAGCTAGCGTTAATTCACATCTCTTGTGTGGGGATGGTGGTGTGAAGTGGAGAGGCCCGATTCTTGCTTTTTCCATACTTTCCATCTGGGAAAGTATTTCCAGCAGGTGGAAATGATTCTATGATTCTATGATTCTATGATTCTATGAAATAGAGCCAGGACAGGCCACAGAGTTTTAAAAAAAATCAAGTAATGATGAATGTAATGGAGAACTCCTGGGTGTTACTTCTATTGACTCCACAGTTTGGCTCAGGCAGAGCACTGCTTCTAAGATCCAATACTTTAAATTGGTCTTTAAGATGCACTTTCATACTTAATTTTATGTGAAAATAGCTGCACATCCAGGTGACTTGCTGGGATTTCAGGTAGGAATAATGGTGATCCCTCAGATGAGAGACTGCACATAAATCTTGTCTAGAATTAGAGGAAGTTAATAAATGTCACAAAGTGATGAGATCAAGTAATCAAGCTCTTTCATTATAAGTGTGATTGTTTGACTTGATCATGGAAAATGAAGTCAAAATTTATGATTGGGTAAAGAAATGCAGTCTTAGATGTGTTTGTATTAGCTGTATTCATAAAAAGTGGGGAAACTGTGGTTTAGCCCAAGCAATTTTAGAACATGTTTTATTGTCTCTGGTCAGCAATTTTCACCAGTCTTAATTGTCTTTAACCTTTGCAATGCTGATGGGAATTTGGTGCTCTTCTCAGCTATATGTTTGTCTGGGATTGAAATAATGCAGAAGTGCAAAATTTGGGGATACTTATTATACAGCTTGTGGTAAAGCTGAGTCCTTGAAATGGAAATGCTTGTGAACTGAGCCCAGGCCCCCACCTCAGAGCCAAATGATCGTCAACCTAAAGGAGTGAAGTCTTGAATAAGGGCTATGCATCGCATACTCTCCCCTTAAGCAGCGTCTTGATGATTAAAATGAAACATAAAATGTACATTGGCCTTAGGAGGCAACATAATTACTGCCGTAATTCAAACGAGTCACCACAGTCTTCCAAGCAATTAAGTGGGTGCCCATTGGTGAAGATGAAAGCTTTGTGTATGCTGGAATGTGAATGTAATGAGGGGAGGGGAGTAAACAGAGCAATAGTAAAAGAGATTTTGAAAGGAAACAAACAAACAAAAAAAAGGGTGTTGATCAGTTTGGGGGATTTTGCATGCAAAAGTATGGATCATTAAATAATTTCACGCATAATATATGTCCCTGGTCTGCAGGCAGTCTGAAACACGGTATAAAAGCCTATACAACACAAGACTCTTCCATCCACTTCTCTTGCCTTATTCGCCCAGGTGAACAGGTAAGTCTGAATTTACACAGTGTCTTTTTAAATGCTAAACTGTTACTTTGATGACTGCTTTTTTTTGTGTGTGTTATTGTTTTGGGTTTTTTTGTTATTCTTAGTTCTTTAGAAATATTGCTAGCTTTTTTTGCTTTTGGGAAGGAAAATTAGAAAGGCTTACTTCTATCAAAAAGAAAGGCTTTATTTACTTGTGAAGCAGGGTGTAATGAGAGAGGACTTGGAGGTTACAGGCAATATTGTCTCCCAGAACAAGCAGCTTCGTGCTCCATTTTAGAGACCAATGCTAAGGGAGTAGCTAGCCAATGAACGCAATTGGAAACGTAGTCTCATCTTAAGAAACTAGGACTAGGGGGAAAAAAAAAAAAAAAAAAAGAAAAAAGAGTACCAGGATCTATCCCCAAGTCGTGTTTCCCACAGGCAGAAGAGCAGAGATCCCAGCAGACTCTAATACTTTGAATTTAAATCAAGGCAGAAAGCTCTGATTGGGAAAATAGTCCTTCTTTACGCCCCAAGTTTGTCTGTTCTGATCATATGATATTTGGGAGCAAAGGATCCTTCTCAGACACTTTTCTATAGTCCTGCAAGTGCTGCTGTCTGGGCTGTGAGTGACTAAGTTCTAGCATTAAGGCACTAAATGCAGTTATGTGTCAAAGTTCAGCTCAGGGCCACTTTCTCAGCCTGGTGGGAGCTCCGGCTGCTGGTCTCCATCTCCTGGTACAGCCACAATTTCATCTTCACCAGAGAGACAGTAAGAAGGGCAACTGCCAAAGAATGGGAAATACCTTTGCGGATAAGGGGTAGAGCAAACTTTACTGTGGCTGGCACCGCAGTTCAGAGGCCAGCTGCAGAGCAGGAACGTCCTCCAGCAGCCTTATAAAAACCAAGAGAAACCTCCATGCTATTATCAGACTGTCTACCGTGGATTTTGGTCTAATAAATCATGGAATGATTAGAGTTGGAAGGAATCTTAAAGGCAATCTCATTCCACCCCCCCTGCCCTGGGCAGGGACACCTCCCACCAGCCCAGGTGGCTCCAAGCCCCGTCCAACCTGGCCTTGAACCCCTCCAGGGATGGGGCAGCCACAGCTTCTCTGGGCAACCTGGGCCAGGGGCTCACCCCCCTCACAGCCAAGAATTTCTTCCTAATATCCAATTGAAATCTCCCCTCTTTCAGTTTAAAACCATTCCTCCTCATTCTGTCCCATTACCGCTAGTCCTATCTGACCACATTCTGTAGGTATTTTCACATATGTTATCCCCTTACTTGATATTTATAAACTTAATACAGCTTTTATGTTGCATTTACTTTCTTTCCTGTGTTTCAGACTTCCCTCTGTCCTACAGCCATGTCTTCCTACGACCTGTGCTCACCCACCCCCTGTGGCCCAACCCCGCTGG
>VXBO01000151.1:8975-20360 GCA_013400135.1 Rhinoptilus africanus | reverse complement strand
TGATTCTGTGATTCTATGAAGATAAAGCTTAACCGAGAGTTTGAGAAGTGCAAACAGAAATTAGAGAACTGAAGATAATGTGAAGTGCCCACTCCATGTGGACTCCACATGAGTATGATTTGCACTGACATGTTTTTCTTTTACAATAAGATGTGCTTATTGAAGAAAAATAACAATTAACATTAATCAGTCAGGGAGAAACTTTGGATGTATTTCTTTGTGTTCTTTTTGTCTTTTGTGTGAATAAAATAAATTCATCAGGGTTTATAAAATGTTAAAGATGTAAGAGTGCCTTCTAGAATACCTGACTCAGCTATTTGTCATGTTGGAGAAGAGCAAAGCAAAGAAAACCAGTAGTCATAGTCAGAAACTCTACAACACTAGATCATTGTTCCAGCTATTTCTCAGTATTGTCCATTTCATTGATTAATTTATTTTCTGCTCTGCATGACTCAGTTGAGAGTGCCCATTTGTGGCTTACTACTCAATGAAGCAGTGTGACCCCAGGAATGAAGGACAAAAACTTTTGAGGATTTATCACATTAGTAAAGATGCTTACACTGTTTATTGGAATGCACTGAATCTGTGTCCAAAATACACTGAGAGAAGAACTTCAGAAAATAAGATAAGGCCAAGAGAGTGGGCAATTTTTGGAAGCATTTGCCTGGCTCATATTGTCCACATGACGGCACTCCACAGGTATCTGACGTACGTGATGGTGGCCACAGAATGTGTAGCTTGTCCACATTTTAGTGAGTTCTTGAACTTCTGCAAAGAGAAAACATATGATATGCCCATCCGAGGCTTGCAGAAGAGTTTGGGCTTGCATTCAAGCAGTGCATTCAAATATAGATATAGCCAAAAACGGGATATTTTATCAGTGCTGAATGATAGTAAAGCGTCATGGTTACAGAACGTAATTTCAATATGAATGCAATTTTAATAGCAGTAAGAAGATTGTCTCTGCATGTCCATTGCTTTGTATTACCTTAATTTATGCTTTTTGGGACAAATACCCATTACATTTAGAGATGTTTATGATGATTTCACTGTAGGCCTCTCTCAGCTGCACCAAACTCCAGTTATTAAGTTAGGACATTGGGTATGTATAGAAAAGAGTGGACAGTGTGACATAAAGCTTACCCTAAATTCTTTTTGTACCTGCGTACAGTGGCAATTTGTGGTTTTGTTTTGGTCAAAGTTGATAATTATAACAAATGGTACCAAAATTTGTGGAAAAGCTGATCCCGAACAGAAGAGTTCCTTATTTGATTTTCTCAGCAAGGACTTCACAGAAAATAAACTGGGTAAATATTGTAAGTTCACCTCATGAATTCTCCAGCGTTCTTCCAGTTGATTATTGGAGCTTGGCTTTCTGAGGTATTCTCCTTCACAGAACAGTCTGACTTGTTACCATTATTACTTATTTGTCTTAGAGAAAAAAGTTGAGACAGTAAAACTCACACGAAACAAGTAAAATAGAAAGGATGCTTGAATGATATAAAATTTTTATTTATTTCCTTGGGGACTCACTCAGTTCTACCAGTCTGATGATGACTAATGTAGCTGGAGGAGGAAGGTCATTACCAGATAATGGAGCCTGTTTTTTATGTCTCCTGCTATTAGGATGAGCTATTTCCTCCACTAGATTGCTTAGGATTTCTTAGGGATAGCATTTCTATAGCACATCTTTCTTTTTTTTTTCTTTCTTTTTTTTTTTTTCATGATAAGAGAAAAAACAGCATCTATGATCAAAAGAAGCAATTTAAAGCTGGAAAGTTTTTCTAAAGTGCATACACTCTCTAATACATCCTGGGAGTTAGTAAGTTTCTGTAACCACTGGGAATGAAGGACTTTATCAATTGCAGTGATGCTTTGCCAAAAATGATTCTATTCAGAGGTGAGCAATGGCAAGGAGCTTAAAAAATACATGGTTTACAGTCAAAAAAAGAACACAGGAAGCATTCTATATTATGTGTGTATTCTCTACAGATACTGCTCCAAACTGCATGCCTAGGGTCTGTCCTTTCTGGAGGGGAGCGAGACCCTAGTTGCAACCTGCTCAGTATTGCACCCTGTAGTCCTACAGCAGTGCCAGTATTAGCTGCTCAGGGCCACGGCGTATTGGTCTGGGCTTCAGGCTCATCTCTACCTGTGTCCTTTGGGAAGTGATGGGGAAAAGTGAAGGAACTAGGGGCAGCCTTGTGCACACTCCCTGTCAGGAAGGTTGAAGGCAGCTGACATGCCTTAACCTAGGGGAGGAAGTTGTACAGCACTGCATCTGGGCTGGACAATACCACCCTGCAGAGCACTGAATCCAGCAGTAGGTGCTTTAGCATCATGAAAACAGCCAGACCCTGTAAAACGAAGAAGAAAGGAAGTAAAAAATCGGCGCCAGAGGCAGAGCCTGTGGTGTGATGCCTCCGGTCTTCAATAGCTGTGGGGGTGAACAGAAGCAGCTTTCATTTAGCAGTCTTGAACTGTACAATAATAGGATTCAGGATGGCTTTAAGGTAGCATCTGCAGATTGCCACCAGATGAACTGCCCACTTTGTCTCCCAGTCCAATAGGACGTTTTTTCCAGCCCTGTTACCAAAGTTGGCCGCGATTTGGTGTTCATGAGCATATGGAAAAAGTATTTTATTTCATTTCAAATACAATATGAGGTACAACAGCCAGTGTTAGAATGTCTAAACAGAACGTTTCAATAGTTTCCCAAAATAAATGCTGCCAAATTAAATGTTATATTTATATAAGAGTTTGTTTTTTTAAAATTTATTGGTTCTGCCTTTTCTGATAGAAAACACTCCACTGAAAACCATATAATGTGACTAACATTTGGAAATTGGCATGACACAGAGACTTCTTAACCTTTATACTCCTTATGGGTGTAGGCAGCTGTTCCTTGATGCAATTTAGTACATGATAGGAAATTGCGTAGTATCTCACAAGAAGCACCTACTTCTACAGCTGAATTTTTTTAGTTCCTCCATATATCATGCACTTGTTTATATATGAGTTTCTTATGATCCTGGAGGAATTATATCACTAATCCTTCTCACATTTATGAGTCTCATCTTATGCATATTTTGTCTCACTGTGGTGAACAGGAATTAATTATACCTTAAAAACAATTAATTCCACCATTCACTGTGCAGTAATGTTGAAGCTTGCTCAGGAGCAGCACTTAAGAGTATAATCAGCACAGGTAAACGGAAGAAGTGATAGGCACAACAGCAAAAACTGGGAGGAAATCACAAGAAGTCATTAGGCTGAAAGGACTTAAACCCCATAGGGTGAAAACATAAAGTATTGTGGTTTTAAAAGTACACCTTACACTAGAAATAAAACCAGATCATTTATTTTGGGAGAGAAAATGAGGGAGAACAATTAGAAAATTGTCTTTAGTATATTGCAGGCCATTGTTCTTCTGAGACCTTTGCTGCAATATTGCTAGTCTGATCTACTCACCTCAAGTTTATCCTCAGTTTTGAGCCTTTCCACCAAAAAAACCCTGAAACTGCATATACCTTATTTCCTATGGCAAGCATTTTTCTTCCCAGATTTGCTCAGTTGGCATAATAATGAAATGCAGCATCACAGGAGTGCAAACGCCTAGGTTGTGTGCAATTTCGGTTAAGTGCCAGCTTTATTCTTTTCTTACCATTTTTGGCACTGTTTTTACTTGATTTATGTACTTTGTGTATTAGGCAGTTACAAAGCTAAAGTTTTTTTCACTAAAGGAAAAGATAAATCATATAGGATGAATAAACAGACTTGGGTTTTTAATGACAACAAGAATATATTTCTTTCTAAATTCTGTGAAGTGTTGACAATCAGCTAGTAGAGGGACTGGAATGCCTTTTCTTTTTTTATTCACATAATTTCTTATGTTTTTAAGTAATTGAGTTAATTTGGATTTTTGTGTGTAGAAGGTCCTATCTTTACACTTTTGTCCCAGAATCCTAGAACAAAAAAAGTACTGCTTGTGGCAGTGTTAGAGAGGAGAAATGCCAAGTGCTAGTTGTGTTAATTCATCACTGAAGGTTGAAACCTTCAAAAAGTCTCTAAAGTATTTAAATTAAAGTAATGTTGCCTTGTTAGAAGTATAGAAATCTCTATGAAATACCATACTTTAGTGCTTTATACGTTTAGAATAGTTCAAAAAGACCCTAGGATGGAAGGAGTAAAAAAATAAATTCAACAAGCGATTATAACCTTTTCTTAGTGCTGTCTAAAATACAGAGTTACAGAGCTCAAAGAAGCTCTATTATCTGTCATTAAGCAGGTATAATCCATCTCGTGGAGTACCTAGTGGGAGGATACTGTCAATACCTACCTGTGTTAAACAGAAATAAAGAATAATCTGAGACTGTAAGGTCCTTCATACACACAGTACTGATCAAAACTGAAAGCATACAGAAAAGAGAATAGCTATTGCTCTACACTGCTTTCCACTGATAAAACAAAAATAGAAAAAGATATTTTCTATTTAGAAGCGTTTAAGGAAATAAATTCAGGTGAGAGTCATGTTTTTTATTCTAGTTGTCAGAATCTACCCTCAGCTTTCTGTTGGTGCTTATTTCTCACAGTAAATTGTCATTGTATAAGGAAATATTTCCTTTGATTTCTGTCACCCAGAGAATCTATGCATAAATTCATATTATATATTTCTTCTTCTTGGACCCTTGAAGATAGTATCTGTCCTTCATGGTTTGGCAAACCAATGTCTCAAGCTTTTCCCATAAATACTCCAGTACTTGCTATGCTAGCAAAAATGATCATTTCAAAGGTGAGTTTTAAAAAATTCTGTGCACAAGCCTTCCTTACTCTAATAGTACTGACTGATTTAAAAGTTTGCTGAATGAATCTGCAATTTGGTAACACAGACTGTTATTACAAACTCCTCAATCCCTCAGTTCAGTTTACTAGAGAGCTTTGTGGATTTGAAATAACAGTGTGAATACAAAAGGCAATGGAGAGAAGACAGAAATGATATTGTATGAAGATAGATGTGTTAAGTCAGTGGTGCAGGAAAAAAAATTTTGGTGGAAGGGATTTTTTCTTGTTGTTCTGGAAACTGATTAATTTCAAATATTTTAAAATTAAATGAAACTTTTTCTGACTCAATGTACACAATTCATTAAAAATTATTTTACATTTGTAATAGTAAAAAAGTAAATTTGAAGGGAATTAAATAATAAAAAATAATGTCGTTTGAGCAATAAAATGGTTTTTAATTCTTTGAATTTTTCTAACAAAGAAATTTAATAAAAGAACCATGTATTCTTTAAAAGTTTCAGTGTCACTAAATGAGTAATTTTTCTCTGGGAAATTTACCTAATTCTGATTTATGTCAATTTAATGCATGGAAAATCAATAAATGCACTGAATAACCATGGGTATAGCATGCCCACACTCCCTTTGATAACAATTAGCAACTTTTGAAAGACTTTTAGGACTATTTTTCACATGCTCAAGTAGACAATATACTGCAACTATTTAAGTGTCATAGTAACTAAAAGTCTTACACAAGGAATAGACTGTCACAGTAAAACACAAGCACAGAACAAAAAACCAAAGGTGTTAATGACATCAGGTCTTTAGATCAAAAGTTATAAACAGAGCAATGTAAAGAATAAGGAAATGTGGAGCTCTAGACAGACAGTCTTAGCACACAAATGTCATTCAGAGCAACTTTAACAACCTAAATAAATGGGCCAATATATTCCATTCAGTTTCTTTGCTGCATTTGTAAGTATTGTGTATGGCAGAACCAAGGGTCTACAGTCCTAAGGTCAGACAAGGACAATGTGAACTGTCTGTGAGGGAAAGACTTCCCCACCTAAGTGGTGAAACACTGAGCAGCCTGGTCTAACTTCAAGACTGGTTTTGAGCATGAGGCTGGACTGGAAGACCTCAAGGCTATGCTATGATTCAATAAGCCTTTCAACTCTCAGCAAACTTTTGCTTCTATCAACAGCAAAAAGATTGAGGAAGAAAAAGAAGACTGCTACTCAGATTTTGGGATGGTGCCTACCAAACCTGTGGGATGTAAAGAGAAAGGGGAGGAGTATTTGAGGTGACTGTTACACATCAACAAAGATGTTAGGAAGATACGTTGCCTTTTTAATATATCTAGAAGAAGGACCTGAAATGGAAGATCTATGAGTTTTCAGTGATAAAACCCACAGTACTTAGTCTATAGCTGCAGATGACATTATCCAGAGATAAGGGTTGAACAGGAGAGATGAGAATGCAAATAGATACCTACAGAATCACTGAGGAAAGTGGGTATATTTGATGGGAGGAAACATTGTAAGGAAACTTTAATGGAGGAATCGCAAAGTAGGTGTAGGGGACAGATTTTGAGAGAACTTGATCATGAAGATTAAAGAGAGATGACCAGCTGAGAAGAGGATAAAGTTCTGATTCTGTAGGAAGAGAAAGTGAAGGAGCCACAGGTCACTAAAGCAGTCATTAGAGAAACTGGTGAAATACTGGAGGTAGCCTTGAATGGTTTTAAGGTTGCTTTAAAATAACAAAAGACAGAATGCCCGATAGAAACTGTAAAATGAAGTTGAAACTGGAAAGAATATGTATGGACAGTTTCAGAGATGGTTAAGGAAGAAAGTCTGAGTTTGGTTGTGGAAAAGAGGAAACTCGAGTCTGTGAGGTGAGGAGTAGAAAACAGGAAAAGATTGAAAATAAAAGGTGAGTCAAACTGAAGTTCATGGCAGAACATTGAAGATTAAAGAAAGTAGTAGCGGTAGCAATGTAGTAGCATGCAATGCTGCAGGCTTGAGGAAGAGTGGCTGGAAAGCTGGCCGGCGGAAAAGGACCTGGAGGTATTTGTTGACAGAGAGCTGAATATGAGCCAGCAGTGTGCCCAGGTGGCCAAGAAGGGCAACAGCATCCTGGCCCACATTGGGAATAGTGTGGCCAGCATAGTAGGGAACTGATTGCACCTCTGTACTCAGCACTGGCGAGGCCACACCTTGAATACTGTGTTCAGTTTGGGGTCCTTCACTACAGGAAAGAAATTGAGATGCTGGAGCATGTCCAGAGAAAGGAAATGAAAGTGGTGAGGGGTCTGGAGAACAAGACTTACAAGGAGGAGCTGAGTGAACTGGGTTTGCTTAGCGTGGAGAAAAGAAGTTTGAGGAGAAACCTTGTCTTTCTCTACAACTCCCTGAAAGAAGATTGTAGTGTGATGGGTGTTGGTCATTTGTTGGTCTCCCAAGTAAGAAGTGATAGGATGAAAGGAAACAGCCTCAAGATACCCAGTTGGATATTAGGAAAAATTTCTTCATGGTCGGAGCCACCATACCTTTTTAAATATCTGGAGGTATTTAGAAGATGCGTAGACGTGGTGCTTAGGGACATAGTTTAATGGTAGACTTCGTAGTGTTAGGTTAAGGATTGGACTCTGATCTTAAGGGTCTTTTCCAACCTAAATGATTCTATGCCTATAGATTCTATGATTTCAAATGTTCTAATGCTGGAAACTCATATCATATTAAGTTATTCGAATTTTTTTCATTGAATTTTGTAATTTAGAGTGTATACTGTTCTTATAGAACAATATTGACAGAGAAACAAAGTATATTAGATAACCTGGAGATGATGTTGAATAATGCTGGTATGTCTTACATATTAATTAGGCTTCATGTGGTGGGGTAGTTATGAATTTGGTTTATGAATAAGTGGTTTTGGTCAATTTGTAGAAAGAACTCCCCAATCTGTGTTTCCCAGCTGTAATAAAGGTAGACCTTAAACAATATCTTATCATTTTCTACAACTACTTGAAAGGTCATAGTGAGGTGGAGGTTGGTCTTTTCTCTCTAGTTACAAGTGGTGGAACAAGAGGAAATAGCCTCAAGTTGCACCAGAGGAGGTTCAGGATGGGTATTTGGAAAAATTTCTTCACCAAAAGGGTTATCAAACAGTGGAACGTGCTTCCCAGGGAAGTGGTTGAATCACCATCCCTGGAGGTATTTAAAAGATGGCTAGACATGGTGCTTAGGGACTTGGTTTAGTGGTGGTTTGGGCAGTGTTAGATTGATGGTTGGACTCAGTGATCTTAAAGGTCCCTTCCAACCCTGATGATTCAATGATTCTATCATAAATATAACAAATCTCAAATGTCAATATCAGGAGGAATTAGAAGTTTTCCTTTATTTTAATGGTCTTTGGGGAATTCAAGTAAAGGCAGAAGTCTGCAAACACACTTTAAATGAGTCCTGCTAACTTGTGTCCCTGAAGAAATTCAGTTGGCCAGTATACTTTGTACCTCCTAAGATTTTCATAACAACTATTCAGCTAATGATTAGAACAGTTGTGATTAAGCAATTCAATTAAAAAGAAATGTTTAAACATATCTAGTCCTGATTAAGTAATACGATTAATTTTTTTCATATGCATACAGCTTTTTAGTGCATAAAATGTAATATCAGTCAAACTTTTCATTTCAGTATCCTAATGAAGAATAAAACACTTAAACAATCTGATAGATATAGCATGCTAGTAAATTTTTCTTTTCAATCTTTGTGAAAAAATCAACAGAAGCATATAATGTCTTTGTTTTCAGGCCACTTTTAATTAATTTGTGGAATTGACTATATCACATATAATGCAATAATGGAACCTTGTCAGTTAATACTTTCAAGTGGTGACATAGCTGTTCTGGTGAATTATCTGTGAACAAAAAAATTATCCACTTACTGCAAACAAGGTTTCTGATTATCTACAAAAGTAGATTAGGTGGTCATACTTGAAATTATTTTCTTATGAGCTAAAGATTGCATTTAGGACTATTTTTCAACTCAAAATGGAGTATAATTTGTCAGGTTTAGTGCAGTAATTTTAATAAAATTTACAAAAGTAGTGTCTGGGTTTTGATCACTGGATAAATTATACACAGCTTCATTCAGGTCTGGAGTGATGGTTTATTCCTGTCACAAGATCTTTGATCAGAAATACCATTTGTGTCTGATGATCACAAGCTGTTATTTATGCTTTTAAAAAAGGGGGAGGAGAAGAAACATAGCACAACAAGACCTCCTGGGAAATCATGCAAGCATGTTAGATGAAGAGAAAATGAGCCTACGTCATTTTGTCCATATAGGCCTAAACTGTTCTTCATTATGACCATTAACTATCACTTCAGAGTCAAACTCATTCTGTCTTCCTCAAATGCTTGTTACTTTTTTATCATATATTTACACTTTAAATAGCTCATAGTAATTTTTGCATTATTTCAGATTATGATAATATAAAATCCAAATCCTTCATCCTTAAAATTCTAGGTCATCTCAGAGGCTTTCCTAAACCGAAGCACAGATTATGTTTATTTTTTAGTTACTCAGCTTCTTTCAAAGAATGCATCTTTCTATAGTATTGTTCATTATTTAGAAACAGATCACAAAATTGTCTACCAAATTATTCAGAATTATTCTTTAATCTCCTCAGTGAAATAGCTCTGGTGTGTAGATCACTGAAATTACATATATTATAAAAATGTAAAATTTGAAATAGAATTTGTATACAAGGCAGGCAACTGTAACATAATTAACATCCCAGCAACTGGGAATTTCCAGTGTTATATGCAATACCTTATAATATTCATTATTTATAATGTGTTTTTTATGTAAATAATCAACTAGAATACCAGCAACACTACACCATATTTTATAGACTTTATCAATATAGTATAAAAATTTAATACATGTATTTCAGTCAAATATTAAATCCAGGAATATTTGTGAAATATTTGATCATACGATCCAAAAAATTTTGAGAACTCAAAATGTTGCAGGACTCAGTTCTTCAGCTTTTAACTGCACAACCCTAATACTTCCTTGACCTTAAATGAAAGAACTTAGATTCCTAATTCAAATTAAATGCTGGATCTCTGTTGCAATATTATCAAATTTTATCATTCAATTCATATTGATATTCCTAGAAACATTTATGCTAGTACTTGTAATCTCTAATTCTGTTTCACAATATTTTTTTAATAAACAATGAATTAAAGGTTCTAGAAAGTTTATGAAGTATGCTAAGTATGTTAAAATAACAGAGGAGGGAAGAAAATTCCTAAGTGAGGGATTACTGAAATTCACTATTGTAGAAAGATATTGAGATTTTTTTATTAATTTCTTTTCAATATGATTTTTCTGTCCTCAGTTTCATTACTGAAGTACATCCCAGTCTAAAACCTGTTAGCTCCTATTCTGGCTAACTACTGTTCATCCCTCAGTAACCAGATCTCTTTTCCAAGTGTGTGTCTGGTTTCTGTAATGGCATTGTTAAAATAGAATGTATTGCACAAGAAAAGTTTCCAGTTGTAACTGATTCAGAGATTAAGTTCATAATTGATTTTCAATGTATGTAATGAACCAAGTTGTTAGAATGTATATATTAATACAGATGCTAATTTCTTGTCTCTCTCACTATCAAGATTAATTGTATCCTAAAACAAATCTCGACCTTAGCTTCACCTCAGCTAATATTTACCTTTGAGGTCAATAAATCCTAGTGTCTTTCTTTGAAGGAGTCAATACCCACCTATTGTGAGCATGATGAAGACTTAAAAACATATGCATAAATTTGTATTAAAATACATTTTCAAACACATGAAGAATTATGAAAATGTGATGTACACATTAGTTTTAACTGTAATCCAACGTTTCTAACTTGTTCCAAGAGCTGATTGGATGTTATTTTTTATGAATTTTTAGTTACTCGATCAGTCACAAACACATTCCATTATATATGAATATATATATAATATTCACATGGTTTTGCTGAAAATCATTTCAATCCATACTGAACGATGACCAGTTGTTTATAAAATCAACATAAAATGTGGCTAATGCCTACACTTACTTAAGCAGGAAACAAATTTGTTTTTTCTTCTGTGACAGGTTCATATCATGCCATCTACAGATAGATATAGCCAAGTCTATCTCTGTAGTCTAACTCTAGCACCAACAGGCCTTGTTCCTTTTCAGGGTAACATGGCCAGCATCCACATCTCTTACACCCATGCAGCCACATGTCTTCTCAGTCTTCCTGCACTCCAATTTTTGTCAATCATTTCACAACCCAAAACCAAGATAATTTTTTTTTTCTTTTAGGTAATGGATATACACCACCAAAAGCAGATCACAGGGTGTTTGCTTAATAACAATGTTTGTCTCATTCACTTCTTCATTCACCATTGTGAGAAAATTCAAAGCTATTAGATTTGCTGAGTATTTATCTGTTGATATGCACTTGGTGAGGAGGGGTTGCTTTTTAAGTCTTTAAGCTTCATGAATACAATACTGCATGCTTAAAAACCGTATCTGTGATATTTAATGGTCCCATTTAACATTTGAA
>VXBO01000120.1:850-35129 GCA_013400135.1 Rhinoptilus africanus | reverse complement strand
TGGACTGGTGAGCACTTCCGCCAGCTGTGGATATTAACTACCCTACAAGAAACTATAGTTTCCTCATAAGAAAAAAAGATAATGTATTGATATTATGAAACACAAATTATAAAATTAGGATCATTTGATGATCTTTTTATTGCCACTATGAACTTTGGACTAGCCAAGTGTATCACACCTACTGGGTATTATAATACAGTGAACATGTCTGAAATGTTTATATGGTAAAGCAGGATAACCTAGTGTCTAGTTTGATTGTCATCAATATCCATGTTACACTACCAAGCTGTTAGCACAGTAATGTTCTCCAGCACCCATTAAACATTATTTATTTTTCTTATAAAGATGCAGAGGGGAAAAGACACAACCCTACTTTCCCCACTAACTCATAAAATTATTTGACTTGATTTTTAGCCACAGATATTACTGTGGGCTGAAAAGAGATCCTAGAGCTCTAAGAGATTTTGCCCAATTGCTGAAACCCTAGGGTTTTATCTCAAAAAGAACCATATTTCTAATGGCTTGTCAGAGAAAAAAAAAAGGTCTTGCCTCTAAAGCTTATCTAAATGATACCGTCTTTTATCAGCAAGCTGTTTTGTGGCATTACTGCATTTTCAAGTGCTTCTGTGCAATCATAGAAACACATTTATATGTTACAGCCTTAGAAAATCAATAATTATGCACTTTCCATTTCTATTGTGCACAGTGACATTTTCAATACAGCTATATTAGATGTGGGGTGTCATGAAGACACATGTAAGAAAAGCAGATGGAGTTTTAGATAAAGGCAGTGTGTCATTTCACAGTGCATGGAACAAGGCCAGACTTCTTTTGTTTAATATAAAACCCTGAGCCAGTAAGCTAAGAAATGGAGGAAGTATGGATGAAGAAAAAAAGGAACTATTATGAATCTTATTTTATTGTCAATTGTTGTGAGTTTAAAATGTTCAAATGCCCTTTAAAAATAAGTTGTCTCACTGTTTCTCTGTACCTTGTTGAACATGTGTATCAGCTGTTGGCAACAGAGAAAGATAACATCCTTTCATCACGTATTCTTTAGTGCATGCTGAGAGGTAATGACTGGGATTAGGTCAGCATTTGTAAACATGGAAGAAGGTTAAGAACATGAGTCAAAACACAGATCCTTCTACTTTAGCATCCCATGTCTAGCAGTGGTCAAAAGCTGGTGCTCAGGCATGGCTATAAGAACAGCTAGAGCCTGCTGGCTGATCCAACCTCAACCATTTCCAGCTCAGGGAATTCCTGGGAAAAATGTGATTCCTGTGTAATTAATAATCTTTAATGCTTCCTTTCATGAGCTTGACCAGACTGCACTTGAAGCTAAGAAAATTTTAACTTTACATACACTAACTTCACAAAGACTACTACCGCGCAGATACCAGTTGTGAAAATAATTGTTTCTTTTTGCATTGTCCAAGGTAAATTACAAGCAAAATCATGAGATCACATAACCTCTGCACCAGGCTTAGAAGGAGAATGCAATATATTAGTGGCAGGAGAAATATTTTTGGCTTTAAATACAACTAGGATTCTCTAAGAACTTTTCAGGTTTAGGGATATAAGGCATGAAAAAAACACATCACTGAGCAGTTAGAGCAAGTTCACTGAATCTGCATATATTCATTAACAACTGTGTATGGCAAAGAGCAACCCATTATGGTTTGTGTCTGACTTGATGTCTGAAAGTGGCTGTTGTTTCATAAATCTTGAGTTATCTAAAATTCTCAAAATGTGCTTTTGCAGTTTATCTTAATATATTCACGTTAGTTCCTAAGTGATAGTTACACTTTTTACATGGACAATTAATAAACTCAAATAAAAGTTATATATACACATTGAGATAAATTTGAGATGCATTATTTCTATGTATTTCTATTATGTCATGCGTGTAAGAAACACAAAGAGAACAGGTACTCCTTTAATCTAAATGTATAAGTGATAATAATCAGGTATTTAAAAAACCCCAAACTTTTCTTCTTTAAATATTATGATTTTTTTTAATGAAAGAAAGGTGTAATACGCGTGTCAACCTGGTTGAACTGGGGAACCTGAGAAACATAGTTATTTTCCCATTGCTGTATGAAAAAAAAAAAAAAACACAGGAGCAAAGCAAGAAACAAACCATTGACTTCCATTTCAGGCACACTCTTCCCAGGACTCTCTCCTGGAACCTCTCTCATATGCTATGTGCATTCTAAAGTATTTTTTCCCAAAGATAAACTGTGGAAAATATTAATTAAAGTCCACCCTCCGCTTTAGAAGAAAGCAATTAAGACATTTGGAAAGGAACGACAGACAATTGGCAACAAAAATTCTAAGTTTGTACACACTGACATGAGCATGTTTTCCTTGGTTCTTGTCAAAAACCTGGAATACATAGAAACAATGCATACAGTATTTCCATATATGTCTGGCATGCATTTCTTCAGTCAGATTTTCATTTAAGTCTTTATGAAGAGCATTTTGTCCTTCCTCTTTACTGTTAGCTTTGTTGCTGCAGGGCTGCTTGACCATCTCCCACACCTTCACTCACTGTCTTGGTAGAATCTCCAGCAACATATAAGGAACTTTGTCTGGTCCCAAATCCTGAGTTCTTCTTCCTCTGTCTCTTTACTCTGAAATTAAATGTTTTAAAAAGTGTGACCACAACACCAAGCAGAAAAGTTTAAAATGATTGCAGATCAAATTTCTTCTAAGAAAAATGATTCAGTAGGAGACGGTAGAATTTAGATGAGAAAATCTTTCAATACTGTTAACTTTATAGTGCACACTGGATTCTTTTTCAACTGATTCCTTAATAAAGAAGAAAAAAAGTATAGGGTTTCAGAGCAATTACTTGTAATTGTCTTTCACAGTGAGAAGCAGGCTATACTTGCTTGCTTCACTTTTGATGAGTAGGAGCCATTATTTATTGATTGGCAGTTATGAACTGCTGTACTATTGCTATTCAGGATACATTTAAATTACTTACATATCACTTATGAGTGCTTTTATTGGAAGAAGGGAAAGTGGAGAATAGTGAAAAAGATCAAAAATATCTCAAACCCCTTATTTGAAAGAATTCTAGCCAGTAGTGCAGCATGTCTACGTATTCCATGAACAGCAATAGGGAGAGTTTATTTACAAAAGCATAATCATCATCAAGATTATCATTAAAACATAATCACACTTATAAAAATGCATTAGTTTTTATAAATTTGGGGTTCATAAATCACATTCTCAATAACAATGTGAAGCACAACAAGAACATACACACAAACTGGCCACCAGAAACAGGCTATTACACTCTCCAGAATTCAGAGCGCAGTGAACAGACAGTAGCCCTTCACAGAACAACACACATTTAGCAAGATTTAGGACCTTAAGTACTGCCCAAAGTAGGTACGCTACAAACTGACCCACGAATACTGCAGGTAAGAATGAATAAATCCTAGCAGATCTAAACTGTTTCTGTATATGACTAATTTTTATCTCATCCATGGTTCATTGAGCTTAGGGGCATACATCTCCAGTTCTCTCCATGTCATCTTTGAACTTTCATGGAAATCATAGCACAAACCATAGTGCAAGCAAGTCCTATGTTTCTTGTCTTTTTTACAGGAACAGGTTTTCAGAAAAGGGAATTCATAAACCCATTGGTTTAGTCTTGACTCTGGGACCCTAAAAGTCTTGTGAACAAGTTCTGAACAACATGTCGAGGAACCTGAGCCTTTTTACTGAACTGTGGGACATGGTGGTCCCCAGTTAATTCTTTGTAGCTATAACCCAGTTCCTGGCAGTGTCAATGGGCCAGTCAGGCCATTATGCATACACATCTAATCTAATCTGTCTAATATTTGGAAAACAACTGTGTTCTCAGAAAAACCCACCATCTCATGTCAAAATCACTCTGGGTTAAGTAAGCTGCCAAAATGTAAAAGCCTTTGAGCTAACATCGCAATGTCACTGCTTACAGCGCCACAGACACCATGATGCTCCTGTCTACTGATGAACGTGCCCACTAATCATTCCACGTACAGACTGATTGCCAAGCCCTACATCAGTAAGAATCAATAAGCTGGCAAATTCTTCACCTAGCTGGATACACAAGACTAAGCTGATCAGAAACTTAGTTGTCATAACCAAATTTCACTGGAATTTTTTGGAAAAAGAATGCTGTTTCCTTTTTAATTACTTTAATGATTTCCAATAATAACTTTGCCTTATGAAAAATTATAGATAGATTTTTTTTAACAACTCATTGTTATTAAAACCACTTGTGAATATATTAGTGCAATATCACATATAGTTCTTTGGTTTTCCATTCACTTAACTAATCTAAAATATATTAATATAAACTAAATATAAAATCTCTAAAACTAACAACTGAAAGAGTTCTAAATTAAATTTACAGAAAATAAACTGGATACATATGAAAAATTTTAGCATTAACAGATGGCTATGGGCTTAAGTTACCTCTTGTTCCCTGAGAATACATGTAGTAAATTTTCAAGACAAATCCAGTTACTTGTTTTTAAAATATTTCTTACCTAAACATTGTAGAAACACTTAGCCTGGTGTTTCTAGATGTCATGTTAGTCTATCTAATATCTATAAAGCAGTAAGAGAGATTCATTCTGATCTCTATTTGATAATCAAATTAATGCTGTTACACATAAGCTACTACTAAAAACAGTACATGAATACATAGAATGGTAAGCTCCGAATCTTTATATAAAAGCATACACACTTACCCAAAATCTCTAGCATATAGAAAATCTTATCTAAAAGACTAGTTTCAATCTGTAATGAATCACAAAACTTGAGTGCTATTGACAAGCTAACATACAACAACTTCCTTTCATTTCCATGCTGGTTTATAGCAGTCCTCAAACATCTCCTGTAGGAATCCCTGAGATCACTCCTTTATTGAAGGGAATTTCGCCAAGGTATACTGGGGTGTGTAACATGTAAAACAAAAGGCTTTGGCTCAGTTGCTCTGCTCTGTTTACAAGACGCAATTCCTTTTAGTAGTTCCGCACTTTTGTGACTTCAGTGTGTGTATTTCATGGGAAGGCAGTAATGAATACCTTATTTAAATGTGAACAATTATGGAGTTAGTGCCATAAAAAGATCGGGAAAATCTTTCCCATTGCTAGTCTGCACCAGCCATCCTTGACAACACCTAGCATCCAGGAAGGGATGGGGGATGAAGTTGTTCTGTTGTGTCCCTCAGCCATGTGATGGAAGGGCACTAGGAGCTGGGTGAAATGGGAAACATGTCTGCTTCCAACTGGAGCATGCCAAGGTTCCTCGGGGCAGGCATGGAAGCAGCCAATTGCACAAGTGCCCATCATGGTCATGCAAAGCCTGGTTGGCTCTGCAACTGCTGATGTTGCTTCAGCTGTCTGGCCAGCACTGAGAGAGAGTCAAAACCCTGTACATGGAAGGACTACACAACTGTGTTCCAAGTTATTGCCAGATAGGCACTAAAACTATGGAAAGCCCAGTAATAGAGGTAATATGCAACTGCTCTAGAAAAAATAATTGAGGTACAAATGAATAAGCAAAATAAAATGTATGGGGTTTACTGCAGATAAATAAGGAAAACATTTTAAAGCCATTTTCCTAACAATAGACAAATAGAAAATGCTATCAAAGTCAGCTAAAAAAACCATGGAAATGTACAGGCATATAAAAAGGAAGCATACCATATGTCCACCAATATCTAGTACAACAGGAACATTAAGAAAACCATTAAGATAGTGTCCCCATTGTGCCCAGGTATACAATAACATATGGCACATTTCCTGCTTCACTGTGCATTTCCTTGCTTTCATTTTTTAGCATCACTAATTTAGAACTCAATTAATATAGTTTGTGTGTGCATTTCTCTGTAGAATATTTTCAAATTCTGCATTGCTGCTTAAAATTAATTTTTTTTAGTGCAAGTGCACAATAAGTATTAACACAAGGAAGAATTTTTTCCAAACCTTAATTAAATGGAAGACCTAGATAGAATTATTTTAAGGTAGCTACACATGACACTTAAATTATTGTTGCCATCTTATTTAAATCCTCACACAATTTGCTGTAATTATGCTACAGAGAGTCATTACAAGGTTGTTGATGGTTTTAATCAATGGAGACTTCCCAAGGACAGATGTGTGTATCTCTCGGGAGCACAGATTAGAGGCAAAACAGTAAGGGACTAATGTAGCAGTGTTAAACAAAATAAAAAAAAGAAATAGAAGGTGTTTATGTACTGTAAACTTGTACATGTAGAGAAGAGAGAGAAACCAAGATATGGATATGGATATTTATTGAAAAACTAAAGAAGACTAAGGAATCTCAGGATTCCCCAAAACAAGGTGAAAAATATTTATAAGACACATTGTCTCTCTCTTTCGTATTTCCAGGTTCCACGTGCCTCCTAGAAGAGAAGTTTCCCACACTAACTCAATACTACCAAGGTTCCTATTTGATTTCAGGATTCCTTATGGAAATTTGAAAAAAAGTTCTCTTCTCAAAGGAATATTACTAATTATGTTATCTGCCTTTCTAAAAGATTCATAAGCTATTTCATGAATTTGATATAGAAAATGTAATTAGAGTGAAAATAAAAAAAATGCCAGCTTCTCAATCAGAAATGTTTAGATCAAATATCTGATTAGACCAAAAAGCTAATGTCCTGAATACTTAATTTAGAAAGATAAAGGATGAGAGTTCATTTAATAAAAAATAATAAACATCAGTCCAGATCCACTAGGATCTGCCATTTACTTCCTACCCATGACAGTGGCGCTATGTAGTATTATTTGAAAAAACATACATAGCTGATTTCCAAGTGTGGGTGGAGGAAGAAGGGACCTCTGGTATGAAACCAAATCAGAATGAAGAAAGGAAACCATTACAAACTTGAGTTAATATCTTCACTGGTATAAACTATACCTCAATTTTAGATATTTATTAATGCTTAAAGTAATTAATATTCTGAGCGGAATTACAGGTTCTTGCCCAAATGATACTAACATAGAGTTATGTCAGCTTTGGATTTCATTAAACTCATTTTGCATTTAGCATTAGGGGACTGTTACAGACCACGAGTGAACATATGGATGTTGAATTAAGTTTCAGATCTTTACAAGGCAGAATTTGCTTAGACCCCGAGTAAACTCATCCACTATGCGATTCCAATCTCTAAAAATGCTATATGAGCTCTCAAATAGTATGACTTTTTCTTTAATTGTGTTTCCTTGAGAGCCACAAGACCTCATGTAATGTATTTCTGTATTTCTCATTCAATTAATTTTTCTTCCTTGGAACTCATGCAAAATTACACTTTTTGATTTTCCTTATAAGAAAAAGTTTGTGTTTTGTCATATAATTGTATTTCCTTCTAGCTTCAAAATTTATCTCAGAATGAATTTCCCTAGTACATTTCTGGGCAGAGTGTACTGCAATAGCTACCCCTGAAATTTACTAAACCATTACATTCCATATTTCCCCTAGGTTGGAATATGACAAAAATGACAGTTTTGATCAAACTTTTGATACTGCAAACTAGAAACATCACTTTGCGACTGGATCACTGTTGCCATATGGATCAGAACCTGAAATTACTATTTCTGGAGATCAAATAGGTTAAGTGTGTAATCCACTTGAAGCATTTTAAGAATGGCAGAGGACAAAAGTTACGCAATGGGAACGTAACAGAGAAGGACTCCTTCAAACACCCATTAATAAATTCAGGTCTTGTTAACAGTGAGATTTTCCAAAAGAAAAATCATTCCCATTTATAACATAATGATTTCACTGTTCTGGCACATAATAAGAATTAAGATGACCTTTAGAAGTCTGTTTTTTTCTTAAATTGTTTTTCCTTAATTCTGAGATAATCACTTATTTTTGCCCAGTTGACTTTGCATAATAACATCTTTCTTCCATTCTGATATTTTAGAATCTGATCATACCTGGTTATGGCATGCCCAAGTAAAATCACTTTTATGAAGAAAATGCTTCCTTTCAAATACTTGATAAAAGAAAAAATCTACTCACTCACCCCAACAAAATGGACATAAGAAATAAATAATTTCAGCTTTTAGGGAACTGAAAGTAACTTTATGGCTTTTCTGGCTTTGTTTTTTAGAATATTCTGAACCTACTCAAATGAACCAGAATAACCATATCATCAACTTTTACCGTGAAGGAATTCAGAAAAAGGTACACTTTTCATGACTTGCTTGAAAATGCTTTGTTTTTCTATGCCCATCACTATTTATCAGTCTCACGTAATTGTGCCAATAATATGTAATTCCTTGCATATTACAATAAAAGAACAGAAAATGTCCTTATATTTGAATGCAAAGCATACTTCAGCTCTTTTGCTATTGTTAAGCATACATTAGGGTTAAATACAAATTGTTTTTGCTATTATTCTCTGCAAATTGTTGTGTTCGACATTTGTATTGCAACCACTCAAAGTTTAAATACATTTAAAAGTAAAAATTGAAAAAGAGATGTCAGAAGTATTGAATAGTGATCTACCCAATACAATCAATATGTTTTTGTGGCTTTTTTTCACATGGTCAGGTTAGAGGAAAAAACCAGCAACCCGTGAACTTTTAGCTAAATGACTGACTTATTGTTAATGAAACAATTGAAGTATACTTGGGAAAGTAGATACTCTAAGTGACTATTTTAAGAATTATAAGTGGATAGTATAAGACCTATTTGTGTCATGTGCTTTAATATTGCTTTACAAAATGTCTTCTGATTTCTGAACACAGAAACAGTTTTTCTAGTCATACAGAGAAGAAGGTATCAATAATATATACATTCCTTTCTGTTTTAAGAAGTGCGCTTTGCATGGAAGGCTTTTTTGTGGGCATTTTTTTAATAGCTGAAAAAAGGATGAGAAAGTACACTTGGCACAAGCTTTTTCCTCATTCCTTTTTTATACATTAAAATTCACTTTCTATGGTAATATTTTCACCTACATAATCTCCAGGCCAATAAAAAGCATGATCGTTTCCCTTCCCAGTAATTACATGCTTGCCAGCTTCAATTTAGTTCCATTTACCCTTTCAGAATTCTTAACTTTTAACAGTTGCTCAACATGTATCTTGATTACTTTCCTCTTACTTCTTGCAGGTATGAAAGGTATTCAACTCTGTAGTAGACATTAACTTTCCTCCCCCCATGGCCCCCCTCCCCCTTATCCACTTCCTACTCTACATCCAAATTTGTCTTGAAACTAAATGGGCTATCTTCAGAATCATATCAGGTAGATTCTTTGTTATGTACTTTTTTTTTCACACTGAAAACACTACACTACACTAGTATTTAAACTGAAAATGAAGTTCTTTTCAAAATAAGGAAAAAACCATGTACACTCAACAAAATAAACTACTTATTTCCCCCCCAAAATACTTACTATACTGCAGTATCATTCAACATTATGCCTCCTAGTTATAGTCATTGAACAAAAATTATATAAGAGTTCTGGGAAGCACTGGACAGTTCTGCTGCACACCATGTTCTGTCTTGGACCATTGCCCAAAACACTGTTCTTCTTTGACAGTAATAAAGTCTGATATCTCTTGAACTGGCTGCAATGGAAACAAATACTGTGCATCACTGCTGTGCTGTGATTACGAGCTTCGCAACCGTAAAAGCATTTCTTTTAAACTTGTAAGGCTGGGAGGCACAATGTGAATGTGCACATTACAATTACTCACCCTGCTCCCTTTCTCCCAGCTTCAAATTCTGACATGATAGTAGCTACTATCTCATAAGCTGTTAAAGATAGCATGCAGCTAGAAAATTATCTAACTGGAAGTTTGAACCTTGGATTTCAAATATCACAAAGCACTAATCTCTAGCACTGTGGTTTGTAAGGTTGCTGAAATCATCTGGGAGCTGAAGTGAAAAGCAACAAATGGTGATGGTAATCTGGTGATGTGAAGCTTTCATTATCTTAGCACCTACCATGTCTGATAAAATAGTACAAGCGCTCTCAGGACCAGTAAAATTATCTTAAGTATGCAAACAGCAGGGGGAAAGCACTGATCCCTAAATGGCAGTAAAGCAGACAAAGACAAAAGCAGACAAAGAGCAGATAAAGACAAGACTTAAACCACAATTAGATAAGATATAAAGCACTCTTCCTTTTTTTTTTCTTTGTCCATTTTTTGTAACAATTTTTTAATTACTTACTAACGTGATAGAATAACAAATCGCTATTTGCCAAATAACATTCATAGTTTTGGTTTCATATTGGAAAAAAATAATAATATACGTTTTTGGTAGGAAGAGATGCCTAATCTCAGTTACATTCATAATGCACCCAATTCTCAATATAGTTCAGAACAAGTTGACCTATTATCTACAAACTCCTTTGAAAAGTCTAATTTTAGAGTCTGTGATTGTGACTGTGCCAGGACATAAACTGGCTGTGTTTCTACTGTCTATTTTTCTGGTACACCTCCAGCACTCAAAACCATTGTACCAGGAATGTTTGAGGATACATTCCTTCTCAGTATGGAGTCAGGATGCTCTTATTGACCTCTGGCCCATCAATTCAGATATTCCCTTTTGGAACCAGCCAATACACTCTGCCTGAGTAATCTGTTAATGATGACTCATGACCCTTTGTAGACTCCCTTTAGTCTTTCTTATCCTGGGAGCCCAGAACCGAACCCAGCAATCTTGATGTGGTCTCACTGGTGCTGGACAGACTGAAAGGATCACCTCTTTCAATCTGCTGGCTGTGCCCATCTTAATGTTGTTGGCCTTCATTGCCTTGAGAGTGCATTGCTCACTCATGGACAACTTGTTGTCCAACAGGACGCCAGCTCCCTTTCTGCAAAGCTACTTTTCAGCAAGTCATCCCCAAGTCTGCCCTCATGCAAGGGATTGTTCCTACCCGAGTATGGGATTTGGCATTTCCATTTTAACTTTGTGAGATTAATGTCTGTGCATTTCTCCATCTTCCTGAGGTCCTTCTGAATGACAGCACAACTACCTGGTCTACTAATGACTCTTCCTTGTTTTGTATCAACTGTTAATTTGCTGAGGGAGCATTCTGTCCCATAATCTAGATTATTAGTGAAGTTAAGTAGTACTAGCTCCAGTATTGACCCCTGGGATACACCACTGGTGGCTGCCCTGCAGCTGGACTTCATTTGACTAACCACAAATCTTTTAGCCCCGCAGTTCAGCTAATTTTCAGTCCTCCTCACTATTCATTTATATAGTCTATTCTGCATATGAGCACGTTATGAGAGACAGCGTTGAAAGTATTGCTAATATCAAGGTCAACAACATTCATTGCTCTCCCATCATCCAAAAGCTAAACGTTTCATTGTAGAAGGCTATCAGGTTGAGCAGACATAATTTCCTCTTTATAAATCTATGCTGACTTCTTACAATGATCTTCTCGTCTTCAGTATGCTCGGAAATGGTTCCCAGGATTAGTTGTTCTATTACCTTACCAGGGACTGAGGTGAGGCTGCCAGGTCTGTGAATTCCCATATCCACCTTCTGTCCCTTTCTATGCAAAAGGCTGTGCAAACTGCTGTGCCTATTTGCTGCCTCTGTTATTCACGCTCTCCTCCTGGCTTCAGTGCTACATGGTTCTCATATTTGGTCAACAACAATGCTATGCTCAGTTTACCCACTGGCCTCATGATTCTGTAAATCTCATTCAAACCCCTCTCAGGTCTCTTCAAGTGAGAGCTCTTTCCTTGAAAAGCGACCTATCCATCCATCCTTTTGACCCATTCAGAAGCTGGAGCATATACAACTGTGGGTTTAGTGTGTATTTATGTTCAAAATTGAAAAAAAACCCCACCACCATGTAAATATTAAGATGGAATATTAGCAGCTCGAATTATCTGTAATTGAGGTTAATCTTACATCCTCTGCAATTTTATTTATAACTTTCAGGGAAAGAAGGGATCTTATATCTTGAACATTCTTGCTTTCAGCATCAATACAGAAATCTTTTCTCTTTTTTGTCTAGATAGATTAATTTTATTACTGTTGAGATCCTCTTTCTGGACAGTGCTTTGCAGTTCCTTGGTTTATCATATCTGTAAACCTTTTCCTACTTCCAAAGATCAAATCTGTCACACTATTCTTTAGATGCCTAAACCCCTCTACTTTTCAAAAATATTGTTGCCATAAAAAAAAAAGAAATATATTTATCTTTCTATTTATGTCATAAAAAATTAATAGAATATTGGACTGACATGTGATGAAGCTCTTCTGTGACCAGGAGCAGAATCCAGCTTTCTGTTATGTTGTTAAATCAGGCATAACTGATTCAAAATATTCTCTTTATTTCCTGAAAATTATGAATCACGGCAGGTGATTTTGAGTGAGCATCATTCTACTGGGATTAGAAATAACAAATGCAGGTTGAGAAAATTGACTGTATGGTAGATGCTGTTAGATTTTAGCAACTCTTCCAGGATTTTATAGGATATATGGAATCCACACAATCATTGGAAAGTAAATGACACCACCATAGAATATGTAGAAGTCAGAGGCACATATATTATTTTATTAAATATAAGAACGCAAAAATAGAAACCAAAATAGCTATTCTTTTCCTCATATGATTCTGAACTCTTCATATGTTTTGTTGTAGGTGCCATGTTTGATCATTTTTGTGCCAGTATAATTCCATTACACTCATAAACTGATGCAAGAAGAGTATTAGAAATTCTCACTGTCAGATTCTAGTAATGGAAGATCATGTCATTTTGGTAAAGTAAATAGCTCATCTCTTTCAAGTTATATTAGATAGAAATTTGAGGGTAATATAATGATACATGACAATATAGACAGCTGTTTGTTACAAATACATGTAAGTGTATGAGTTAGTTTACTTCTGAATAAGAAGACATAGCATTTAATTATTCCTAAACTTGACTTGAGAAATAATTTATTTCCCCTGAAAATTGTGAAAAAAGCACCACTGTCAGCTCCACACTGATGTATCTTTAACATTCATTGAGTTATTTTCACAAAACTAACACAAATTCAGAGCATACATAAATCATTTCTGGGGAATTTGTAAGTTTTCTAAAGTCTTTCTTCCTTATAGCCTAGAAATTTGGAAACAATATACAAATAATATGTATTATCTTAGCTCAACTTCTACTTTATAGTCTTTCAGTGTGGCACAACTATCACTTGAAAACTTTTATGGCAATTGCCACTGTACTGGGAAAGGAAAGACATTCCTTAGTGGCAGTGTCATCTTCAGAGTGAAGCACTGAAAGTCCCTCCAAGAGGAATACATTTACAATCTCCAGGTTCAAGATGGTGTTTGGCTTAAAATATTTCAAGTGAAGAATATATGCATAAAACATCCTCTCCACAAACGACTTCTTAGAACCATCTTCTAAGAACTATGAGAACCTTTGAAAGTTACATCCTCTTTTTTCTACTAATTTTCTAAATTTTGGAACATATCTCAGCTGAAGCAGAAAAATGATAATGAAAAAGTAACTTTGACAAACACTTTACAGGTAATAGTAAAGAAGCACAGGGTTATAAGCAGCACAAATGCTGACAGGCCCATGAATATCCTCCTTGCTCCTGTTCATTTTTTGTAGGTAAATATATATGTCTGTGTAAGGCACATCATAATGGATACAGAAAAAATACATTTATTTCTCTGTATAGAAAGGTAGAAGAAAAAATGAGTATTTGGAGTTTGAAATAGGCTCAAGAAACTACTTCACACATCTTCATTCAGAAGGAGATGAATCGTAGTTGCTCACAGTGATAGGTAAAAGATTTATTCCTTGCCTGCTTCCAATTTGTCTTTCAAAAACAAAACCAAACCCAATTCTGAACAACTAGTGTGCACATTCACATAACTTTTAGTTAAAACAGTGATCTTGAAAGATGTCAAGCATTTTTGAGCAGGAAGATAATATTTCAATTATTTCTGAATTACTAGATATACCTTTACTGCAAAAATAAGCTAAAATGCAAAGATTATTTTTTCATCTCTTTTATATCTTGCTTTCTGACTTCTTTGTTTATTATCTTCCACTGTAAAATTTCCTACATATACATATATAATTGCATATATAAAAATATGACTATAAAGATGATAGTTTCAGGTCAGTGAAGTGACAGTGAAATCAATTCAGTGAGAAATGATCATCAGACTGTCAATATCCAAAAAAGAAGAAATAGCTAACTTGTTATTAGTTAGAGACAAGTAGATTCTAAATAATCTGAAGGCAAGACTGGAAGTAAAATACTTCTGAATTATTCCACTTATAAAATGATTTTTTTTAGTTATCTCATTGTTTTTTCAGTGAGAACATGTTGCTTTCTTTCTTGAAAGAGAAAATGTTGTTCATTATGCAGAATTTGAAAACTCATAAGATAATGTAACAATGCTCTGGAACAGTTAAAAAAAAAGTGAACAATTAAAAAAGATATAGAGAATACAATAGTTATTGTGTTACCATATGATTCCAATAAAATGACCACATCTTGAATACTGAGTATTATATTTACTGTGTCTGAGAGGAAATCACACAATCCAGGAAAAGATTTGAAGAACAACAAACATGTAAACAAATGTATGGGATGGTTTCCACAGGAGGGGTCACTAAACAAACTTCAGGATTCATATGATGGAATAAATAGGAACAGGTCCCAACCTTTAACAATCTAAAAAGTAGGGAGCATCAGATAAAACCAGCAAAGGCAGATTTGATGCAAGAAAGAATAACTTCTGACAGAAAATAATTAAGTCTTGAGACCTCTTGTAGTAGGCTGTTATGAAAGCTTCACAGTGCTCCAGAAGGTTATTGAACTATTTAATAGAAGAAAACTCAATATAAGGCTTAAAAGATACCATCTCTGACTGAGAAGTCCTTGACCTTGATTTTCCTAGAATCTGGCACTGTACTCCTGGGATGTATATCTACCTGTCTGCTTTGCTTTTACAGTCTGACACAAATCCACTTTTGTCCAAGACCAGAAAGAGGATACCAGTTTAGATGGAACTTTGTGTGGTATCATTCTATTGATTAAACATTAATGAGCATGCATAACAACATTTGAAATTAAGATTTTTATTTTAACACGCATACTAATGGTTGCATCAGAAGAATTATAAATGTGAAATGCACTCTGCGAGGACTTGGAGGACTTTTTGCTTCAGCTGTTATTTTTCTCCAACTATATTTAAGTCACATAGCCTTACTGACAAGAACCTTTCAGACTTATAAGCATGGGCTTCTATTCTAGGTGAAATCAGTACCAATGTCTCAAAGTGCAGGAAAAGACAGCATAAAGTTCAGTCTTTTGTGTTTTAGATTTTGACTTCTCTCTGTCCAGTAAAACCCAGTGATATTTTGCATGTATTATGACTTACAGGATGAGATAAAGTGATAGTTTCTCCTTCGGGAGACATCAGGCTATCTTCACCATTATATTTCACTGCAATTAATGTTAATTTTCATGTAAATGTGATGTACTTAAGTAATTCATATAATTATAATATATTTTATTTCCTTTTTGAGATTACATCTGGCCTAACAAAACATCAAAATAACATCGTATTTCTCACTTAAGAATTAAAATCCATTAGAATAGTACTGGACTCAAACAAAGCTGCAAAATGTGTAAAAGTAGAAGCATTACAACTACCTTGCAACTTTGCTATATATGCTCCAAATTCACACAACATAGCTCATTTGGCACAAATTTTGCAATATTGCTTCTTTAGCTCTAAAATTTCTCATCATTCCATCAGAAGATATTTCATTTTTCATACCTTGTGGAACCAGCTTTAGCTGCAAGCTTCCTCCTTAAAAGGGGCCATGACACTAGAATATAGAAGTAGGTTTCTAGGTACTTATGAAAATAATTAATCATTGAAATGAAAGGTTTCCAGGACCATCTGCAAAGTGCATTATTGCTCATAAATCCCAGCAGTTTGTCATGCATCAACTTTTAAGTAGTGCACCTCTTTAATGCTACTTTGCACATTCTGACTTTTCTATTGTGCCTCTTTGTTGCAACTGTATCAATTAATTTCTTAATTATTCTGAATTCATGAACTTTGCAACAAATCATAAGTTTTCTGGTAGCTCAATTCTGGGTAGAAGTATTAATTTTTCATTTAGCTCTCAAACACAATTTTTTGTACTTCAGAAAAATTCTGATTTGTCTATTTAAAACTACAATAAACAATATACATTTATATTTACTAATTGGCTTCTTAAATGGGATAACGTCATCAAAAACTCATTTGTGTGTATCAAGTAAACAGCTTGGCCTAAATTTTGAAAATTTGTACTTCTTCAAAATCTAAACATCAATCATCTGTTTTCCTCATACTGAGGTCAGTGATTGTACTGAAAAGTAACTCTACTACAGCTACTGCTGTGATGAGGTGATATCACACACTGGTGAATTTTCTCAGTTTGTATTATACGAGTCTTGTCATAAAATCTTAATTGGTAATGATAGTCACTACAGATCTGTGATGATGGTTCAAAAATTGTCCATATTTTTTGTTGGCTGCTATATGTACCTTTAAACATTCCCCCAGTGTGGGCAAGCAGACAAAATCAATTATTTAAAAGCATCTCAGAAGCTCCTTTCAAGAAAAATGAGCAACATGCACTAATATTTTTTTGCAAGTGACAGTAAATGCAAATCACAGCAGGAGGCTTTCAAGTATGGAACTGATGGATGACAAACGTTACCCTAAAAAAGTGTATGCAATGTTATTTTTGACTTTTTGGAAATACTGTTGAAAGAAGCTATCTCATAAAAATGCTTCACATTGCTATCTGAAAACTAGAAGAAAGTGACTCTCCTGGTCTCCAGAATAAAATGCGAATGAAATATGTGCTGAGAAGTGATAAGCACATCTAAAAGATCTAATTAAAGTTCTCAGGAATAAAGAAAAGAGCTACTGACACAGAAACTCTCATGACAAATTATCTGTTGAAGAATCTTTAAGAAATGGAAAATACACAGCCGACTACAAAAAATGTTTTAAAACCTCTTACTGAAGACAGTTACCTCTTCTAGGCCATGATACACTTTTACAATATATAAGGTCATTCACTTCGATGCATTCAGAAAAGTTGAAATTGGAAATGATTTGTAAAAGTGTCTTTCTTTTATAACTGGTTTGCAATCACTGTGGATCTTTAAAAAACTTTTCCATAAAATTACATTTAATGATTATAATACTTAGTATCAGCAGTAAAGCACTTGGCTATTTAATTACCAAGCTAGAATATCTGTTAATCTTTCTACAAATGGTGTTTGTATGTAGTGACATAACAATTTCTGGAAAGATCAATGACTCATTTTAAGAACAATTATGGTGATACTCCACCTTTTTTTGAATCCTATATTTAACACAGTCATACAGTGCTTCAGGTTAGCTTTCAGAATAAAACACTGATTTTCTCTACTTTATATAACAATCACTGAATTAATTCAATCCAATTGAAAAAATGAGTTATTACCATCAATAAGAAGCTTAAGGAAAAAAATAAAATCGTATTGGGAATCTAATTGTTTGTTGCCTTAAAAAATGTTAGTGATTTAACCAAATACTCACTTCACTAAAAACCTAATCACTTCTAAATAATAAAGTGAAATAGAAAGGACAGATTTTGTTCATGAAATCATCATGTTTTTCCTTTTGGATTGCTTTTAGAATGACGTCAAGATGTCTGTGCTTACTGTGGTGGGTATTTAGTTCAGATACAAAGTACGAAAGAAGATAATGTTAAGAAAAATTTATTTGCAGATAGTAGATAATTACATATATATACTGTTGATATTTGAGATAATGAACATAAAAATATCCTCATATATTGAACTTATCTATACCCATAAGAAGCAATGTGGGTGATGCTCTAGGCATTACTACATTGTAAGTCACAATGAAGAAAAATGGACTTGGATTATTGGATTACAAAATATGTTTTTTCTAATATAGAATGTTGCTTCTGTGCTGACATTAAATCACTAGCATGAATGCAACTTTTGAAGCTTTAAAGAAACAAATGAGAACTTCATATAAGAGGGGCTAAGTGCAGAGAAGCAGGCTATAATTTCAACAGATTATCAATAGAAGACTATTGTTTGGCTTTCCAATTTAATAGAGAGGGAAAATGTAATTATAGAGTGTTCTATGCAACTCAAGGAGCATGGAAACTCTCTTTCTGTTTTGTTCCTCTAAATGTTCATAAATAATTAATTCAACATCTTCTTAGATGCTTCTCTGTATGTTCTATTAAATGTCAGAATGCTAAAAATTAGTGATAAGGAGAAATTTTTAAGAGATTGTATACATGCAAAAAACACAGCAATGTCTTATGAAATGCCTGCTGAAAAATTAGCCTGCATTTTTAAATTTTAGAAATATCAAGCAAAAATATTTTGTGAAAGTGTATTTCTCATTTTCAAAGAGCCATAAGTGAAAGTATTCAAAAAGAATGGCAACTTAGCACAGACACTTTCAAATCATATTAAAAGAAAAAAAGAAAAATTTATAATTTCCTTTCCGTAATTGATTTCTTAAGTGAATTAAAGACCTGGAGAAAAACATTTTTCCATCTGCATCTGACAGGTAATTCCTCATAAAGTCTATGAATGAAAGCAAGTTATTCAAGGTCTCAATAAATATGCCATGAGGTAAATTCATTGCTGATGTCAATTTAGAAAACAGGTTCAATTTTGAGAATGAAGGATAAAGAAAATATAATATATTTAGTTATGAATTTGTATTTTCTGGAAGACCAATTCTAAAGCTCTAGAATGCATACCAATCAGATTTTATGTCTTTTGAGCTTTGTCAGTTACAAATCTCAAGTATCTAGCTTCACGGTATTGAAACCTTCACCTTTTGTCATTCCTGAATAGTAGGATCTGTTTAAATACATATTTATTTTTAGCAGAAAGTGTTATTTAATTGATTTTTTCAATACTTATTCTATAGATTTGTTGCTTAATGTTGTTGGTAAGCTAACCAACTACATAATTTCAATTAAGCTTTTTTCATTCTCCTCTGTGTGTAAATATCCAAAGAAATACGATCAAATCCTGATTGAAGGCTCTTATCCTGTAAACACAAAACATGGAAAGGAAAGCAAACTCATAGTAATTAATATTGGCTGAACATCAGTGTTTGATGGCTATCAGGGAAGGCAAGATTTCAGTGAAAGAAGGTTAAACTAGATCAAATAAGACTGCTGTCCCTGTAAGCATTTGAATAATTTATTTTTCATATAGTCTGAAATGTGTAACTTTATTCCCAGGTGCTAAATTTAATTTCAAGAATTGAGAATTTTATATATGCTTTTCAAACTATTCTTCCATGGAGGTAACTTTTACACTTCCAACAAAGAAATAAATTACACTGGGTAGCTGATTCATAAGATAACATACTGGAAGCTAAGAGGTCCCTTAATACAGACAAACCCCCAATATTTTAGTTCTTTCAGTTCCATATAATAAAAAGTTCATTTTCTTCAGTAAAGATGAAGATATTGATCAGTTTAATTGGATCAGTCATTCTGAAAAACTAAGTCTGCCTTCTCCTCCTGTCTTGCTCTTGGAAGAAGTGCTTTTACTGGCAAAAAGACAGACGAAGAATTTGTCTCCTCAGCCATTTTGGGTAGAGGGAAGTGATACATAACTGCAGATTTTATCCTTCCATCAGCACAAGGGTAAAACTGAAAAATTCAAATGGTGGAGGAAATGTATTACGGAAAAGTAAGACTTGTGGCTAGGCTGCCATGTTGCCTATTGCTACAAAGCCTATAGAGGTGTATGGTTGCAAAATCAAACATCTCAAAGGTTAAAAATTACAGAATTGAGATCACCAACATTTTAGTGCACACAAATTTTACTTGTAATATGGTCTTACATGCATGGTTGAGGACTATTTCCCTGTTCCCATCTGTCCTGTTAGATACCTCCCACTCTTGCTGCTCCTACTCTCCTTTTGTCCCATCTCCTCCTAGTATCTGATTCTTTTGTTTTTTTCCTGCCTATTTTGCCTCCGTCCCCAGTTCCTCCACTCTGCACCATGTTGGTCCCAGCCTGGCTGCCCTTTGCCATCTCAGCCATGCTGCTCTTCCTCAGGGTGTGGTTGTCATAGGCGGGGTGTTGCAGACACAGAGAGAACCTGCCCCAAAACACTTCGGCTTCCAGATGTCCTGTGCAGTTGGAAGGAGCGGTTCTAGCAAATCTCCTATTACCTTGTGAGTCAGCATTGATGCATGCTAAGTACACAGAGAAGCTATGAAGCGTTTTGCTGCAAAACTCTAATAAGTCTCTGATGAATGTGGGAAATTGACTTCCACAGGATTCATCTGAATATTCATGTTTTCATGGGGGAAAGTAAAAGGCATATACCTGACAGCAGAATAATCAATCTGCCTTATTTAAAGTCCCTACTCCAAAGCACTATGGGTGAAAAAGTTTAAATTTAAGGATTATTTTAACATGAACAAATCAGTGCATTTTCCTGGAGGCTGCCAAACCCTTATAGCAGCTTTATATGGCTGTATACAGACACACAGGCACATATACATAACTTCAGGCCATCGAGGACAATGTAATGCTCTGCCATAGAGAGGACAGACAAAGGGTTTTAATTGTTAGTATTATTATCATATCCAGGTACAATGATTGCTATAAGCATAAACTGTTTTTTAAGCAAATCAGTGTAAAAATTATATCTTTTTTCTGTATACAAGCAACCATAGGAGAAACAGAAGTTAAACTTTGTAAGAGTCTGATCCATCCAATGTTCTGAGTATCAAGATTAGTCTCTCCTGTTGTCTAGGGGCTGTTCATGCTACTCTGCTGGAGCAGAGCTTTTCAGTATTTATGGCTACAGTTTTACTGATAGCCATGGGGAAGTTCATGTGAAATTCTCTTTGTTACCAGTAGGTTCTTTTCTAATCTACTAAACACAGAAATAAAACTCTACTCATTGCACAGCTGTATTTTTCATTAATTTCAGAGAGCTGCAGGTTTCTTAATAGCCTCCATGGCCTCCTCTGGTTAGAAGTCTGAAGTGGTTACAGGAGTTAAAATCTTGTCATCCTTCCCTTGTAACCTGCAGGAGAGGAGGACGTGAAGATATGACATGCTTTCCAATGAGCAATAAAACCCACATTTACATGGTCACTGATGAAATTAGAACAGGAAGAACTAAGGTAACAGCAATGTTGAGTTATGTATTTCAAAAGAGGGGAACTGATTTTGAAGAGGAAAGCCCAGCACTTTCCTATTAAGCCAGTTCGAAAAGCAAATACACATTATATTATATCCTTCCAAAAAATATATCTATATTTTATCTCATTGGCCAGTCCGGCCCAAACCATGACAACTGTATTATAACATGCATTTGGGTACTAGTCTAATTCATTTGGGGATCTTTTGGTTTGGCCTAGTTTCTTTTCCATCTTTTCAGTCATTGTCTAATATCCATAAGTAAATGGAGAAGTACACTAGAGGAACAGCCTGTGGAAAGGAATTTCAAAGGACAAATGAGTAAAGAGTTTGAAGTCCAAAACAGATGAGGTTGAAAAATGTGCTAATGCAAGCCCTGTAGGATTGAGTTTTCAACTGGCTATTGAACTCTTACTACAAATCAAAATTAGTTCACTAAAAATGACAACACATATTTGAGGAAGAGAACTGGGTGGCACAAATAGTGTGGGAGAAATAGTGTAGAATGATTTGGTTTTGCTTTTTCCCTAAGTTTTATTTGGTGGTAATTATGCTATTTTAGCAACTTAAATGAACAAAACTCATAGAGTAGGTATCAGTTTAAACTCTTTTCTTAAACTACAGGATAAACCATAGCAATAGTACTAGAGGAAAATATATAAAGCTGGACATCCATGAATTTTTCTTCCAGGAAAATTATCTGAGGTTTTCTTCTATGTTTTTGAGGTTTATTATACAACTGCTAAATATTTTTGAAAGGTGTCAGTTTAGGGATCTCAGGTTAGCAAGAGCAATATAAAAAAAAAAGTACTGACAGCTCTCTTTGTTGCTTGTATACACTCGATATTCACTTTCATATGTTAGTACCAATCAAACGTATGGGTTGCACTATAAAAACATTGCATAAAAAACCAATTTTAATCTTGAAGATTTAAGATACATAGTAATGATATCTTGGCAACTTAAGCTCCTTACTGATGTAGAATCTGGCATGTCACTCTTTATAGATTGTTGATTGTAGTACGTGGTTCATAGAGTAAGTACTGAATTAACTAACAAAAATAGATACACATAAAATGCCAACACCTTGTATTTATTAAACCCATTTTAGAGATGTTAATAAAAATGAGACATATGTAACTTTATATTTTTCTAAAATTTATAAATTAATTTTTATGAAACTACGTCTCATCATTTTAGATATTTTCTCATTATTAAACATTAAAATAATATAATATATATATAATATTTATATTAAAATAATAAATATATTAAAATAATTTAACCCACATATTAAAATGTCATCTCTCAACTTTAACTCCAGCACCACGTCTATAGAAGTTATTATCAAATAGTATGGATTTTACTCTGTTTTAGTTAATTCATCCAAAAGTAAATTTTCATCAATTATAGAGGAAAGCTCTTACTACCAAGCACAGCAGAGTCCACCCCTACCATGAAGTCTATAACCTGCTGACTCTTTCTCAGACTTATTTCCTTGTTGGACTGAATCTACTCATACTAAGCCTGACACCACCGCACACTGGAAGAGGATGCACACACTAGCAGAAGTGGGATACTGTGCCAGAGCTGTAGCCCTAACAGTGTGCAAGGTGGGAGGGGGAAGGGAGACCCTCACCAGCTAAAANTCCAATGTTCTGAGTATCAAGATTAGTCTCTCCTGTTGTCTAGGGGCTGTTCATGCTACTCTGCTGGAGCAGAGCTTTTCAGTATTTATGGCTACAGTTTTACTGATAGCCATGGGGAAGTTCATGTGAAATTCTCTTTGTTACCAGTAGGTTCTTTTCTAATCTACTAAACACAGAAATAAAACTCTACTCATTGCACAGCTGTATTTTTCATTAATTTCAGAGAGCTGCAGGTTTCTTAATAGCCTCCATGGCCTCCTCTGGTTAGAAGTCTGAAGTGGTTACAGGAGTTAAAATCTTGTCATCCTTCCCTTGTAACCTGCAGGAGAGGAGGACGTGAAGATATGACATGCTTTCCAATGAGCAATAAAACCCACATTTACATGGTCACTGATGAAATTAGAACAGGAAGAACTAAGGTAACAGCAATGTTGAGTTATGTATTTCAAAAGAGGGGAACTGATTTTGAAGAGGAAAGCCCAGCACTTTCCTATTAAGCCAGTTCGAAAAGCAAATACACATTATATTATATCCTTCCAAAAAATATATCTATATTTTATCTCATTGGCCAGTCCGGCCCAAACCATGACAACTGTATTATAACATGCATTTGGGTACTAGTCTAATTCATTTGGGGATCTTTTGGTTTGGCCTAGTTTCTTTTCCATCTTTTCAGTCATTGTCTAATATCCATAAGTAAATGGAGAAGTACACTAGAGGAACAGCCTGTGGAAAGGAATTTCAAAGGACAAATGAGTAAAGAGTTTGAAGTCCAAAACAGATGAGGTTGAAAAATGTGCTAATGCAAGCCCTGTAGGATTGAGTTTTCAACTGGCTATTGAACTCTTACTACAAATCAAAATTAGTTCACTAAAAATGACAACACATATTTGAGGAAGAGAACTGGGTGGCACAAATAGTGTGGGAGAAATAGTGTAGAATGATTTGGTTTTGCTTTTTCCCTAAGTTTTATTTGGTGGTAATTATGCTATTTTAGCAACTTAAATGAACAAAACTCATAGAGTAGGTATCAGTTTAAACTCTTCTCTTAAACTACAGGATAAACCATAGCAATAGTACTAGAGGAAAATATATAAAGCTGGACATCCATGAATTTTTCTTCCAGGAAAATTATCTGAGGTTTTCTTCTATGTTTTTGAGGTTTATTATACAACTGCTAAATATTTTTGAAAGGTGTCAGTTTAGGGATCTCAGGTTAGCAAGAGCAATATAAAAAAAAAAGTACTGACAGCTCTCTTTGTTGCTTGTATACACTCGATATTCACTTTCATATGTTAGTACCAATCAAACGTATGGGTTGCACTATAAAAACATTGCATAAAAAACCAATTTTAATCTTGAAGATTTAAGATACATAGTAATGATATCTTGGCAACTTAAGCTCCTTACTGATGTAGAATCTGGCATGTCACTCTTTATAGATTGTTGATTGTAGTACGTGGTTCATAGAGTAAGTACTGAATTAACTAACAAAAATAGATACACATAAAATGCCAACACCTTGTATTTATTAAACCCATTTTAGAGATGTTAATAAAAATGAGACATATGTAACTTTATATTTTTCTAAAATTTATAAATTAATTTTTATGAAACTACGTCTCATCATTTTAGATATTTTCTCATTATTAAACATTAAAATAATATAATATATATATAATATTTATATTAAAATAATAAATATATTAAAATAATTTAACCCACATATTAAAATGTCATCTCTCAACTTTAACTCCAGCACCACGTCTATAGAAGTTATTATCAAATAGTATGGATTTTACTCTGTTTTAGTTAATTCATCCAAAAGTAAATTTTCATCAATTATAGAGGAAAGCTCTTACTACCAAGCACAGCAGAGTCCACCCCTACCATGAAGTCTATAACCTGCTGACTCTTTCTCAGACTTATTTCCTTGTTGGACTGAATCTACTCATACTAAGCCTGACACCACCGCACACTGGAAGAGGATGCACACACTAGCAGAAGTGGGATACTGTGCCAGAGCTGTAGCCCTAACAGTGTGCAAGGTGGGAGGGGGAAGGGGGACCCTCACCAGCTAAAATGTTAGAGATTGGGTTAAAAATGCCCTATAGTTCAAGAACTCAAATATGTTTCACATCCCCTGAAGATTAAACAAACTTAAAAATAACACTTCCTTAGTTATTTCAGCTTTTCACTATGAATATAGGTGTGACTGAAATGTCTGCAAATGCTTTTATTTATTCAAATACTATTTTTTAAAATTTCAATAAACTTAATTAAATGCCAGTAATATTCAATGCAGACTTAGCATATAAGTATTTTAAAGAATTTATGAGACATCTCTTATATGTTTCAATTTTATATTGCTTAGTATATTTTGCAGCTACATATTGTCATTCAGTATCAACAATTTCAATGAAATAGCATAAATACTGCCTTTTTAAACAAAGGCTTTAACAATATTATTTTAAAAGCAGAGGACACCAGTAGTCTGAAATGTGTATATTAGCTTTTAAAAAATCTAAATGTGTATATATTTTGGTTTTACTTATTTCCCCTAACAATTAATAGGAGAAAATATCAGTAAAATTTCCAGTTCATTCAGAAAAAGCAAAAAGAAATTAGGAGCCTCCCCCCCAAATAAATAAATTTTTCTGAAGAATCTGGTTATGTGTTTCTAAATCCTTTTCAACAATTTTGCGAAAACTGATGGGATCTTCCTGATGGTTCTCCAGGATATTATATACACTTAGGAAAACAAATAAAACACTAAAGTCTTTTAAAGTTCTGGTTTATAACATTACAGTGTTTATATTTTTAGAAAAGCTAATACATCATATAAACAAAATGAGCTGCAGTATTTGTATACTATCTAACAAGGAGATGCAATTGTTGCACATATTTTCCACCAAAAAAGATTTAGTGTTTGAGAGTGCAGCTTTCTCCAGGCACTGCAATAGCTCTACAAGATGTCTATGTTGATCAAGCCAGTATATTTTTAGTTTGAGAGTTCTTCCCACCCCTTAGATAGTATCAGCCATTTTACAAGAATATATATGAATTCTACCAAAGGCTGATTGGGAATAATCTATTGTATAATAAGAGATATTTAGTATTTACCTTAATCCTAGATTTTAGTGTTATAATATACCTCCTGATGATTGGAGCTTGCCATTTACAACATAGGTTAACTGTGATAAAGGTGCTAGGAAGTCAATGAAGAATATTACATACGATTGCTTTCCTTTGTTTTTACTGTGATATGAAAGTGTTATAGTAAGCAATTTTTACATTCCTAATACTGGTGCTTTGTTTCTAAGAAGTTTCTCCTTGTTCTTGGCGTTATTATTTTGCTCCTCATTCATTTTATACTCTGTTGAACAGACACAGTAACAATGGAATATGCATGCCATTCCATCATATTTCTCCAGCTACTTCTAGACTGCTGTCATTTATGGTTGCTGTGTTGTAAATGACATCGGCTATCACTTAAGTTGAAAAAAACCTGCAAACCACAAAATCCCACATAGCAACAAAACTCGCGGTTTGAGTTTTATCTTTGGGTAGAAAGGTTCTCAAACTGTTTCCTAAGTTCATTAAAATGACACATCGCTGTTTGAGAATACAGGTTTAAATTACTTTATAACATGTCTCAAAAGAAGCCTCTACGTCTCCACTACATTGAAGTAATATTTTCATATTTTTTTGTTAAAAAATAATTGTCCCCAAATAAAAATAATGGCTGAAACTGAGATTGATAAATGCTAAGATACAATACCCAGCATGAAGCACTCTTCTATAACTTCTACTGGGCATTCCTAATTTTTAGGTGGCATTTCCAGTAATTCTAGTATTCTTTCAAAACCACAAATGTACTTTTCAGCTTCCCCAACTATCTGCCAGCCTATTTGAATAGGTGGTAGGTTGTATTGTTTTGTTGGGATTTTTTTCTTTTGTTGAACTCTAAAACAGTATGTAAAGTCTATTTTTTCTTGCTGAGAATTTAAAAAAACAGTGAGAAAAGTAATGATAGCATGAATAACCCTTTTATGTTCAGCGTGATTGACTATACATGTAACCAAAGCTTGGAAAGAGATCAAATGCCGACCATGGAGAACAGCTTCCTTTTGAGTCCCTAATGTGTTAAACAGTAAATAATACAGACAAACGTTTTGGATAATTTGAATAGAGGGATCGTAGTCCCTGTAGAAAATTACTGTGCTAAATTACAAATTGTCAGAATCAGTGGATGAGCTTGTTTTTTCCACTTACAAGATTAAGAAAACTCCTTTTCCCTCACATACTTTCTTTTCTTTTGCTTGTGATGGGAAGAAGAAAGGATTATTCTCCTAGTTTGTCTTCAGGCTAGATCACTGGAGAGTATATGGACATTCTTTTGCTGCCACAGATGACACAAGTCTGCCTGTAGATTAAATAAAAGACCAAAAGACCCCATAGTACAGAAGAGACAATACTGAAGGAGGTATAAGAAAGTTTAATTGGAACACTAGCTGTATTCACAAGTCAATTTAAACTGGTTTTGTCCTAAAAAATGAAACCCATTTAGTTTTAGAAACAAGAAGTTTTCATGCTATTTCACAGTAAGTGGGACATGAAACTTGGAGTCAGTGGTCACTCTAGGGAAAACGACAGCAAAGAGGAAAGGATAATTAACAAAGTGTATAAGAAACACTGTGAGGGCTCCATGGAGGCCCTCAGAATGCTGTCAAAGACATATTTCCAAACCAAGAAGAAAGTCTGGACAACAGAAGGTAGCGGAACAAAAGGTAAGTTACCATAACTTAACATAGTTAAGAGTTAACATAGGTTGACTGTTTTTTAACATAGGTTGAGGGTCTAGTCGAGATGATGAGGAACCAGGGCAAAGTGGACAAAGCTTTTCTATGCTCCTAGTAGGAATGGAAAGAAAACAACAAATAGGACCTATAGTCAAGGTTTGTTCTCACTACCTAAAAGCAATTAATGATGCCAACAAGGTCACACAGAATATCTCAAATTGGAAGGGACCAATTAAGAATCATTGAGTCCAACTCCCTGCTCCTCGCAAGACTACCTAAAACTAAATCATATGACTAAGAGCATTGTCCAGATGCTCCTTAATTCTGACAGATGCTTGGTGCCATGACCACTTCCCTGGGGAGCCTGTTTCAGTGACCAACCCCCCTCTCAGTGAAGAACCTTTTCCTAATGTCCAATCTGAACTTCCCCCAGTGGAGCTTCATTCCATTTCCCTATGTCCTGTTGCTTATCATCAGAGAGAGAGATCAGCACCCACCACTCTGCTGCCCTCCTTGAGGAATTTGTAGACTGTGATGATGTCACCCCTCAGCCTTCTGTTCCCCAAGCTGAACAAGCCAAGTGACCTCAGCTGCTAGTTATAAGTCTTCCCCTTGAGACCTTTTACATGATAACAGGCAAGATATACTCCTGTGGGGAAGACTATTAAATGCATGCGTTGAGAAGCTGAGAGATCTGACATCCAAACACACATCAGACATGTGAAAGACAGGATTAGTTGAAAGGCATGTGATTCCAGGGTACAGTACAGCCAGTATAGATTCTAGGGAGCCTTGAATACAATGTTTCTAGGTAAAAATAGCACAATCTAAGTAAAGGGTACAAATTCTCAGGCTTCAAGAGACAACACAGTCATGGAACAAATCGGAATGCTGACATTATAGCCACATGAATACAGTAGAGAGAGCAACAAGGGAAACAGAAATGCAAGTGTTCAGCTTATAGACAGCTTGTGGTGTCTAGCACAGATAATGGGAAGCCTTTCATGAAACAGTAGAGGCTTGCTTGCTTTCTGGAAGCTGTATCCATAAAAATGGGAATATATGTAATGTGACTTTAACATAACACTAGTGAGATACGTGAACTGTGGAAGCAAGCTAGCTACTATTCAATTAAGAAAATTTCAACTCAACTCCCCACAACTCTACATTTGTGTCTCTGTACAAAATTTGTATCTCATCTCCAGGTTATGAAAGTTTTTTAGTTCAGGTAATGTGAAGCACAGCTCCAAAAGAGGAAACAGCTTGTAATGGTGTAGCATGCAACCAGATAAGCCTTCCTTTAAAACACTGACCTCTGGGGACATTATAAAGAGATGTCTAAGTAGTGTGCCAATTAGGCTGTAAATTTCTTAGCCAATAGTTATGAATACAGTTTAATGATACATATGGTCTAAACAGTATTTTTTTTTCTTCATTCACATTCATTTTAAGCTTGCAGAACCATAAGACAGATAATACAAACTGAATCAGAACAAAAGATAAAAATCAGGGACTTTAATGAAGGAAGAAAACAGTCAGACTCCCCTTGGAACAGGTCAAGGCTCCTTGATGCTCTGTGTGGCAGCAGGAGTCAGCCTGGGCGTACAAAAACAGGATGGGGGATGGAGAAAGAATTACTGGTTATGGTGTTTTGCATGGGCTGTTTCATCAATTTGCCTTTGGCCATACAGCAGATGTGCAGTCTGAGCAGGAGCTATTAGAATATATCATGAAGATGGCCCAATTGAACGCGATACTCATCTAACTGCAGTGCCAGCTAGTGGAATTCTAGCTCTGTACGGTGAGAATAAGGCATATCCCAGGAAAAGCAGTACGGTTGCCAGATGCAGTAACCAACTTCAGAATACTACACAGATGGCTCTCTGGAACAGAGAAGACATGCTTATGTGCTGCCATACCTTTGCTTCTGGGTCTGTGAGGCCCAGAAACCTGAGAGTCAACTCGGCAGGATGAGATGCTATGGATAATGAAGCAATTCATGCTCTAGAGATTGTCTAGACCACAAGTAATCAGGTAAAAAAAATGAAGGAAAGATATAATTGTGTATACAAGGAAGTAAACATTAATTCTAAAATACAGGAAGGTCTATAAAAAAGAATAACAGACCAATACTTGAGAAGCCAATCTTCAACTGTATAAGGAACTCAGATTTTCAAAGAGTGAATGACAACAGAATAGAACACTTTATTTTGTATAATACTCAGGAAGTGTCCAATGATGTTTCTTTCTGCCCTCGTGGTCTCTAGAAATGTATGAACTGGACTATAATAATATAACAAAGTCAAAGAATGAGGGTAAAGAAAGGCTTTGATATATTGTATTAGTTCCTTTTGTACTTTACTCTGCCAATAATCAATCTGTGCAATGAAGCCTTGACCAGGTGGAAAAGTCCTACATGAAAGACAAAGCTCATAAATCTTGCAATAACACATGTAGTAAAGGAATATGCAAGAAAGAGTTATTCATAAAGCTCTAACACATTAAGTGATAGCGTATGATCACATCTATTATGAAAAAAATATAACAACATTCATGTATGGGATAGCTTATTCTTCATTATTCCCTGCTTCTGCTATTCTCATAGCTACTCAACCTGAAATTTTAAATATAATAAGACAAGTTATTTTTCTCAGAGAATAAGATATGATGGATTTCAATTTACTATAATTACTTAACCTCCAGTGATTTAGTTATATGTGGAGTTGTTACATCATTGTAGAAATAACCAAGCTGAATTATGTCTTATTAAGAGTAATTAGGAAATGATTAATTAAAGAAACCCTTACTGACAATGACCCTCTTTTCAGCAGGTTTCCCAGTTCAGTTACAGTGTTGACTTAGAATACAGATACTTAAGGTTTTACCAATATATTGCCATGGAAGACTTGGAATAGTTCATGTCACAGTTAGAGGAATACAAAAATGTTCTGATAATTTGAAGAGAAATATTGTTGGAAAACTACTGACAGTGTGATGGCCAAGAATCATTAACAATCTGGTGCTTATTTTTGAACAGGTGTACAATTTAATTATCAAAGCCAATGGGCAGTATTAATGCCAATTTCAGAGAAGCAAAACACTGCTGGAGGTTCTGAGCCAACAAGCGAATAAATATCTCATTTCAATCATACAGTCTAGGATAATCAGGAGTAGCCAACAGTGCTATGGGAAATACTACAGGCAAGAAATAAAAATGGTACTTTAATTCTCTGTGGTAAAAATAAGCAGTACTTGTCATACTGACACAATCCTGCCAGAGTATTTTGCCCTTCATTAGCCCCTGAGATAATTCCAGATCTCATGCAGAATTACAAGGGGCAAGATCTAAATAGATGAGTACTACATGCTACTATTTGGAGCCTTTTCCTTTTTAAAGTGACAAGCTTCTAAAATTTTTACTTAGAATAATTTAACCAATAAATGCATGAGTCTAAAAGATGCAATTTCCGTAGATTCTTAGGAAAAACCCTCCAGGATGCTGAAATGAAATAACTTTTACTTTACTTAACTCCATTAATAATTTGAATACTATTAAACCGTACAGAAGAAGAATCTTATTTAACTTTTTTTTTGAAAAATCCAGTAGAAATTGCATTAATATACTTGGACATTATTCATACCAAAAAGCAGCATACCTTTTGGTAATTCTAAAAAGTGAATAATCAGTTTAAATTATTTCCTCCAAAAAAGGAAGATCTTATTCTAAAAAATTCTTCCATCTTAACTTTTTAAGATTCTTGAAAATTTCTAATGTATTTTATTCGTAACTCATAACATGTCAAATATATTTCTACACTTTTTAATAGGCAATTGAAAAACATTCCTCACCTCCAATCTAGTTTCATATATCAAAGTCAAAATCATTATTTGTTCACAGAGTGGTTTTGCTTACATATCTTTCTTATACATGTTCACAGCATAGAACTAAATCTTCATCTAATGGATCTGAAATAAAAATTTTTCCTCAAACTTCCATTGGCCAAACTTTACAGTGTTTTATATTGAAAGCCTCGCTGGTGTTTTGGGGATTAAATAGCATGAAAGTTTTTCCTTTTGCCAGATCACGATATTTACACTGTTAGGTCAAAATCACAAGAAATCTGAACTTAGATTAAAAGAAATCAAATTTGAAATCTTTTCTTGGGCATTTCTGCTTAACATAAAATATAAATCCCATGGCATTTATGGGAAAGACATATGGCACTTATAAGGTACGGGCAAGGTATAGTAAGTTTAAATAACCAACTTGTGTAGGTCAGTGTTCGGTGGTCTGCACTAGCTTTAAATAAACAGAGATAACCCAGCCACATTAGATACTCAGTATGCGTTCTGATTTACAATCTGGTTCTCCTGCTGCTACCATAGTTGGCAAAAGCAGGATTGAAGCTGGTGNTTAATGAAAAATATTCTGAAGTACATTTAGGCAGATGCTTGACATGGTTGCACACTGATCAATTAAATAAATTATTTCTGAACACTATATTGTCACTAAAATGATCCTAGAAACTATGTTAGAAGGCAGCTGTCAAGTTAAAGACCGAACAATTTTTATAAGTTTGTCAAGGGTTTTATCTCAAGCTGCTTTGTTAAACATGTGCATGTTTTCCTATGCAATTGAAAAGTGGTTTGCAATCTCTAACTAATAAAGTGCACTAGCATGGTCCTTATCTAAGGGAAGGATCTCATTCAAATCACAGAGAGAAAAAGAAACATTCTGGAAAACCTTAATTCCTCCCTTTCTATTAACAAAAGATTAAAACAACTAAGGTAGCAGTTATGTTACAAAAAAACCAAACCAAACCAAACCAAAGCAAAGCAAACCAAACCAAACCAAACCCTGCAAAGCCAAACCCCAAATACAGATTACAAAAATATCTGAAGCATATTTTGGTATATTTTATTTCCATAACATATGAAATGCAGAACTGAAGCTTAATAACAGAGTATGTCATTATTCTAGGCAAGCAAGCTTATTCAAAGGGAATCCTTTAATAGTACACTGAGAGACAAAAATATTATACCAAAGTGACAACCAAAGTTGGACTCCTGTGTATGCTGATCACTTGGTTTACATCAAGGAAGTTTAGGGATGGTAGTGTCTAATATTAGTTTTTGGGAATATCTACCCTTTATGGTCATATGTATACATCATGCTCATCTCGCTTCTTATCCACCACTGAATGTTATTTATATAAGGACACAGGGGATATATTAGTTTAGAAAGCACTTGGAGAATATTTAAGGTTTCATGGAGTACATTTTGACAGCTATTTCATAACCTAACAGAGGCAGCATCAACTAGGTTTTTATATNCAGCATCAACTAGGTTTATATATAATTGTGAAATATCAACCCCACTTTGCTCTCGTATTTCAGGAAATGGACTGTTCCCTTAAATCAATTGATGAGCTACTAAGAAATATGCACTTCAAGAAGCAGCACTGTGACTGCCTCCTGAACTTGAGATAGAATGACTTTTTAGTATTATTTTAAACAAAATAATTCAGTATGCTACAGTTGTGCCACTAATTGCTCTTTATACATAGCTATGCTTTATAAGAAAAGCAGACATTATGGATAAATCAGTCTATTTTAATTATTGATCACTTGTTTTTATAGAAATATAAAGACTATAGCCATTAAGTATTAAGACGATGAGTTTGATCTATCACAACACCAAACCCCTTTTGTCAACCCCTTTCTTCCTCAGACATCTTTTATCTCAGAAGAGGGCTTGTTAATCTTCCATGAGACAAAGCCAATATGAGGTTTGGGAACCTATTGACTATTGTAACCTCTATTAATTCATTTGGCAAATCACTAGTTGTAAAAGACATGGTGATATCCAAACTAAACTCTTTAAATAACTTATTCTGTAATTAACTTCATAAATTACTTGATTGGAATGTTTCGTCCTTTGGTAGAGCATTGATTATTTTTCAGGCTTTTTGTTTCCCTATGATATATTTGTGCATGTGTTAAAATGAAGTTTATTCAAAATAATTTTTAAGCTTGAATATGATGTGCTTTTTCAGAGATTTTCTTTATATTTCTACTCACCCTCAAATAAAATCTGACTTTCTTCAGTAGGCTTTCTTAAAAGGGTTTACCTCTAGATTTAATCTTTGCACTAGTCTCATGAGTCACATTAGTATTCACATTAGATTAAAAATTCAAGTAAGAAATTAGAAACTTTTGGGGGAACATGAGACATCACTAGTGGATGGCAACAGTGGAAGTAAGAGAAGCAGCTTGCAATATGTTTTCTTACTTTTTTTAAAAAATAAAACATTACAACAAATATAAAAATCTTCTCCCATGATGTGATGCAAATATACTTCAACAACATCAGAAATGAAGAGTTGGGGTTTTGTTGTTGTTCTTGGTGTTACAAAACCCCTAACAATTCCGACACAAAACAAAGCCAGCACCCCAGCTATTCCAAAAACATTTAGCTCTGAAGAAGGCAATCTCAACAATAATAACTTCATCAGACATTCTGACAGTTTAATACATAAACACAGCTATTATAGTACAATAAAGAAAAAA
>VXBO01000110.1:0-45430 GCA_013400135.1 Rhinoptilus africanus | reverse complement strand
GGGGGGGGGGGGGGACACGACACCATGGGTTAGATAAGCACGAGCCTCCTAACCCAGCAACTTAGGAAAACACACACAACAAGAAAATCATGTGCTGTAGGGGCTGGTTGCTGTGGTTAGCACAGGTTTAGCTCTCTTTTCCTCAAGAGACTGCAGTTGAAGCAGTGTAGCTGCAGCTGTGCATTGACGCACAAAGTAGTTTTAAACTGCAGCTTTAAACAGATTCAAGATGAACTAGGTTCGTGTCGGTGTGAGTTAGTTTATTTAGGGCATTTTAAATTTAGTAACGTTTATTACGGCTTATGTAAATTGATTTTTAACAATAAAACTTTATACCAATTTTAAGGCCTAACCCCTGCACTAAGATGCACTGGCTTAAAAATATCTAGCAAATGTTTTGAAGCGTGATGAGCTGTTCAAAACACAAATATAGTTGCAACACCTCAAAAATGTCTTTTTCTGAATTTACGGTGTAGTATGAAGATATATCAGCTGTATGGTCTGTTGCAAAATAAAAGCTGATAATTATAGATCTATACAAATATAATAGTATAATACATAATAATACCTTTTTGTTCATGTGTCCGCATAAAAGCGGTGTTTTTCGCTTAACCATAGTAGTTTAGGAAATCACTGGTGTGTGTCTTATTTGTTTAAAGTATTCTGCTTTAGAAAAATGATGTGTCAAATAGAGTGGGTGTTTTGATTTTCCTTACTTGGTTGGTAGAACCGTAGAACTTTGTGAGGTTGCAGTGGAAATAAATAACGCATTGTTCTGGGGAGCCCCATTTGGGCTTCATTTTTCTTGGTTGAAGAACAGCAGGGCAAGGTGAGCATCAAACTTAGTCAGGCCTGACATTTGCCTGTTTGTGAAATGAAATGCATCTTTACAGCAACTAAATATAGGTAACTTTATTTCATCATTGATTCTTTTTCTTGACAGTGTCTCTTATTGGCAGTGGCACTTTCACACCTTATTCTAAGCATTTTTTCTGTTTCTCCACTTAGACGAGAAAGGGATTTATTTATTTCCTTACCTTCTATTGTTTTCTGTTCTTTTCTTTCTGAATCTCCTCTACCATATGGTGCTTTGCTTTAAGAAAGTGGAAACATGACTCCTTTCGTTAACTGCACCTCATATATTCTGTCATCTGGGTACTACAGCATAACAATGTTAGAATTCAGTCCTTTAGGATATCCGAGGTCTGTGTGTGGCACTTCCATTTTTAGGGTGCTTGGGGAGTGAAATCCGGGATTCAGGTGTGAGTTTTGGTGAGTGTTACAGGGAGATTTTCTCAGGGTTGTTAGTCACTGCAGGACACTTCTTTCATGCCTGAGGTGTTACTGGCTCCCACGAAGGCTGCTGCAGCTTAGTGGAGGAGTATCCAGTTATCTCTGACAGTCTGAAGCAATGTTTGTAGCTGCTCGACTCCTTCGAGGTGGTTCAGAATCCTATTTTAGGGTTTGTCTGATCCACAGGAACCATAGCAGGTTGTGCTTGGCAGCACAACGATCTGAAAGCACTTAAAGCACCAGGCAGGTGAGGGTAAACTCAAATGCAGATCCTTGTGTACAAATCCACAAACAAAAAATAAAAATTAGGGAATGGAAAGAAAACCAAAACACTGGTACAGGACTTGTATGCAGCCCTGTAGCAGGCGACTTCCAGTCCTCCCAGGAAGACTCTGGTTATTGTGCAACGCTGTTGCCTCAGGTTCTGTTCAGAGAAGGGACTCTGATTTAAGGTTCCATATTTCCTTTTATACTTGAAATCTGTTTAGGGGGTAAAGGATAGAGGATTCTTTCTATCATTTAAGTCAGTGATGGATTATTCAGCCTTCTTTCACCAGACCGTAGGTTATTTTTTCCTGCTTTGGATGTGCTAATGTCTCTTGGGCATCACCAGGTGCAATGCTGCCCGCCCAGGCTTTGGAGTGTTCTTCAGCTAAGCACTAAAGTGGTGGTTGATGTGTTGCAAAGGAGGTTTCATGCTATGATGGATGAATTTCAAGTCCTGTAGTGGTCTCTCTTTCCCTTCTACCAATGTGCATAATTTGCTAATAATTAGAGCAGGTCCAGGGGAGGGCCAAGAAAATGATCTGAGGGCTGGAGCACCTCTGCTATGAGGACAGGCTGAGAGAGTTGGGGTTGTTCAGCCTGGAGAAGAGAAGGCTCCAAGAAGACCTTATAGCCCCTTCCAGTACCTAAAGGGGGCCTACAGGAAAGATGAGGAGGGACTCTTTATCAGGGAGTGTAATGATAGGATGAGGGCTAACAGTTTTAAACTGAAAGAGGGTAGATTTAGATTAGATATTAGGAAGAAATTCTTTACTATGAGGGTGGTGAGACACTGGCACAGATTGTCCAAGGAAGTTGTAGATGTCCCACCCCTGGAAGCGTTCATGGCCAGGCTGGATGGGGCTTTGAGCAGGCTGGTCTAGTGGGAGGTGTCCCTGCCTGGGTCCAAGGGATTGGAACTAGATGATCTTTAAGGTCCCTTCCAACCCAACGCATTTGTGCACGTGTGGCATGGCCTTCTGCAAGCCCGGGAAGGCAGCACCCACACCAGATAAACATGGGCTTCCTTCAACAGAGCCAGGCACACAGTTCCACAGATCTCTGTGCAGTATGAAAACAACCACCAGCAGGAGGAGGTCCTTTGAAGTGTTTAGTGGTCTGTCTTCCAGATGAGTTCAAGAAGAGTTCTAAAATTGTGGGTCTGAATTTTAAGCCTCTTGCTTATGCCAGTACATACTTCCATACCCAGTGGTGCCACTGCCTGGAGTGAGACTACTGACATGAAAAAGTGCTTATTGAAACAGAGAACTAGAAGACCTTTGAATTTCCCCAGTGAGAAACCTGAGATGAATAGTTGGTGTGTCCTAGGGTTAGTATTAGACTGACATTCAACAGAATCAAATGGTATTTAAATTGCTTTAATATTATTCCATCCGATCTACTTGGCTTACATGATCCTCATTACGGTGGTACTTGTGCTTATTTAAAAATACTTCTGCGTAAATTGGGTAAAAACATTTGAGTTAAGTATTTAATACAATTGCTTAGCTACTAACCTTTGAAATAGGACAGTTTTTGGCTTTGCTTCAGCATTCCAGGAGATGTAGCTCTCTATGCAGCACATGAGAAACACTTACCAAAACTGGGTATTTAAAAGAGTTTCTGCAGCCTTTAGCTTAAACAAAAAGAGAAATGATAACTGTTCCTTTATTGCCTTGGGGCAAGAATGCTTCCAGTGCACACATAAACATGTAAATATTCCAGAATTAGGGACAATTTTTGAAAGGAGAAAACCAGCAATACCCTGTGGTACTTAGGAGCTATAGACCATGTTTGAAAGTTTGAGTAACTTTTATGGTGAATAATACCAAGATGTAATTCACTATGTAGAACTTCTGTTGCTTAAAGGTGTTAGTAAAACTTAGGGCACACCATGGCACCAATAGAAGAATGCAGTGGTTTTTTGGTTGTTTGATGTGCCCTAGGAGCTGCCTCCATTCCCAGTTACAATATTTCATGATCCTGTGGAGGTTAATGCAAGATGGAAATGGCTAAGGAAGTAATTCATTGTTTCAGCATTATGTTGATATTTTAATTGCTATAGTGACAAAATCAGGTTAACTTTTGAACCAGACTTTGTCAAATTGCCAACAAACATACTGTTCGTAGACCTGTCAGGTGTGGAGTGTCGAGGTCTGGGAGAAGTCACTAAGGGCTGAAGACTGGCTTAGTCATTAGAGAAGGCACTATGATTTTTCGTGTAACTATTCTCTACATAATCTGATGAGTTGTTGGGAGTTCCCTCCTCTGAAGCTCCTGACCATTTTGTGCTTTCTTTTTTAATGTTTCACTCGCAACTTTATTGTTGATTTAGTATTACTAATGTATGGTTTTGTGTTGCAATATGTAAGATGATGGAATGAAAGACCTAGCCTTTCTGTGTGTTTTTCCTTCTTTCAAAAGACCTTTTTTTGGAGTGACACTTCTCCGGTGACCCTCTTTCAAAATTACTGAATCCTCAGAGCTGGTTTCCATCTCCACCTTCTTCCTCCCCTGAAATAAGTTCTGTGTTGAGTCATTGTCTTGTGTGATAATAAAAGTCCTAGGTCAGTCACACCTATAATGTTTGTTCAAGGACAGTACAGGGACTAAGATGGTGACATGAAGTTCAGATTGTCCTGTCAAGGATATTTTTAGTAATCTTAGGTAAATTGTTCAGGTTTGGCTCTTCGAAAGGTATTTGTTAATAGTAGTTTCCTACTTCCCATAGATTTTTTGTATAGAAGTGTACTAACATTCAGAAGTGGGTCAGATATTACAGCAATTGTGACTAAATATCTTAAATATACACATGTGCACATACATACATAGATGTATACGTTTAAGTCTGTTCTCTAAAGCTCAGGATAGAGCAGATTGTTCAAAATGATAAAACTTGGTGTTCAAATTCTGCTTATCATTTACTGTGTGAATAGTTTCTTTACAGTCTATGGGGATGTTCACGTGAGTACTATTATTGGTATTTACAGATCAATGACAATGGCAGCGTTCATTTTGGCAAGGAGTTGAACTGGTAAAACTATTTAGAACTCTAATTTTAGAAAGGAGTAGACGTTGTTTTTCTGTTTGCAATAGTTCATTATTTCTAAGCAGAAGTTCACTGTGCAGAAAGGCAGGGTTCAATCATTAAAATATTACTCAGAACAGGAATAACTCCATGAAGTTCCATGCCCTAGATTTTGCAAAATTTTTATCTAGATAGCTTTAGTGGTTTTGTGGCCGTATCTTTCCTACTAAATTAACTCCTTGGGTTTTTTTTCTCCTCTGGGAAGTCCTCATTCCAATATTCTGTTGTCCTATTTTAATTTTGAAATCCAATTAAATTGCATAAATTCAAATGTTTATTCTTTTATGAAATGCAGTGCATGGTCTTTCAACTTCCATTTACTGTAGCAAACTAATGATGACTTACAAGATTGTTAGTGTTAAACCTCCAGTGGTTGCACAGATTGATAAGGTGCAAAGGTAGGATTGCTGCTAAGAAAAGTGGAGCTCAGTGTTTTTATTAAAAATGTAATTCCTTGAAATTGCCCACAGTGTGGTACAAACCTGAAAGCAGTTGCTCAGGACTGTAGTTGTGCAAGTAGAGGCAAGCGATTAATTTATCTTAAAATATTAGCCGTTAGCTGGGCGGATTCCCTTTCACTGCAGTGTTTTAAAGTTAATTTTCAATTCCAAATGTGCTTATCAAAAGCATTTTCTTTTATCTATAACTTTCTGATGTGTTCAGGGCTATGATTCCTCAGCTGAATTCTTGTACCAAGGACAAGAACATGACTAATAAAGCTTTGGATGAGCTGGGCTCTGTGCCCAAATGAACTGGTTTATTCCTGACTAGCGTTTGACATGGTGTTCATCATCTCTGGTCATACATAGCAGCAGACATGATGCAAGTGAAATGTCCCGTCCCCTTCCAGAGACGGAGGCTCTTGCACAGGCGCTGCTGTGTGGGCCAGCTGAGCTCACGCGTGCCCTGCTGACTGCACAGGCTTTGAAATACGTTGACGACTGCTGTAAGCACCACTAGTATCGCTTCTGTGATTTTAGTTATAACACTTTAGATGTCTGAGTTAGACTATTATCTGTGCTCCCAGGATCAGTTCATCTTGGCAGTTGAATTCCTTGTACATCTAGTGTTGTATTAGCAGTACATCTGGAAACTTTCCTAGGTGTTGTCTAAATCTTGGATTTTTTCATTTCGGAATTAACAATGATCTGTGGTGTCTATGAAAAAGACTCATTATGCGGTCAGACATTCACCCCAGCAGCTATTTGGAGTGTTGCTTCCTTTAACTTTTGAGATGCACCAAGGAATGGCATCCTGCATTTGCCCAGCATACTGTTGCTAAACATCTGTAACTTGCCTTCAGAACTAAGTTTCTGCATGTAAAAGGAGTCATTAATTATCATGCACTGTGAAGTCACCAACATTTTAATTTTAGAATAAGTCATATTGTGGTGCTTGAGTTTCAGACAGCTGAGTGATATTCTTAACCACTTAAAACCATTCGTCTCTCAGAATTAAAAATCTTTTGGAGTTAAAAACGAGCTGCATGAGTTAAAACTGTAATTTACAAAAAAAAAAAAGTTTATCTCTTGGTTCAAATCAAGAGTGAAGTTTCAAATTTGAAGGGAACATGTGAGGGAAATTGTTGAGTACTGTGGAAATCGGAATAGCTTTTCTGCTTGCAATATTCAAATATAAATTCCATATTTCAAGAAGAACAGGAAATGATAAATAAACCAGACATAAGTACTCACAGTTTTTGTGAGCGCGTGCACAAGGATTTTAGAAAAGATTGTCATTTGTAAAGAGAAAATAGAATGTTTTCAGCAATCAGAAAGTATTTGATCTAATAAATGATGAGCATCTACCAGAATATCATTTTAAAGAATGAGAAAAGACTTACTTGGGTTTGTTTCAGATAAAGGTTATAAGGAAAAACTGACCCTAAGGCCAGAGCAGCATTGCTGTACGTGGGACGTACTCAGGATTTCACCAGTTTTAGCAGACAGGTTTGTTCATGCTGCTTGTTGCCTTACTTGTAAGGCTTAGTTACAGGCACAGGTACCACGTGTTACTCGGTGCAGTTGTCTTAATTTGTGTATGTAAAACCAAAGTTGGTTTAATTCCTGATTGCTTGACAGCCTAATGCTGTTTTGTTACCACTTTCATGAGTCATCACCGATGGCAAAAGCAGCAAGCAGTCTGAACTTCCTTTTTCTTTGGTTTTTCTTTGATTTTTTATTGGGTTTTTAAATTAATTTTTTTTTAATGAGGAGGAGACACCAGGAGAGCGAAAGCACAGCCGTGGGGGCAAGGCTGCTACTTTTGGCAGTACTGTCAGATCACGCTATTCTTTGAACTGCTATCTCAGTTTGTGGATGCACAGTCATCTTTAGCCTGTCACATCTCTCCCTCATCTCTCCCTCATTCCTGTCCCGTCTGCCTTCTCTTGCGCTTGTGGGGCAATCCAGATGGCAGAGCTGATCCAGCCGAGACGCACAGGGCCAGCAATTGCCTCCACCGCTGTTTGGTCTCCTCAGCCAAACTGAGGGAAAGGCTGGCTTGAAAGCTGAGTTGCCAACGGGGCTGGCAAAATCATCTTTGTTCTTTATTTGGTTCTGCACCAAAGTCAGCTTATCAGACCAGCAGATCTAACCACCAATGTGAAAGCTTTTTGGCTTTCTTATACTGCCCTTTTCCTTTTCCCTATCTGCACATCCTAGATCTCTCAAACTGTAGTTTCTACTTCATACCTTTATCAGGAGTTGACTTTCCATGTTAAAACACCTTGTCAATAACATTTGAAATATTGCAGCTTTCTGTGCTGTTCTTAGTTGACCTGATGCCATGTTCAGACCATCAAAGGCCAGTACAGACAAATCATCCCTAGCGTGCACCTAGACATCTACCAGGGATGTCCACCAGAATTTACCTGCCCTTGGAATTCTTGTCCTAGTTTTTATGGATGAGTCTTCAGTTTTAATCTTGCCTACCTTTAAAACTTTGAGAATTTCATCCTACTGAAGTAATACTGGTTTCCTTATTTAGAAAGAGAACTACTATTTATGAAAATAGGCTCATGTGCTGGATTTTGCTGTGCTGATTTTAGGAAACTCCTTGTTGGGTTTCATCAAGTCCCTAGATTTGCTGTGTTCACAGCATTGTGGTGAATTGCCTTAACGTATGAAAGGACTCCTTCTCATCTGTTCACCCTTGATCACTTGCATATAGGAAAATATGTACATTTTTGATAACTGCATAAAGAGGATTAGATTTACTAATTAGTTAGATTCCGTAACTGCTGCTTTTAAATTAAATATTTCATGCTCCTATTTGTTATGTCTTAAAATTCAAAAGAGTTCACCAGCAGATCGTCTTAAATCTATGCTCAGCAACTTTGTGCTTTAAGCAGACTTCTAAAGTCAGGTTCTCTGGGCCATGGAGGTAGATGTGTTGCCCGAACTGGCTTTCATCAAACAACAATGGAACGGTTTTGCTAGAAACAGCCTGGATCTGTTGAGACGGACGCCGAGCAAATGCTAACAACCCCTCCTTGATCCAAGCTGAATGGGATTAAGTAGTATTTGTAGTATAGTAAGCATTGTCTTCTGAAGTATCCTACTCCCTGTTTCCTCAAATGGTGCTGGAAAAGTGATCTCTCCATTAAGTATGCTGGTAATGAAACAAATGACATGAGTATTTCTGTAACATCTGAAACTATTCTTAAAGAAACAATGTAAATGTTCCTTTTATACTCCTGTGCATAAAAATTGTCTAGCTGGAGAGAGAAAAAGGTGTTGAAGAGCACAATCACCAAGTACTGTGAGGTGCAAAAGGTGTACTGACTGAAAATGTGAGAAGGAAACACTTCCCTCTAACTTCTAGGGAGTTAAACCAAGCTACAATTGCAGATAAAGGATTTGGAGATGTCTAGAGACCAAAATTATGACTTCCTTGTCTTTTCCAGGGGAAAATGGTCCAAATGTCAATGTTTTCCTGTACTTTTCATAGCACATAGTTTCAAAAAAGCAGATCAACAAAACCTTGTGGAAGGAAAAAGTAGAAAGTGTCTTAGTCCTCAGTGTTCAAGCAACCTTGTAGTTTAGGTCAGATTCGAGTAGATGTGATACACAAATCTAAAGAAATGTAGATATAACAGCTTTATGTGTGTATACTCTCTCACACACACTTTTTAAGGGCAAAGGGGCAGGATGATGATAACAAATCAGAGAAACATTCATAGTTTCTCACTGCTTGTCAAGCTACATCTTATGCTGCCTGTGTTTCCTGATCAGCTGGGACCATCTTAAGTTGTCTGTGCCATCTTAGCAACATTTGCTGTAGCAATAGCAGCTGCAGGATAAAGTGGTGTTTGGTATCTGTCCGAACTGTTCATCAGCCGGATGAGCTGTTCTTGTTTCTGTCTTTACCAGGAGTTAAACGCAACTGCTTTTATCACGCTGTAACTGCTTGTAACTTGTTTTGTCGTGCCTGTGCTCAGTTAAATCTCTGTGTGCTGCATAGGAGAAATTTATGCAAACCGTTCTGGGCATGACAGACCACTCCTTCTTTTTTTCCTGAAGAGCAGAGACTATCCTCTGTGTGACTGCATATTATGTCATCCAACTGTAGAACATGGACCTTTTTTGCCATTTATGCTGTAGTCAACATTTGGCCAAAAAGGTTGGATGGGATGGGCTTCAGTGTAGCTGCGTAAGAGTGCAGGATCATCTTTGAGAAATGTCTGAAGTTGACTGGTATCCACTGGCCCCAGAAGTTGAGACATTTGTCCTTGATGCTAAGGTCAGGTCGTCCTGCACACAGCCCTTCCTCAGCTCGTGCTTTAAATCACTTTTGCTGGGTACAAAGCATACTTTAAGGTTTTCATCGCTTTCCGTGAGAATACAGCTAACAGCTTGTCCATCCTGGAGGTGTTAGTTCAGTTGCACTCCTGAAAATCACGGGTAAGTACGAACGCCGTGTCACACACGACTGCCGTGTCACATCCCTGCCGCGGGCAGTGCAGCCATGTGCTCCACACCTCACACCCCTCTGTGCCTACCCCTGAGCTTTGCGTGGGGTTTGCATGGGTTTCCCTCCCCAGCGGGAGACCCTGCAAGGGGCAAGCTTTTTAAAAGCAATGAAGTCCAACTCCAGTTCTTTTCTAATGAGATTCTCAGTTTTGTTTTAGGAAGCCATGTAGAGTCTCGAGAGTCATGTAGAAGACTTCGGGAATTTCATTTGCAATCTTGTATGTGCTACAAGCGGTCTTGTTACAATCTAAAGAAAGTTGCCATACGTGTTCGCAGCGTGCAAGCCAAGCAGAGCTTTCTCCCTGGTACTCTACAGGAAAGCCCTGTGTTGGAAAGTTTTGGCAACATTACACACTTGTGTCTTTTACTCTGTCAGCTTCATACAATGTTGAAATGTATAAAACTCTTGGACAGATTTTCAGTTTGTGTAAATGAATGCAGAGCCACTGTGTGAGAATGGAACTAGGCAGATGCGTGTGAGTGCAGAAGACTGACAACTCCTTACATAGAGAGTCTGATGATTTTAAAAGTTGCTGCTGTTGCACTCTTGTTATAAAAATGGCTATATTGCTAATTCAATAATAGATGTTTGCTTCTGTTCAGTTTAGTGGTTTTGCACAGGGAAAATCACATTTGTGGAGGTGTGGTCACCCTGCTATAAAGAATTGCAAGTTTAGTCTCAGGCCATGTAGGTGTGTATATGTATTGACATACATACATGTGCCGCTTTCAGCAACATGGTCTCAACCATGGACTCCTTGAATGTCAAAATACCATGACAAATTTAGCACAAACTTAGTTCCATTTCTGCCGAAATTTAATTGCTAGTCACTCCAACCTGCGCTGAAATAGTTGTCAAAGTATCTTATGCCTCCCTTTTATGTGACTGCAGTGTATAGAAGGCAGTGCTGTATGAAATGCTGAAGTTGTAATCTGCACCATTGGTGTTTCCTGAATTAGGTATGTGCTTTCCTAGTTATACCTGAGACTTGCTTTAATACTTTATCAGCAATGTTAGGTATGTCCTTTGCCGATGTATTGATCATATTGAATTGTATTTGCTGCATTTTGTCATGTTGCAGAATGTAACAACCACAAGGGCGCTTCTTGAAATTTTGGAAGTGAGTAACAAAAAGGTGAAAGGAACTTTCAGCCCAGCACAGATCATGCTGACCTCACTTCTATGGCAAATATTGTAAAGGACTATGGAAATAGTTGCAGTGGAGTAACTAGGAAGGGCAACGATGCTCAGAGTATGTTTTCCTGTTGTCCAGCTCCTGGAGGAGTCATTCATTCCCATGGAAAGTGATGTAAGATGTTACCATTCTCACTGAAGTCGGTTTAACTGTTACTTGGTGTAGGCACATAACAAACTGCTGCGCAACAGAATTGCACCTTCTTGGTATCAGTGTTACAGTAACCTTTGGGTTGTGCTCCTGGAGCACATCTACAGTGGCCTGTTCTTTGCTGATACCTCTGCAGTAGATCTGCACAGAAACACAGAGACATAGAAATGCTTTAGAAGAGGAAAAACATTTTCAAACTGAGTAGGAAGGATACAGTATCTAAACTGGTGTCTACTTTAGTACAGCATAAACTGTGCAGCTCAAAAGAGCCTGTTTATGGGTCATCCAGATTCAGACTTGGTGATGAAGTCTCACGAAACTGGCTTCTTTTTCTACAGTTTTATTTGTGAGGTGCCACCTTTCCTTCAGCTGGAGATGCTGGCTGCAGTGAAGTGGGCATAATCTGTCAAGAGAAAGATTAAGATTTAGGAATGTAGAAGAAAGGGCTGGAGCCAGCTGCTGGCACTGTCCCATCTACACTGTCAAAGAACGCAGCAGGAGAAGCAAGAATATGCTGGAGTATATGGCACTGGGCTACATATTAAATACTGGTGTAACAGAAAGATGTAACCTTGCCAAAAAGAATGTATATTCTCTTCTTTAAAATAGAATAGAAGGATGCATAGTGACAATGCTGCCACTGTGCTGGGTGTAGTAGTATACTGCCCATATGGAACCAGCAATCGTAGACAAAGGGATTTTGATAGGGATTGACTCCTTCATACATGGTCGGGCACAAGTTCTTCAATTTATTTTTTAACTTCAATAAACAGAAAATGACATAGCGGATCCCATGTCAGCCAAAAGAGCCATCTGTGGACTAACCCTGTGACAAACAGTATAGCAGTAGTTCCAATGCCACCAACAGTGTGGAGTTTGCCAAAAAAGCAGATGCTTCTTTTGACATGCATCTTCAATGTGGTGCCGTTTCTATCCTATAATTGCTGTCTATGGAGGGAGGGTAGATAGGATAGCCAGATGAGCAGAATGATTAAACTGTAGTTTTGTGGGAAAACCCAAGAGTTTGGAAAATAATAACAAAAATTAAAAAGAAACACTATTAAAAAAAAAAAGCTGAAATAAAAAGTTGCAGAATACTCCTACATCCTTCATGACACTTTTAAAGTAAGAGACAATACTTGGAAGAGCTTATCAGAAAACTTAAACCTAATGTAATAAGGAAGAACAGTAAATAACGCTTCTGAAACTTTTCTGCAGAGTTTTTAACTTTTCAAAAGAAAACATTTCCTTCTCTATTATTTTAAGGAACTGAAGATTGGCCAAACATACATTTTTTTACTATACCGACAGTCTTTTTAATACAGATATTCAAGCAGTTCTCTGAATAAGCCAAGGTGAGTATCTATATGTCTATACTGTGCTATTTTTTAACATGGTACTTAGACTCATAAACAGCAGCTTTGCGAGATATATAGACTTAGCTGGACTGACCACCAAAATGCAATGCTGGATGGCATCCTTAATTCTTAAAAAAAGAGGATGGCCTCATGAATCTTGCATATTTACTATTTTATGACATTAAAAACTTAAATTACCTAAACCCATAAAAATATGCATTTTAACGTATCTCATAAGTACTTGAAAACGGTAATTTTTGAGTCACATTGAATATTGTCTGTGGCCCTATTTGTTGTCACTGGAGGTAAAAGTTCACAACAGGTAATGGAAAAAAAGGTCAACAAAATAGCAGTTGAGCTGAAGATCTGCATTCTTCTGATAGAAGAGTCTGTCCTCTGAAGGGAAGTAACTGCCTTGTGTGATGCAGGAAAGTCTCACTGCCAGAACTTAGTTTTGCAGGACTTGCTTAAAGAAAGGGTTATCTGCTGTCTCTTACTTTCCTACAAGGGAGCCAAAAAATACCCAGGATAAATCCAGGTCTCTCGTTTTCCATACATTGAAGTCCCACCTGGTGGTGCTGCTTTTGGTATGTTACTTCTTCCTGTTACACTGTAAGTGGAATAAGAGGATAATACACATTACTTATTTTTAGATCTCAGTACACTTGTTTCCACATTCCATGAATAAGAAAAAAATTGCCATTTTTCCTTTTTTTTTATTATGGCAAATGTCTGGTTGTTTTTAATTTTTCTTTCAAAAAAAAAAAGAGTAAAAGATAGGAACTTTGTATTGTCCTAATCAGAGCAATATTTTCTACTTTGAGGTTATTAGTGCACCTTCTGATCTTCAGTCTTGTTTAGGATAACTTCACTTATTAAGCAGTGGTTAAAACCAAAGGGGTTCAGAAGCACCGTGAATTTGAGGGCTGGGGAGGAAGCGATAGGATCAATGATGCCTTTCAGTGTGCCTTTTGCTCTGCCCCCTGCCCCACCATGGCAGTGCACGCTGAGATGTTAATGAGTTTATGAGCTTGTGCTCCGCTCCAGTCCACACCTCGCTTTCTGCCACAGAGTGCCTTACAAAGAGAACTGCTGATCTAGCTATATTTCCTTATTTTGCTGATGAAAATACCACATGGGACAGTGTCAGAAGTCTCTGTCAAGATCTCTGATATACTGATATTTACTGATTCTGCCTTATCCACTAAGCTGGTTACACTGGCAATGAAGAAAATGAGATTGTTTTGATGTGATCTGTTTTTGATGGATCTGTTCTGTCTCTACTTTTTTGGTCATTTTATTATCTTCTGGATTCTTGTAAGCTGATTGTTCAATAATTTGTTCCAGAATATTTCCGGGAATTGAAGTTGGACTGACTGTGAAATTCCCTGGGTCTTCCTCTTCCCTTTAAAAAAAAAATAAAATAAAAAAATTGCAAGACATTGATGGCTGACAGAGAAGTGAAACTATTTATGGTACTTCTATATGTGCCAGCTGCATTTTGGCTGGACCTTTGTTCCATGTCCTGGGAATTTGATAACTTTCATAAAGTACAACGATTACATAAATATTTGCTCTTTTCTTTGATTGTTTGTCTGTTTTGGACTGACACCTGGGTAGTTTTAAAATGGTGGTAGTGAGTAGGAGTTACCTGTTTAATGAATGCTTAAGCACAGTTGTATATGTAGAGAGAAGGGACCACAGTGACCTTCTAGTTTAGGGATCTCTGAACCTCTTAACACTGTGAGCACGAAATGCTACATTTCTGCACTTTTCCCTTTAAACCTCGTAGGTGCGGCTTTTGCTCTAAGAAGCCCTCCAAGTGCTTATCACTAGCATTTCATAGACTCCACTGAAAATGTGTCCCATGCCACTATGTAGGACCTTCCTGCTGGCATATGACCCACGAGGGCCCCTCTCCCATCACACAACCTGAGACAAAAAAAGCTTATTGGGTCGTGTTTGACTCGGTGTCTGGAAGTACTGTCTTCTGAGCTGGCACTGAGTGCTTTGAGCTGTATGTGATTTGCCATCTCTGAGGTGACAGTCCCTGGTCTAGCCATATCTACTGCATGACATGGGAGTTCCTAAATTAATTGCCGTTTCAGCTGAAGCATTTCTCCTACCAATGATATCTTGGATATTTCCTCTTGTGGAGACTTTATACCCCGCTATTAACATGTACCAACAGATGTGTAATGCAAGGGAGGGATTATTCTTCTTATTTGTATTCAGTGTCATGTGCTGGACTTGCTACCTTTCAGAGACTTGCAAAACCCGTTAGTAAGTGAGTTAAGCCTCTCTGAAAAGGAATGTGTTTTCTTCTAATTGCAACTTGAATCCTCAGGCTGGAACAAAAACTCTAACACAGCCTAGGGATTCAGTACCATTTTCTCTCTGGATCCTGAGCAAAAGCCTTGGCTGGTTTCACTGAAGGAAAAAGGTCTGCCTGTTTACTGGAGTAAAGAAGGAAGTTGACAGTGAATTCTTTTGTGTCTGTTGCTCAATGAAGGGCTAACCAGACAAAACTTTTTTTTTTTTTTTTGTTCAGCAGATCTTGGTAGCAAGCTCTCTTTCTTCAGTTACTTCAACATCTTGACTTTCTTTTTATATTGTTTTAACATAGACTAGCTGTTGGATTGCTGCAGCCTGTTCAAATTTCAGAAACTAGAACTGAAATATTTTGCTTTAGGTGAGTCTATAATTTTGTCATGGCTAGGACATGGTGCCAATGTATTGTTGCAGAGGAATCCAGGTATAAAACTGAGAGGGAAGAGGATGCTGTGATTCATGGTGAGCAAGCAGAAGGGAGGAGGGTTGATAGCTTCTGCAAAGGAACAGGGACATAGCCCAGTTCAGCGTTCCCGTCTCTCTCCTTTGTCCTACCTTTTGTGCTGTGGCTAGCTTTATGTATCCAGCACCTTTCATTTATCTCTGGACTGGGGAATTCAGTCAGTGGACCACTTAAAAAATCCCTGACAGGGAATGAAGTCAGTGGAGTAGGTGAGATCCAGGGAACTTTGAAGGTTTTTCGTTTTCACTGAGACTTTAGGTGAGCTACTTGAACCAGGAGGAGCTTCCTGTATCCATTGCTTGCTGTGTTGGTACAAGCTCTCCTGTTGTCTCTGAGGGGTAGATCTTTTTTTTTAGTAATAATGATAATGAAAAAACCCTTGTTCTTGAAGAAAAAAACTGCTCAGTAGCATCAGCATGGGTTTTGTCTCATACTGGCTGGGATTATGTTCCCACTTTTCCAAGTGTCTTTGTGCAAAAGGAATACATAGATTTGAAGCTTTTTTTTTGTAACTAGCAGAAGATTGCTGTTGCTATAAGCTTTAATATGTATAATTTAAATAATATTGGTTCCATCTCCTGTAAAAATATGGGAACGTGACATTTTGTAACAAGCTGGAATGATTTTACTTCTGTCCTTACTGTTAGTAATTGTTGCTTTCTGGTGAGATCAAATTTAGTCCAGTTGTGTTCCTGTGACGGGTGGTTTGTCCTCTCACCATCCTGAGGGAAGGGAAGCAAAATAGCTGTCAGCAGGGAGAGAGCTTGGGTTATAAGCAGAATAGTCTAGGGGTGAAGTTATTAGGAGCATTTGAGTTGTGACTAAGGGATCGTTTATGCTACATTTTGTCTTGTTTTGTTGCTGATGGAACCATTCTCCATGAAGGTCTTTTTAAAAGGAAGCTGGAAGAGCACCTACTGACTCCTGTATTTCTGCATGTCAGGGAAAGGCTTCCTAAATGGCTCAGAAAAAAGGTGTGTTAACGGCTTTCTGAATTCTGATGGAAAATTTTCTCATTAGTACTGTCAGGATGGTTCAAATTCGTTAAAACACAATGGACTTGAAAATAAAGACAATATTAATTAAAAAAAAGTAAAAGTGAAAATAACATTCCTTTTTTTACTTTCATAGATATATGATGATATCCATCTATGGTTTTTTGTTTCCTTTTAGTATGGAGAAGACTGTCATCTGTGTTTAGAAAAATAGTTTTCATAGTATAACATACTGGCAAGAAAAAGGATATAATGCTCTTTTTATCTTGCAAATCCTTAACTTGTGTTAAGGAATAAAATTAAAGCTGAGGGGTGCTTTTTTACCCCTGTTCAGTGTTATTTTTTTTTGGTGGTGGTTTTGGTTTGGGGTTTGGTTTTTTGTTTTTTGTACTTGATTTTCAACCTGTTTATTGTAGTCCATCATTATCATAATGCCAGCTGTAGTGTTTTGAGCATAGTTCTTCCATGCCAAGACATGGAAGGTTTAGAGAGCTTTTTGGGAGAAACCCAGGGCTGGCTCTCCAGGTCCTCCAGGGCTGTCTGTGATATGTTGTAACAGGGAGAGTCTCTGCTTGATGCCAGCCTCCACCCACGGCGCCCTGCCTGTTCCCAGCACCTAGTTGTTTCTGCTCCATGTGGCTGGAGCACCAACACTCATCTTCACTGTCTAAAGGAAGATGGAATAGGTTTGGATCCTGGGTGTGCAAAGGGCTCTGCATGGCCATGAGGCACAACATCCGTGGTCTCAGCCTTGTGCAGTAAACCAGCCCTTGCTGGCATAGTCCTGGTGACTGTCGCAGCGTCACTGTGAGACCGTGTTCATTATACATGCAAAGAGAAGGTAAGGCCAGTGGTTTAAAGGAGGAAAAGGGGGCAGGACTCAGGGTTTTTCCCTCCGGAGGAGATTTTCAACAGAAGTCTGGAGGACCCAGCTTCTGAGATGCCCTCTGCACTTTATACTGGTGTCGTCCTGAAAATGCTTAGAAAGCAGCCGACTTGCTGAATCTTCCTGTGGCAAGTGCTGACAGACTGAAGAACAACAGTCGGAGAACCTACCCTAAGGCAGGAGATGTGAACACAGCAGCGGCAGATCTTTCTGTTTCTACTGGTTGACTCATGTCCACTGAGAATTGGACTTGGAGAGGCCTCCAGAAATCCAGTTTTGCTTGCTGTAACGTTTCAGACATGATGATGGACACCATGTAACAGAATAGTGAGGACACTCAAAATGGCATCTCCACTACAGCCATCAGTTTGCAGGCTTAGACTAAGCGATCAAGGTTTAATATTTCTTCACGTAAAGGAAGGTGATAAAGCAACTGTCTTCATCAGCAAACAGTCATTACTGTTAAACATTTGGAGTTCTTTCTGTTCGGGACATGATTTTATTCCGAACGACCTCCTATTTCCTAAGTTGTTCACTAAGTGTGTTGGTGTCTTGCTTCACTAGATGTGCCATCTTCTATTTTCCCAAGTCCTTGCTTTCCTTGTACATGTAAAGGTCTATGTTAAGTAGATAAATAAATAAAAAATCAAACCCCAATTTAATCCAGAAATTTTCCACATTAATGTAATTTAATACTTTCTATCACTGTTGCACACATCCACAAAAATGTATGGTAATTTTAATATCAATGCGAGTTACAGAAGGTGCTATTTAGTGAAATCAGGGAGATTAGGCAAAGTCAGGCAGGGTAAGCAGGTACTTGAAGCTTCGTCACCTGAACAAAGCCAGGAAAACACCGGTGACAAGATTTTGAAATTATGCGATGATCCAAGTAACAGTTCAGGCTAAATCAGATAGTTAACGTATGCTGTAGTTTATGGTTTGAATTTAGAGTAGATGTGTGAGAACTAACTCTGTTGTTAAAAGTCACGGTATTTTTCCCACCAGGAATTTTAGCCAAGAGAGAAGGAACTTGTAATGAAATGCTAGCATGTTATATAACTTCACAGACATGCTTTTATAACACAAAGTTAGAAACTTAGATGGATCGCTCCTGTAATAATTGTGCTTGGTTTTGGACAGCAGATATCCAAATTATCTTCTGCTTGTTGGAGTTTCCTTGGACTTTTGTAGTCTGAAGGCAGTGAGGATTGGTATCTCTCAACTCCTAGGTCAACGGAATTTCTTAGGGTTGTTCCGTTCTGTTTTGGTTGGTTGGTTTTTTTTTTTTTATGTGTGGTTTTTTCCTGTTGACAGTGAAGAGATCCTCCTCCTCCTTGGCAGGCAAAATCCTGCTCTGACTCATTTCCAGTCCCTAAGCATAGAGTGTTTTATAAGAAAGTCAGGAATGGTTCACATAAAGATGAGTATGCTCTCCAGTTGTTTTTCAATACTTGTGATTATTCCCGTTTGGGCTTCATATTGAGAAGAAAACATGGGCAGGCAGTTTCTCCTTGGATTAAGGCACTCCACTGGGACTGTTCCATCACTGAGCTTTTCCTTTTTGTAACTAGTACCTGTGGTTTTCCCACTGCTGTGGTCAGGCTGTGGAGGGCTGGAGGGAAGGTCCCTCCAAGATCAGGCCAGTTGGGAGTTCCAGGATGGGACGGGGTGATCATACAGCATATGGGATGATTATTCTGTCACTGGTTTTTTTTTTTTTTTTTTTTTTTTTCTTAGATGTTTGTTGAAGATGACAGGGAGGAAACTGCTGTGGGGAAAGAATGATTGCTAATTACCTTTGGAAGTGAAGACTAAGGAGGAAATGGCAAACCAGTGTGAAAATGGTATTTCTTGTGAACAGGAATATTGTCACAAGAAATAATTGTCTGTTACTTAAATTTATTGCTCCTCTACTTGCGTTCGGTGTTTTAATTTAAGGTGCAGTGATTGAAAAGAAAAAGTAATGGACGGGTTTTTACGTATGTTACATTATTGCAAACCGTTATGAAGTCCATGTGGTAAAATCTGAGGAGTAGCTTTTGATACGAATTTGCAGCAGAGACAACAGTTTGTAAAACGAAACTTTTCAAAATCGATTTTGGCTTTTATAAAAAGCTTTCAGTTAATATTTGTGAAAGCTGTTTCTAAACTAGCAACCTCACTCTTTGGCCAGGTCTCCACTGCAGAACATTTTGCCAGGAAGCAGTGTATCAGCCAGGGGTGTGGAAAAAAGTCATACATCCTCGCTGACATCAATACGTTGGCAAAACCCCAGGTGTGGATGCAGCTGTGCCGGCAGAAGGGAACTTTTATCAGCTTAGCTGATGTTGTTTGGGGAGGTGATGCAACTCTGCCAGCAGAACAGCTCTTCTCTTGGCCTGCGCTGTCAGCGTGGGAGGCTCTTTTCCGCCGCCAGCCCCAGCCCCAGCCCAGCCTGGAGAAGGAAAACCCCTTAGAACAAGAGGGAGCCTTCTCTCATTTAGTTTTTACAAGTAGCTGTCGATGAGGAACAGAGTGGAAAGAGTGATTCAGATTTGAGAATTAAGTTTTAATTTGAAAAATGTGTCTTAAGTCGTATGGCTGTAAGATGTCACTGCCCCTTTCATGGTTGTCTGTGTGTCACTGGGTTGCCGGGTTTGAGAGCTGCAGCGTACCCAGCATCTGCCTTTTGTAAAGCATTTAGGGCTGGTAAAGGTATGTGGAAGCAGTGAAAAACCTTCTGTCTGTAAACTTAGGAAGACAGCTTGTAATCGCATTTACATTCCTGTCATGTTTGCATGTGACCACTAGCACTAGAGCATCTTCATGTTTAAATAAAAGTCTAAATTTCTCAGAATGGAGTGTTTATGTTTTACAGGAAGGCAGAGTCAGGACTCCTTTCTCCACGCACACACATTTTCCTCTCCTACCTTTGGCCAGCTGGTGACAAGCTCTTACAAAACTCCAGTTCTTCATAATGTAGAAAAACAAAGATTTTAAAGGAAAAAAATGTTGTAAGATGTAAAAGCAAAACTAACCAAAGATACTGAAAATAGAGGTTTTTAGCTTCCAATAGCAGTTACCAGTTAAGATGAAGACTGGTACGTGTATGTTGACTTTTCTGGCAGCTGTACATGTGTGCACGAGGGAAATGTGCATTTTGAAACCTTGAACAGAGCAGTTGTACATTTGATCACTCTGTGCGTTTTCAGAACTCCACTGAAGGCTTTTTGAAGAGAAGCAAAGCACCGTGCCAGGCTAAGTTTGTTCGGTTCGTTATGAAAATGTTTTGAAACTAGTTGCTCTGTCATTCTGCGTTGCCTGTAACCCTAAAAATAATTGCCTGGCATTACTGGAAGCAGAACAGTCTGACAGCCCAACTTGCGCTGCTATAGTTAAAATCCGTCAATGTTTCCATTACAAACTTGGAGGGAGGGTTTAATCCTTTTCCCATTTTAAATCATGCCTGGAAGAAATTCTAGATCAGCACTTCAGCTCCAAGTATAAATCTTTTGGAAGACATTTGATGTTTCTGAAAATCTTTATTTAAAAACAAACAAAACCCCCTCCAACCCTATGGCAATGAAATATCGATATTCAGTTTGAAATGTTAAACGATCAGGAATGTATTTCATTCTTTCTGGAAATTTTCAGTTCAATTAAATTGGGCAACAACAATGTTTCTACATATCAATACTGATTTTATAGCGAGTGTTGCAGTCTGCTGTTCCAGGCTATTATTGCTGCATAATAAACTTTGCAATATGCCGAATTGGAAGATTTCAAAACCTTCCTAGGGAAACACAAAAAGGATCACATAATTATCATAAAGTATCTGATATAAGACATGCCTTTGTACTTTTCTCCCACTCACAATTTCATTCCAGTTTCCCGAGGTTATCTCCAAAGTAGTTTCACTTTTCTTGTGTATTAAGGCTGTAGTTTCATGGGTGCTTTAAACTGAGGTAAACTGTAACCCCCCGTCTCTGCCTGCACATTCCTGTTCCCTGCCTTGTGACAGCCAAAGCTTTTGTGTAGTGCAAACCCACACGTGGTGAACCAGATCAGGGAAGATAATTTTTTTGGTTCAGGCTGTGGCTACACAACTATTTGTACCAGTCCAAAGAAGAGGGTGGCACCGGGGCGGGAACAACTGAGTCTACACTGACATCTCACTTTATATTTCACTTTATTTATTTGTTTATTTTCCCCACTGTGGCTTTCCTCTGCACTTCACTGGGTGGCTCTTCACTACGAGCTTCTTGAGCTTTTTGTAGAAAAGGGGCTGCATGTGGCCAATTCTTCTTGTCAGTGAAAACCTTATAGTCACAAGATTTTTACTGGCAACTTTAGTTCTCTAGTATGTTTATTAAAGTATTCCTCTCTTAGAGCATCACAGACCTGTTTGTAATGTACAGTATCCTGGTATATACAGTTGTTAATGCAAATGATTAAGACTGCTCTACTGTAGATTTTTCTCTAGGACATTTTTGCATCCCATTAGGGTCTGATTTCAAGAGCAATAGTATTAGATACCTTGAGGACTAGGTAGAAGTGCTTATGTGCTTATCTCCTTATGAAACTTGAATTTTTGCCATTATGCAGAATCTTTTTCTTGACTCTTGAAATAATCCACAAATGCTGAGATCAGTGGTAGTGTGAAAGTTCTGCCAAGGCACACAATTAATTTAAAGAATGGTCCTTAAGCTGTCTGTGCTCCCTCTATGTCTTTAAAAAACCCTCACAATAGCAGTATTGTGTGAAGTACTAAAAGCCAGAAGAGATAGAAAAGAGAGTTCTAATTATTTTGATATTTCTGGATAGATTAAGGAAATTGCATAGTCTTCATGTCTGTCACAGTAATTCATTGATGGTGTGAAATAGTCATAGTGCTGTAAACTTTGCGTAAACCTGCTGGAACCTAGAGGAACAATCTCTATTATTTCATTTTCAATTCAGATGCCACGATGAAGAGGGATAAAATCCTATAAGTAGTATTTAGCAGAGGTTATATATAATTTGAGCCTATGTCATGTATTGAGCGTGCTTCGGATGGTAGTTGGTTATATTGGAATGTGCCCGTGAATCCTGTCCAAACCGTGGCGTGAAAGCAGGTGTGTTTAAAATACATGAGTAATTAAGTATGGATTTAACACAGTGCTCCAAATGGTTAAACAGGCCACTGTAGACTGATCTAACCTGCATGCTGTGATTGCTATCTATAGTTTCCTCTAACGTGCTTTTTCCTTTGCAGCAGCCCATTGTACCAGCCCACCCAATGGCTCCTCCTAGTCCCAGCACCACCAGCAGTAATAACAACAGCAGTAGCAGCAGCAACTCAGGATGGGATCAATTAAGTAAAACAAACCTTTACATCAGAGCACTGCCTCCAAACACCACTGATCAGGACCTGGTAAAACTATGCCAACCGTGAGTAGTATGCTTAAATATAAATTATAATGTCATACCATAAAAGCTTGTAGTAGGTATACAGAAATGAGTGTTTGGATTACAAGGGAAGAAAAACAGATTCGTAAATAAAAATTCCTTGTGCTGTAGTATGATGACAAGTTTCAACTTCCCTGGCAAGCAGAAGGAGAAAAATGTGTTTGGCACTTTTGAGAAGCAAAGAAAGTTGAAATACAGTGGTGAACAGAAGCAACTCATTGCTTTAATAAAAACCACGGTCACCCATACTGCTGCCTGATGCTGTAGAAATCACAGATAAATGAAAATTAACACCTGAATGTGAAACTTGCTATTGAGATCTTGCAACAGAGGGTCTTCTCTGTTCACTACTAAGATAACATGTTGATACAAACTCCTCAAGTAGTTTTCTTCATCACTGTAAATTACATTGTGCATTTGAATGCTTATCCTAGTTTCAGAATAATTTATATTGGCTGTACATTACTGCACAATTATATTTATGATTAGAAATAGTCAATCCGCGTAAGAATCCTCTCTAGTGGCTGGAGTTCCAGGTATACTGGCTTAGCAGAAGGTTTTCATGCAGTGTTGTTAATGTGAGATTTTTTTTTTGCTCATGTGAGTTTTTGGTTTTGCTTTTTAATTTTTACGACACCACGTGCGTTTTAGTTACTCTCAAATGAGGGTCAGATGTCAAGAGACTGTGCAATTATGTCATTTATACACTGTGTAAAATCACCTTTCTTAAATGTTTGACTGAATTTTAAAAATTCTTAATACTTATGAAATTCATAGTGCCCTTTCTGGATTATTTTGAAATCAAAAGTCGCTAGCTAAATTTTAAATGCTACCTGTAAGAAAACACACAAATCTTGAATGAATGGAGAATCATTAAGATTTTTATATAACGCTACTCTCTGATATTCTTAAAGTAATTTTATGTTTAGTTTAGCAGATAAGTAACTAAAAATACACAAAAATACAAGATCACAACAAAATAGCTAGGAAAACCTGTAAGTCTTGGATTCCAGCTTATATGAGGCTCCTTTCTTTTTGAATATTGCAAAAAATCTGGTACCTGATTTGTAGAGAAGAATTTTTGTTATATTTCTTTTTTAACCAAAACATGTGACTACTATCCTGAAAGTTCAAATCGGTCATCTTAGTATTATAAAAAACCAACTTACTCTCAGGTCTTTAAAGAAGAATTTTTTCCATTTGGTCATTTTTCCAACAGCAAATGAAATCCATGTGTTTTACAGAAAAGAGAAGAGTATCAATCTGTGAAAAGATACATTGATAAATTAAATACTTTTACAGCTTCCCATGCGACAGTCACCTCTTGTCACTTGAATTTTAGTTGCAAATGCATGGCTTGCAGAAGTGGTTTTTTCCTTCCCATTTTTGTCTTTTGAACTGATGAAGAAATCTTGGCCTGCACACTCATGTTATGTTAGGACAGAGTTGTGAGGTTATTTTGCATTGGAGCCGCCCAGTAACTACTGTTTGTGCAGTGGTTACTATAGCTCCTTAATCTCTTTCTGAAGACGTTTTGGTTTGCACAGTCTTACATGTCATCGATGCATGAACATCTTAGAAAAAATACATTCAATACTTTGCTGTGAATGGTCCTTTTCCTCTCAGAAAGTCAGAGATTCCGATTTTGCTGTTGTTTCTGCTGTTTAATATATAATTGTAGTTGGAACAGCATGAATTTTACAAATAAAGGAAAGGCAAGAACTGCAGCCATGAAGTTATTAAATCAATTCTGACGTGAATTTGCAGACTTGGAAGGCCATGGCGTTTCTTCCTGTGAGATATTTCTCTCCAAAATGTCTTACTTAAGAGGAAAGGAGGCCCTGTCTCAAAATTCTCCATTTCTGCTGAAGAACCAAGTGAGATGTCCAGAAATTTTAAGCTTGGAACATCTTTCCAAAATCTGGGTAATCTATTAAGAGCCTTAGGCTTTTCTGCCAGCGTAGCCCCTTAGCAACTAATGTGATGCTGCAGTAAGATAGAAATGACAACACTCTCCTTGTTCACAGAAGCTCAGTAATCCACTTGCATAGACTATGGAAAGTTTTATATGCAAAATATTTCTTCCTACAAATCTGCCTAAACTTCTAGGATGTGGAGGGCAAGATATTCTTGAAAGCATACCTGCTATGTTCATTGTTTAAACTGAGACAATACAAAATTAATGGAGAATAAAATCTTGCACACATAGAAGTCAATGCAAAAACTGCTGTTTATTCCAGATCTCTGAAATAGTTTCATTAGCTCTTTCCAAATGGCTGCGATTTAACTTGAAAGCTTTAGAGTAATTTATCTTCTCTTCCCTGTATACAGTGGATCTTTCTGTCCTAAGAGGGTGTCCACTGGAGTCCTTAATGCTAAGAAAGGATAGAAAGCCTGCTCTGCATGTTGCAGAAATGGTCTTGCTGGCTGGCAGTAAGCAGTTTTCAGTGGATGTACAGAAAAAGTTCACTGGCTTTTGTTTTAGATCTTTTGGCTGTTGTCAGACAAGACAGAAAAACACCTGTGCGTTGAGGAAATAATGGTTGAAAAACATCATTGTCACTACAAATGCCAGAAACATCCCATCTGCACAGATTTTCCCTCTGATCATCATGGACTGTACTGAAAAGTTGTTTTCAGTGATGGTTATTGTAGAGAAATATTGCTTTCAATATAATCCCTCAGAATACAAGGTAGAAGAATCTGCAGAGTTCTTGTGTGTGTGTGTTTCTGGTTATACAGTGACTTTTATTTACTTTAGTCAATATGTTTGCTTTAGTTCCTGCTTACAACAGTTAGCAGTGCTAATTTTGGCCATGTTTTTATTTTGATTAATTATTTTTGATGAATTACTAGAGAAGCCTCTTATCAAATCATAGAAGTGTCGGGCTTGCTTTCCTGTTGCAGCACAGCTGTGCGGTATTTACGAACATAGTTAGCAAATGTTCATTGGTTTTGTGCAAAAGTACCTTCCTGGCAAGAGCGCAATTTGCCGGTATACGTCTCTACAAATCTGCTCTTCACCTTCATCTGCTTGGTTCTTTCTAGTGCTTTATTAGGTGAAGCTTTCTCCTCTTTTCCAAGATGAAAAGAGCATACTACAATTTTGTTGTGGAGGTTTACCTGGCAGTACAGCTATTCTGAGACACTATTACTGGCTTTTGTGTGGGAAATGAAGCTGCCACGCTTCTGAATAGTTCATTCAAGCGCCAGCCTGCTACTCCAGTTCTGCGTTGGGAAAACAAATTTCTTCATATCAGTTGTGCCAGAGGCAGAAGTGTGGGGAAGAATAAAGTAGGTATTATGTTTATTGCAAGGATGTCGTCACAGCCAACCCAGAACCAGAGCCCTGAGTGTCGGTGGGACACCACTTGAGTCAGTCCTGGCCATAAGAGCTTTCCATCAGATATGTAAGGGTAGGTGAAGCAATTGATACAGTGGCCCACAGATACTATCTTTTACATGGGAGGCTAGACAGGAGAAAACAGCTAAATAGAAGGACAAAAGCAGAAGAAAGGAAAAATTAGAGTAAGGAGCTGCTGAGCGCAGTCTGGGGAAGCCTTCGGGAAGCTGCCCGACCTCAGCTCTGGCTGTGAGACTCAGACTGATTCCCGCAGCCGTCCTCTCTGCCCAACTCTGTTGTGTGGTTTCTTTTCCCAAACCATGTCAGGCCATTGCAGGAATTCTGCTGTACTGAGCAAACCCTGGCTTTTCAGGGTTGCTGGAGCGGTGCTTGCCTCAGCTGTGCTTAGTTGTACTCCCTTCCCCGAGAGTGGCTATCAATACTTGCCTGATGTGCCTCCTTCAGCTGTTGTGTTGTGTTTTTGCTTATGAATACATTATTTAGGCTTTAATTGTACTTTTTTATTCAGTGACTGTTAGACAGTCACTTCTTGTAGCTTATTTAATATCTGAATCTGAAGATGCAAGATTAAATCCATTCCAGTTATTCACTGAAATTTTTGAGGCTGCTTATGTGATTAGGGACTTAGGCGACTGTGTCTTAGGAGATTCAGCCAGGAGTTTGTAACTTGCTTTGACACGTTCTCTAGGTGCTTTCCAGACTTTCACTAAGCTCTGTGCTTCACTGGGGATGACCTTTACGCCCAAGCCACGTGGTTCCAAAGCCCTGTGCTTTCTACTGTCTTGCTTATGATATACCTACTAGCCTGCAGCATGGCTTCTGTGTAATGCTGAATTTCTCCAGAGACCTCCTTTTGTGCTGTTTCCATCATTAAGTGAGGATGATGCAGCAAGACCCTTCAGACTCCTGACAGTCCCCAGTCCCAGGGTGAGATTTCAAGCTTTGAGGCTTAACCTGTGTCTCCCCCATTCAGTTCAGTATAAATCATCACACCAGCCCACCCTTTGGTGTGTTGCCTTCCAGGCTGTTAGCTCATACTGTGTCGCTTGTATCGAGCTGTTTGTAGTCTATGTGATTTTTAAATTTTTTTTTTCTAAAATCTGTTTTTGGTCTGGACAGTTTCACTTAAGGCTCCCCCTTTTAAATTATTGCTGTATGGTTGTAATGCAGGTTTTTAATGGGATCACAATTAGGAAAGCAGCTGGTTTAAGGTAACAAAGTTAGTGATAAAGTTACCGCAACAGACCATTGTTCTGCACCAGGATGGTCAGAACACAAAACCAGAACCTTGTAGTGGCTGCCTTTGCTTATGTGTGCTGGGAAGTCATGTTTCTTCTTGAGGCAGTGTTTTAAAGATTCCTTCCTAAATATTCAGCAGCATGAACACAAGCATAGCTAAAGATCATGGCAGGCTAATGGTGGTTTTGAAATATTTGAGCCAGGCATGCTCTACAGCTTTGTTTCCACAACATGGGAACTCTTCTTAGTAGTTGCATGCTCTAATGTTTCTTTGTTTTGGGGCAAGACCACCTAAAAGTTGTTTCAGTTCCCTACTCTTAATAAAACACACATTTTTATTACGACACGTGACATCCATCAGCATATTAATATTTCTGTGTTCTTTGCTTGCCGTGTAATTATGACGTCTCCCTGTGCTGCCATTTCCCGTCTTCAGATCCACTCAGGACTGAGAAGTGGTGAACCAGAGCTCAAACATTTACTGTAGCAGGGAACTGTCGTCACTGCGGTCAGTTAAGAGCAAGACATCTGCTAATTTTACTCAGCATAGCTCATTAGGAAAAGGACACGTCTGGACTTAAGAAAATAGTCCGGTTGTCTTTTGCATTTACCTCTCTTGGCAGAATGGTCTGGGCAAGTGACTGCTGCTCAGTTCAGTCTAAGGAAATGTCTGTAGCACGTGAATACAGCCCCTTTAGACAGATGATGTGGGTCAGGGACAGCGGAATGGAAGACTTCAATGCTAAATTCTCCAACTTTTTTTTAAAAGTATTTTCTCTTCATTCCTTTCTCCTTTATTCTCCATTTTTCTTTCATTTTTCTTTCATGGTTTGTCAGCCGCAGTGAAATATTGCATTAATAATTACGTGGAATATGATTTCGTGTCATATAATTAAGTGTGATACATCAGTGTCTCTGAAACTGTTCCCTTTGAGATCAGTATTAATACTGATTATACTGGAGCATGAGCCTATCTATTTTTCTTACTTTTTTTAGGGTGGAAAGAAGTCCTCTACAAATTGGTTCTTTTAGATGTTTATGTGTGCATTTTTTTTAAATAGTATTATCATGTACATCTCTGAATAAATAACACCAGGTTTACAGAATGTCGTTTGGTTGCAGGAGAAGGTAGATACTTTAGCAACTGAGCAGTATGTGATTTGTAATGTTTAGCTTCATGCTGTATACTACCAGCATCATCTTTTCCTTATTCCTTCTTCAAGGACTGTGACGTGGCTTGGGTTTTGTATGATCTAGAGTAGAATTCCCGTAACTGTACACTTTAATCTGGTTTTGCTCTTCAGAGCAAATATAACACCAAGAATGGTGAAGGTATGTTCTCTAGACGTAATAACTGATTGTGCCAGCGCTGTGTTGCCTGTGCAGGCACACGTTGGTGTGAAACACAGTGCAAGCGCTGCAGAGAAACACTCGCAGTAACCTCGGGACCGGGATTTAGATAATCTCACTTGTGTTCTGCCCAGCCGATGCACCCAGTTTCTCAGCTAGGCAGACTGCCAGAGGAGGACTTGCGTGTCGGTATGGTATGTAAACCGGCTCTGCTAGCTTCTGTGCTGCTGCAATGTGCTGGGTAGAACAGATATCTTAGCTGAATACTGTGTCCAGCTCTGGAGCCCCCAACGTAAGAAGGAGATGGACCTGTTGGAGTGAGTCCAGAGGAGGGCCACGAAGATGATCCGAGGGCTGGAGCCCCTCTGCTATGAGGACAGGCTGAGGGAGCAGGGGTTGTTCAGCCTGGAGGAGAGAAGGCTCCGGGGAGACCTTATAGCCCCTTCCAGTACCTAAAGAGGGTCTACAGGAAAGATGAGGAGGGACTCTTTATGAAGGAGTGTAGTGATAGGACAAGGGGTAACAGTTTTAAACTGAAAGAGGGTAGATTTAGATTAGATATAAGGAAGAAATTCTTTACTGTGAGGGTGGTGTGACACTGGCACAGGTTGTCCAGAGAAGCTGTGGATGCCCCATCCCTGGAAGTGTTCAAGGCCAGGCTGGATGGGGCTTTGAGCAGCCTGGTCTGGTGGGAGGTGTCCCTGCCGGGGGAGGATGACAGGGGAGTTGGAACTAGATGATCTTTAAGGTCCCTTCCAACCCGAACCATTCTATGATTCTATGATGATCTTTTAAGAGGATGCTATCAAAAGCAAGTATCCCATTTCTACAGCTTAGAAGAAATAGCATTCAGTTTTGTATGTTCCTTTTGCCAGATGCACTGGAGAGATGTAGGCCTGACATGGGGACTGAAATGCTCCTTTTTGTTCGGGCCTGACTTCCCCAGTCAGTGGTGAGGCATTTGTGTGGTGTGCCGGGGGAATTGCAATTGGCTCGGATATGCAATATTTGGTTTAAATAGCCATTTCCTTTGTATTTTAGCAACTGCCTTCAGCAGTTATGTTATGAAGTGTCTAGCCTGGCATGACGTGAAGGAAGACTCTATCTTCCCTTCAATATTTGCACTTTAATTAGACAGAAATAAAATTCAGACATCTTTATATTAATGATCAAATGAAATCCACGCTGAAATCCTCCCTGAGGAGTTCCAGGGTATTTTTTTGTACCATAATGCCTTCTTGTTGCATGTCATTAGGGAGCCGTATGTAATTTTTGGGAAATAGTAATTGAGAAAAAAACTAAAAAAAGTTGTCCTGTCCTCTGGATGCAGACAGTCTCTTGAGATGCCTTGAATTTAAAGCAAATATAGTTTTAATTTTCTCCTTCCATTTTGTGATTAAGCAAAGACTGAAGTTTTTCAAACTCAGTATTTCATTTAGCCTAACAGTAATCAGACGTTCCCCTTGGCACACCCTCTTAAAAACCAAGCAATCTGAATACAAATGCACCCAGGGGCTCAGTGTCCGCACTGTGGTTGCAGATGCAGGGACCCAGCGATTGCACAAACTCCATCTCCCCCAGGAGATGAGAGTTTTTGTTGCAGTGTGAGGCCAGAGGAGAGGTGATCCCATGGAATTTCCTTTAGGAAGTGGGGGCGAGGGAGGAGAGGAGAGTGGAAGGAATGTTTCAGCCACAGCTGCTTGTAAAAGAATCACTAGGAAAACAGATTGGTAAAAGTTAACCGCCATCAAAGATCTCTCGTTGGAAAACAAAAAGCAGATTTGGTAATCTGGGGCCTGTAAAATCTGTGTGTTTGCAAGTCTGCAGGTATTTGTTTTAAGGAGATGGAACCCTTGTTCCCTATCCCTGAGCCACAGGGAAAAAATGTCCTGTGGCAGCTGGTGGAATGCCTTTGATCAGGGTCCCCTCCCGAGCTTCCCCATGGCAGGGGCCCATCTCAGATGGGAGGTGATAGCACCACAGTTATTCATCGGAATAACCGGTAATTCAAGAACATTTTGAAGGGGATTGTTTAATTTTGTTGAACTACTGAATATGTTAATGAGTACTAATCAGGCTTTATAGTGGGCTCCATGATGCAGATGCCAAAACCTGTACCTTCTGTTAGAGACCGCTTAGGCAGACGCCTCACTCAGAAACCATTTCAGAATTGAATCAGTTTAGAGCCTAAGTTGATTTCTGCCCCAGCGTGCTTACATTAAACTTGCCCTTTTTCTCAGGATACCATTCAGCGCAGAATGCAGAATTGGTATTTGCAAACGGGTTCTTTTATCTAATGTCTAATATCTCATGTGGTTTCACATAACTCATAGAAATCTCGTGAAGTCTTGACTTTGTTTGCTAAAGGTTAGTTCTACTTACCTCTGATTTCTGTAATGTTAAGTCCTCGAGATGAAAAAATGAGCCGTCTGGTGTTGACACATTATAAGACCAGTTATTTTTTTTGCAACCTTTCAATTTTTTCCCCCCTCACATTGCCAAGCTGCATTTAGGCTTGAGAAAGTAATACCCCCATATTGTATGCAACCCAGAAAATAAACATCCATAGCAAATATAAATTCAGATCCTGCTACCTCAAATGAAACTTGTAATTGAGAAAAAAAGGGAGAAAAATCTGTGCTTATCCTTCCCCACAACTTCTACCCTAAAATTCTACCCTGTTTTGACATTGAAAAAATGTGAGCTGCCTCAGTTCAGTTTGAGCAGTGCCTTACTGAAGACTCAGCCCAACCCTGTAGAAAATTAAACTTCTAAAGGGCTGCTGGGAGAAGAATTAGTGTTTGATCATTTAAATATCTAATTTTTGCAGATCGTTGTGCAGTACTTGGAAAAAGAGTCAAATTTTAATTTGAACGTTGATAATATGATACGTGGACATAGAGCAAAAAACACCAATGAAGAACACAAAAAAAGAAGACTTTGACTTGGAATCTGTTTTGACACTGACTGTTACTAGTACAAATATTCCTCTTGAAATAACCTGTGTGAGTTGAGTTAATCATTAACAGAATCAATTTTGATGGAAGAAATATGTTCTGAAATCTACTCCTGTCCTGCCCCTTCCATTTCCGTTTCTTCTCTTACTTCCCTTAATCTCTTTATTTTCCCCAAAGAGGAAAAAATTGTAATCTGTTGCTTTACTGCCACAAGAGAAATTCCCCAAGATAAACATTGTGTTTTATTTCACTAATTTTTTGAGTACTAAAAATGGCATTTAATTAAACGATCATTTTGGCCCTCTTAATTGAAGTATATTATGCCAAAATGTGTTTCTTGGGTTTTTTTTCCTATTCTGTGCAGTTTTGTAGTTGTACATACTAGCTTTTTAAAGATAGAGTATGGATCAGAACTTTTGCCTAGGAGAACTTCTTTGACTTAATGCCTTACATGTTATCAGTATTTCAAATCCTAGTGCTGCTTTTTGACTTAAACATAGTCACTAACAAGCTTTCACAAGTCTATCAGAATATCAGCAATTATTCTAGTGCATTAATAAGGACTTTAATGTCTGAGTGAATGCAGTTGTGAAATAAGTGTTACATTAATAGAAGATCTAAAACCAAGAGATAAAAAAAAAGCTTCATACAGCGTAATACCAAATACAGGGGGAATTTCAAATCTTTTATTTGCAAGCCCTAAATGTCAGAAATAAAATGATCTAAACACTGGAAAAAGAGCCAAGATACTTATTTCTGGTTTCAAGAACTCTGCCAATAGAGTAACTGAAGAGCTTTCGGAGCATGGAGACAAGCAGAGTTTTACAGTTCAATATATAGTTTTATTTAGCATGTATGTAAAATCACCAAGGAAATGGTATGTTAACAAAACCCCAGTGTAGAGCAGAAACACTTACCTATGCCCTAGGATGATGGCAAGGTTGACTCCTGCTTGTTTGCAGTGTGCTGTCAAAGCCCTGATCCTGGAAAGCCAGGAGCCCCTGCAGGAGCCCACAGCTCCTAGTGCCAGTGTGACGGTTTAAAAACATTTAGCACTCCATGGCGAGGACTTAGGATTTGTTTGATAGCGAAGGCTGAGCTTTTCAGCTACATAATTGCACAGTGCCAGATAAACTCCATGGTCTCTGGTTCATTCTTGTGGTATTTTTTTTCTTTTTCTTTTTTTTTTCTTCTTTTCAACCTGTAGCTGTGCCGTACCCCAAGGCACAAATCTCCTCCATATAAAGTCTGAATGCCTTGGCTGTGTTCTGGAGAAGCTGTTTGGCAGAGGGAAGAGAGACTCTTTCCCTTCAAAGCCTGAGGGTGTCAGCGTGGTGGGGCACCCAGTGGAGCTGATGTAGCAGTGTGCATTTCCTTCCCCACATCACTTTTTGTAGTACTGTGATCTGAAAAGGAGTGTTTGTAAATCATCTGCTGCTTTTTTTTTTCCCCCTCCAGATATCCTGTATTTAACCCCCTACATTTCCCACACTTGAAGCTACTTGTTTTTATTTTGTGGCAGGCCTTGTCTTAACTTTATTGTTAAGGCTTTTTGATTTGTTGCCAAAAGTAAATTTGCTATATTTTGAAGATCTTCAATACTGAGAGAGAAAGTGTTGCTCCGTGTTCCTTTTTCTCAGTGGCAGCTTACAGGGCTCCCATGTTGCAGGACAAAAGTACAGTGCTAGGAGTGAAAGACCATTAGCCACGACTGCTGTTGAAAACAATCCATCATCATACCAAGGCCTCAGCATGAATGTACTCTTTATTGTGTAAATTAGGATCAGTTCTTTTTGAACATCTTCCAAATATTCAGAGCTATGACATTATAAAAATATACAATAATCTGTCCCAGTCTTCCATTCTTCCCAAGTGAATTGCATGTTACTTTGTTCCATGAAAAATTCTGAAGTTTTTTCCATCCATTTTATTAATTGCTTATTCAGTTAAATATTTATTAATTCTCTTTGAAGTTTAGGACACTCACTCTGCATTATGCAGTTTCGCAAATGTCATTAAATATTCTGAAAAGAGTGGCACTCCCAGGAAGAGGGGACAGCCCAGACTGTCACTGGTCAACTGTTTCCCATCTAACACTTGAACTGAGATTGAGGTGGGAATCTAAGGAGCACAGGCTCACTGTTTTGGATAACTGGATTGGGTAGAATTGGTAAGGTGCAAAAAGTGGGTGTGTTACAGTAAATCACAGAAAGGCCCAAGTTGTTAAAATGTTCTTAGGTAGATAGCCAGGATAAGAAAACTTTCAGAGTCCGATTCCTTTTTGAAGAACAGGAAAAACAAATTTTTTCCTTTTAAGTTTCCATTTAACCAATAAAATGCACTTTTTGAAGAAATGATCTGAAACAGACCCTGTGTTGGTCTACATCAGTACGAACATGGGACTTGTGCTTCATTTGTGGTGACTCATTTGGTCTTTTCTATCGAAGATGTTGCCCTTGTAATTGTTACTTAAAATTCATTGATCAGGTGACACTGTCTATATTCTCAAGATGGAGCCCTCCACCTGAACTCACTTGTGTCCGCTCACTTAATCAGAGGAGACTGGGGGTTTGGACTCCTCCATGGTTGTAGCTGAAAAGTGACCAGCAGCAAGACTTTACATTCAAGGGTAGCTGGTTGCTGACCAAACACCCTAGTGATGTTTATATGGTGTATATAGGTTTTGTGAACATCGTTAGTTTCTTTATCTCATGGGATTAAAAAAATTAGATCATTTAATTAGAAACAGAGCAAAATAAATCTAAATATATAACTGTGAAGCCAGATACTCAATTCTTTATACTTGCCATGTATTTCACAATATACTAATAGAAACACTTGCAAAAAAGGAACATACTGCTGTTTATATCATCACAACAAAACTAGTTAAGTTTTTGCCATGAAAAAGGGAAATTAGTTTCTGTTTCTCTGGATGAAAATTTAGAGGTTCCTGTGAGAGTAGACATTTTAGTGCTGTTAGGGCATTTTAACTTTGCTTTTCTTTTTGTGGTACTTAGTCTGCCTTTATTTTTTTCCTCTCTTTAAGTGAAGGGAAGGGAAGGAAGCTTGAAGTGCAGAGGAAAGAGTAAATTTCATAATTTTATATTGTAGCCAGGAAGGAGTATTTCTGAGGGCAATGTTTTCTTCTGCTCATTAATGTCCTTTCCAAAATTCTGCTTTGTTCAGTGGGACAGAATTTCCAGAAATTTTAATTTTTCCTCAGGCATTTAACTGGATTTTTATTTGGACCTGGGTTGCTGGTGTTCTGCCTTCTTTGGGATCTTATAGTTGTCTTCTGCTCATGCTTGTGCCAAAGATATTTGTCAACTCTTGAGTTCGGCTTCTGCAGTGGTGGAGGAAATGTGAGACTGTTTCTCTCAAGTTGCTTTCCTCTAGCGGTAGAAGTAAGCATTTGGCTGTGACAGTTCTCCTTTATTTTTTTGGCAGGCAGTTCTCTGACATTCTTGTTGCTGAGATCATCCCCACTAGGGCTTTCAGAAGAACATCTGACTGGGGCTCAATTTCTTCACCTTCTGCTATTCTGACCATAGAGTATGTTACAGGAAAGGTCTCAGTCCTTTACCATTAATAATTAATTTGCTTCTAGATACCTTTTGTTAACTCCAAGACCTCTGAATTTGTGGTTTCTTTCTTTCACCGTGATTTGGTTTCGTGTTGAGGGTGTGGATTCTTTTAATCCCAAGGATAATTTAAGAGAAGAAAAGTATCATTAAATTACTGCAGTCTGAGTCATACTTGGTCTGTGAGTTTAGTTCCCTGGCCTTCCCACACAGCATTTCCGATATGCAGTGAGCTAAGGGTGTGCAGGAAAGACTGTAGAGTGACCTAGATACCATTTAACTCTTTACTAATGAGTGGCTTTCTGACATTGGATATAGCCATTACCTCTTTGGATTCTTGGTCCTTTTCTGTGCCATAGCTGTGTCCATTACATTTTCGTGTTTCTGAGTGGTTTTCATAAAAAATATTTTAAGTTTTCTGTTTGGATCGGTTTAGACATCTTGTTTAGATAAATTGATAGCAAAAACTAGTAAATGAACTATTTTAGAATCTGAAGCACAGGTGCCGAGATTCGTCCTCAAGTAGAACTTACAGCTTCTTTCAGGTAGTACTTTATCACTTCTAAGAGAAAAATTTGTTCTGCTACCCTCTTGCAGGCAAAGAAATAGTCATCCCGGGCTCTCAGTAATAAGAAAGATCTGTAAAGCCCACAAAAACTGTGACCACGTCATAGAAACTCCCTTATTGGCATATGTTGTTGAAGCTGTTCAAGAAAGGTTGTGATACACCACTAACCTTGCTGGCTTTGGGCTTGCCTGTCGTGCAGTGGCTGGTTGATTTTTCTTGGCTCTGTATGAGAATGTGTTTTTTGAATAGTCCCTTCTGTGGCTGCTGGTGCTCTGGGTTTGTGAAACTGCCAAAAGGCTGCTCCTTTTAAGAAACTTTGAATCCATGTCTGTTTAGTGTAGATGCCATCCAGGCTTGCAGTTGATACAGCCAACTGGAGGACCCCAATTTTCTTTGAGCCCAGTTGACCCAGTCTTGAGTCATCCCTTTGCACAGATGCTTATGGGTTGGGTTTTCCGTGCTAGGCTGGGGTTAACCTCCTTTGTCGATGCTCTTCACTGTGAAGACCAATGATCCATGTGCTTCCTTGCGCACACCAGCCAAAGCAGAGTCTGGGACACTGGATTTATCCTTCCATGGTGGCAGTTGACATAGTCATTTTACAGTCCCTGGAAATGAGAGTCTGGGGATGACATTAGTTTCAGCCAGGTCGGGTACATTCTCCATGACATTCTGTTAGTGGGCAGTGTGCTGTGGCTGCAGGTCTGTCGTCAGCTCGGGCTAAGAGTAGGCTGAATGTGCGGTGGTTCCAGAAGACTTCAGTTGTCCTTGGCTAGCTGCTCTAGTGATGGGATCAGAACAGTTTAATGGTGTTTTTAAAGAAAATGGTGTATTTAAGCTACCCAAAAGCAGATTTCCAGATAAGTGTCTATTACATTCTCTTTGCAACTCTGCAGAATTCAAACTCTGCCTCCTGCTTGCTTCGATCAATATTCAAAAGACTGTCTATCTTAAGCAGTGTGAAATGGAGGAAGTGTCACTGAATATGACCCTGACGCATCAGCCACAAAGGTTGCACTTCAGATTTTGTGCTACAGATTGTGATTGCTCATGTAACTAAAATTTGGCAACAGATGGGTAGTATTTTTTCTTAATGCATAACACTCCTCTGTCCCTATCTCAGCACTTAATACTACCGCGGACATCTTTTCAACAGAGCTGGGCAGTTATAATCAATAATATGTGAGCTGATGTTTCTGCTCAATAACATAAAGCCACTTAAATGCCCTTCTGAAGTATTTTGACCCCTGGAGAGAACTACTTTAGCAAAACCATTTTCCCTATTGAAACGGAGATATTTGCTATTCAGCACAGCTGGGACTTGAGACTAGAGAAGCAGATTCAAATAAGGATCAAGTCTACATGCCGTGCTATTAAGGGGGCAAGGCCTCTGGAAGGTTCAGCAGTGATTTTGAATAATTTGTCCGTTTAGTGCTGTTCTAGTATGAATGACATGAAGTTACCAGAAATTAAAGGACATCAGACTCCATTATTAATTGCACAGTTTCTTCATAATTAGGTGTTAATTCCAGTATAGAATAGCTGTTCAAAGTAGGATTTTACTATGAGTATTTCATAAAAGAAACACCATTAAAATGCAGTTCAGAGAGACTGGAAGTTACTTGAACGTATTGGGTTTTTTGCTCTTCTGCCCTTCAGACAGAAGAGGGGCAGTCATCACTTTCCATGATTAGGTGTTAAATTAATGCAAGATGCAGGTAAGAACAAATAGATATCTTTCTGTAGAAGGTCTTGGATTCATCCTGTTAGCTTTGTTTTTGTCTTAATATTACAAAAACAGAAGGAAAACACACAAAATATGCTGACATGTTTTTAAAAATTATTGATGACAGGCATTATTCCAATGACCAAACATGTTTCATACAAGATAAATGTGAGAACAAGCATTATATATGTGTGTGTGTGTATATATATATGTATGTGCTCGTATATATGTAACTTAGACAGTATGTGAGACAGTTTTTTTCAGAGTTGATAGATGGGTCAGGGCTTAGGAAATGGGATGTGGCTGAAAGTGCCCTTGTACTTTGGCAGTCTTAAATCCAATGGTTTTCAAGACTTTGACAACATATTCTTTGGAGTGTCATTTATTTAAACTGAGGGTATAAGACTTGGTTAGCAGTCTTCACTAGAAGTGAAATTAATAGGCAAGAATAAATTAAAGAGTAATCTTCTGCAAGTATACAGGCTTGTAGCATGAATAGGTTTCTACCTAGGAGGTAGACTAGCACTAGCTAGGATTGTAGGCAGAATTACACCTTTTGATTTATACTGTCTGACTAAAACAAGGGAAAAAAGTATTGTGAAGTGTTGATAAATAATTTTATTTTCCCCTTGCCTTGTCCTTAATTTCCTCCCACAAGAAAAAGAAATATGCTTAGGGAAAGCCAAAATACAGGACAATACATCATACGATGACAATGACTGAATTTGGCTTCCTTGGATGGAGGAGGAGGAATTGAAAAATAAAAGGTCTTCAGGTAGAGAGACTAATTTATGCTCCCAAGCTGATCTGTACTGTTTAGCACAGGGAAGAGAAAGGAGTTATAAATTATGAATAACAAGAACTACTCTTTTATGTCTTCATAGTTTTATTCTTTCAAGCTGTTAGTGTAGGCTCTGCAAAATTGGTGAGGCTGAAATTTGCCAAGATTTATGGTTGGGTGTAGAAATACTGCCTTACTTTCAGATTAAAAGAGCTAGCAGTGGTAAATCAATACATGCACGTCTGCAGACCTGCCATGAGCTTGGCTTATAAATACATATTAACATTCATCGGGTTTAATTTCTCATCTTCCCAAATCATTGTCGTGATGAGTGATCATTTTTCAGAATGGAAAAAAAAAAAATGAAATTGCTAGACTGTAGAAATAATATTCCAGACTTGTAATTTGAACCTATTTGGAACTTTATTATTTTGCTTGCAAATGAAATATGATTTTCAAAAAAACCCTGTATCTTTCATGGCTATGTGAAACTCTGCTCTTGTATTTTTTATATTCTTTCTGTGAGCCACAGGAACTATGATAATTTATTTTCAAAGAATATTGCTTCAGTTTTTGCTTTCAGTTGTGCGTAAAATGCAGATTTTTTTCAGTGCTTTACTCTTAACCCAGATATTATTTGTGTTCATTCTGTAGTGTTAGGATAAGAGCACAACAAAGTGAGACCATTTGCTTTCTTAAAATAACATGGTGTTGTTCTTCCATCTTGTAGCTGTAGGAAACTAGAACCCCTTCCCATATACCTGAATAACCTTGTCAGTAGAGGCACAGGCAAATTCCTGCAGAAAATTTAGGTTATCCTATGATTTTTTGCATAAGAATGATTCTAGTACTAAAAATTGGCTTAGACAAGAATTCCAAATATTGTTATAATTCTTTATCTCTTTTTGTAAAATAAGGATTCTCCATAGTTTGCTTTCCTAAACTGGATGCTGAATGGTACGGGGTAGAAGGTGCAGCCTGCTTTGTAAGGCAGGAACTCAAGAGGCAGACGTCTTGATTTTTTTCTAACGTTGTAGCATTTACCGATAGTTTCTTGTGCAAATGTCTTCATATATGTTAGCTGATTTATGATAATTCTGAATTTTTTTGTTTGTGACTGTCTGAATAACTGCACAAATCATTTTGGTATGAATGATCCTCAGTTCAGCGTCTTACGGTAAAATTTTCCATAAAGCCTTCAGTATAAGAGTACTTAATATAAATGACAATATACTATATTAGAAGTAGAATAGTAGCAAATCACTTTCTAAACAATTCAGTCTAGTTTACACACATCGCTTCATATTCCGTCAAACTCTGAAGTATTTTTCTCAAAGAACAATGCCACATAATTTTTAAGAAAGACGCAGAGTGATCTTTCCCTAACATTGGCCATCAAACTCAGTAGAACGTTGGCAGGAAACAACACTTCTAATGTCAACCAGCTTTTGTGTCCCTGCAAACAGATGTTTGACAATGTAACATAACTCTGTGTAGTTCATATCTTTTAAAATGCTTTGTTTATGAGTTTTCAAATGGGCAAATAGAAAAATCACCTAAAAGTGTAGGCAAAAATAAGTTATGAAGTGTTTACTTAGCTCTGCTGAACTGTTGATTTCATAAACTGTAAACATGATGGTAGACATAAACCTTCCTTTTCTGAAAGAATGGACACTATAGTTAATGCATTACTGTGATTTTTTTATTTTCTTCTCCAGTTTAGGAGAAAACAAGCTATGGTTACTTAGACAATAGTTGCACTTCAAAGTTTGTCAAAGAGGGAAGTCCGTTTGTGTTTCTGATAGGTTATTTATCCTGCTTAACCTATAAACTGTAAAGTAACAAGGCTACTGAACTGATAGATAGCCTAGCAGATGGTTCAGAGATTATGCTAAATCACCTCCGCTTGTCAGAAGTCAGACTGGGTTACTGCAGGGACAGTGGCTGCAAGAAGCACTGCAGGGGATCGTTTTTCTCGGTTTGTTGCTTGAAATTCCGTTTTTTCTTCACAGCATGTGACATCTCGTGTCTTTACAGTTAAAATGGATATGTAATCAACAAATTTAGGACCAGCATGTTAGTACCCTGGCTTTCATAAGAAGCATTTGGATGATGAGAATCTTTAGGTGTCTATGAAATATGAAAGATGATCTCCTGTGCAGTGCAAAAGTGCTCTGCCACTTTTGCTCCTGTTGCTCTCTCCCTTCTCAGTGTCTGGAGCTGTTGCTTTGGTCTCTCCCGCCCATCAAGTTGAACATTATTACCTTGCTAGCCTAGGACAGATTAAATAGAAATTAAATACCACATGTTTAGTAGTAAAAATCATGTTGCAGCTGAGCAAGGATAGGCCAAGGTTCAGGGCTTTGTAAAAAAAGATCTCTCCCTGAAGTGTGGGTGATTGTTAATAATAGTTCTGCCAAATAGTCACATCCTCAGTGGAGTGACTGAGGCAACAGATGCCAATAAACTTGTCAGAGCCTAGAAAAGAAGTTATAGGTTCATCCGTCTGAATTTGCCTTTTTTTTTTTTTTTTTAATTTAAGACTAACAAAAAAGACCCCAAACAAACCTTAATGTGAAGATTTTATACTTAGGTTTTTAAATCCCTCATTATTTCATTCTATTGTTGTGTGTTTTTCTCAAAGTAGCATCAATTGAATTCTTCTTGATGCCTGCCAGGGAAGAATACAGGAGCCATTCCCTCCAACTCCAAAAGCTCTTTGGGGGAAAAGCTTCATGGACTTTTATTTTTATTTTCCTTCTCCATGATTGTGTAATCATAGTACTGAAGAATAACTGCTTTTTTTCATGTATTGCAACATTCTTAACCTTATAAAGTAAAACAAAATAAACATGCCATTACTTTATTTGTTGATTTTATATTGACAAACACCTCTGCAGGGAATTTTTGGAAATCTGTTGGTTTAGTACACACTAGAAAGCTCCATTAGGGATGCTGTTTTAGTGTCAGCTGTGATATGTCTTAAACATTTAAAATACCCAGAGATACTAAAAAAAGCAATTTTCCTCAGTTGTGCTAAATGAAAGGGCATTGTACAGTAGGTCGTGCTTTTAAGATAATCAATTTGTTGTGCAAAAAGGAGCATACTAATTGAAAGACCTTTGCAAAATGTCGTAAAAATAGCTGTAGGATGTTAACAGGACTTTTCCCCCTTGACTTTCAGTCAGCTTCTAAGGAACAGATAGAGATTCTTCATATTTCTACAAAGCAAGAGGAAGCAAACATTTCCTGATGCTAAAAACATTTCTTCTCTATCCCCACAGCTCATCCTTGGCTAAACCAGGAAATAGCTACTCTTAAGAAAAACAAAATGGGTGGCTGAAAAATAATAATCTCCAAAATCATCTTCCTGTGTGTCATTTTGCTAACTGTTAGAGTTTTCAATTCCTGTTTCTTTTTAGCTATGAAGTAGTTACATTTGTGTAGAGCCGGTACACTATGTATTCATAAAATACTGCTTTTTATCTGCTAAAATTAATACTGCCCAAGAAACTGAGAAGTCATTTGTTCACACTTCACCAAATTGTGTACGTCCATTATGCTGAGCATCTGCTGTTCTAAGGATGGATAACTGTAAAAGCTGATAGAATATCTGTTTTTGCTACTTCTGGTTACTACGTAGCGAAATTTGAAATTGTAACCTACTGAGCCTGAAGACAAGATCATTTGTCCCAAAGTAATGCTAGTTTGTACTAGTATTGGTAACTGCATCAGTAATAACGATGACACATGTTTTTATGCACTGATTCTTATTGAAAACAAAAATATGCAAAAATTAAATGAAGAATTAAAGGTAGAGAGGTTGTGAAGAAAGCTTTCTTGGTATTGTGAAGAATTTACAGCAGGGTGTAACTGAAAGATCTGTGGGATTGGGGTTTTTTAGGGGAGTATTTTGTGTAGGGTTTTGGTTTTTCAGTACCCAGATGCTAACTCATCAAAAATAGTCTTTACAGTAATGGATGAAATGTAATTTTAAACATTCTGTAAAGACAGTCAAAATAGCAGTTGGCTTCCATAATAATAAATTCTAATTCATTTGGAGGTATTATTTATCTCACAAGAAAAATAATAATAAACAACAGTGAGGACGTACTTGGATATTTGGATATTTTGAAAATGCCATCTTTCTGAAGTGCCAGAGAGTCAAAGGGACATTTAATAAGAAAAAAAGCAACTAGCTTTGTGTCAAAACCACACAAGCATTGGAAAGAATGTCATCAAAGTAGTGTTCTAACTTTTAATTTAGGTTCATATTTTGCAGATACTGAAAAATACAATTCGGTGCCTGAAATAGGGCACATCTGGCTGAGTTGATTAACCCCGTGCTTGAATATCTGACGCTAGTATAGGAGATTTTGCTGAATGAAGCAAATTAGCCAAATCTTTAAGAGTTTAAAAACACAACTTCTACTAAACTAGATTATGCATACCCATTTACTGTGCAAATAAAAATAAGAAAAATATAACTGCAACTTTTAATGTTATGTTTAATTATGCACTAAAAATGATTGGTCCAGCTTTTGGTGGCAGGTACTCATTATGTTCTGGTACCAAATCTTTAGCTTCACGATGGCCATAAAGCAACTGAGTAATTCTCACAAGTTTCTCACAAGAACAGCGTGTCTTCCAACAACAGAAAACAAAATACGGACAAAATGTTCTCAGCAATGTCTCCTTCTATGCTAGGGCATAGATGTGGTGAAGAAGAATTTAAAAATGGAAACCATATGGTTTGATTCTGTTCTCCAAATTCAGTATTCTGCTGGGTTAAATAAATTTTGTCGTCAGGTTTTTGTAAGATAACATTTACCTCTAATTTAATATCAGGTTTAGAGTAGGCTGTCACAATGACTAGCATTATTGTATTGACAATTATTTTATAAAATTTCCCTTATTGGGAAATAAAAAGCTTGATACATGCAGAAGCCTCCCCCCCCCCCCTCACCCCCGCCCCGTGTTTATCTAAGCTTAAATGGGAGCAAGAGATTCAGGTTCAGTACACCGCTTTCCCAAGATGCAGCAGAGAGAAGGAGATATGGGAGCCAGATAAAAACCTTTTATATTGCTCAGAGGTGTTTTTTGGATCCAGCAGAAAAGATTGCTGGGGCTGATTATGTTCCTTGGCTGTGCTGTTGGCTTTGAAATGCCCCGAACACTGGAAGAGCAGTGAGGTGTGGGAGCCAGCTGTACCAAGTCCGCTCTTGCTGACTACTCCCTTGACTTTTTTCCTCCATTACAAGGAATTTTCTTTGCTCCTTTTGCACCAGGTGGTATAGGGGAGCTGAGAACTGCGGCATAGGTGGGTCCTTCCTGCGGACTGCTCAGGTGCCTCCTCTTCAAGTCTCTCTTCAGAATGGGTTGGGCTTCCACATATGAGTGAGACAGACTGTGATGAGGACTTGGCTATGAAGAGCATTAGTTTCATGTAAATGCTTGAGTCGTACTGTTCAAAATAGAATACTCTGTGTTTGGGGGTGTGAGAATTCTGTCTTAAAAAGTCGCACATCGATGATTTGCAGAAGTCAGTTTTTGTTACGTGCATTTACTTAGAGTCATACTGAAGGATAACATTCCCTTTCAAGCAGGAATTTAGAGAACATGCAAGGTGCCCACTGACCGTGTTGTGCACTGAATAAGGCCATATTTGACTAAGAAAGTTATTTTCCTTTTTTTAAAAAAAAGATGATTTACAGACTAAGCATCCCCACCTGCATGTTCTTTTTAGTGTTACAACTGAAATACAGGAATTGCTTTGGAAGTATTTGCATTATCCATTTTGTTCTAGTTATTTACCCTAGCCTAAAGTAAGGTTGATGTGTATCCATTCAGCAACTGCAATGTGTTTTAGGATTTACTGATCAGCTCTCCCACATGACCCTCCTTGCTGGATCTGCCTGTTTGTTGTGCTCTCTCTTGTCTCTGAGTCACCTCGTGAGAATATTGGCTCCCTACTGAAATTTTTATGTTCAGCCAGGTTCTCTTTCCTTTCACAATTGCACCTGATAGTGAGTTCATGTACTCAGAGCCACTTACATGTTATGAAATCCATGCCTGGTTTTACCACATGATTCTGGCTCTTGGAAATAAAGAGCATTCCATGAAGGGCAGTGATAAGATGCTAAGATGTGAAAATTAATCTAGAATAAACACAGAAGATACGCAGCATTGTTTCTGCATGGCAAAGGAGTTCTGACAGCACTGCAGTAACGCAAGGGATAACAGCAGGATCTCTAGGAATGCTCTATTTACAGCCGGACTAGACTTAAGCAAAGAGAGAGCACTGCTCATCTTCAACACAAAGTTCTGGATGGTTCAGGACAGAGCACCTAAGCAGCTCTAAAAGGCAAGGACTTTCTATGGTAGCAGAGATCCATCTGGTGTGTTAGTGTCTGAGTCAACACCAGGTGGTAGAGAAACCCTTCAAAGCAGCAGCTGGAAGACAATTTGAAAGTACTGCAAAGGGGAAAGCACTGTGAGCTTGGTGGTATAAGGTATATTACATTAAGCTATTGTGGGCAAAGATTTGAACAATTCATTCCAGACAACCCCTATCAAGCCTCTCACTGCCTGTTCTTACTGTACCTCCCCTAATGCATACACAGATAAGTTCTTTCAACACTCAAAATAGTACTTGTGGCAGAGACTTCAAACTACTTCGTTCCCCATTCTTTGTCATGCTCATGATGGCATCTTATCGCCCTCACGTTTGCAAGTATGTTTGTTATACTAGCAGATGTACAAAGGGAGTAAAATAAACACTGGTTTGGTTTGATCCGTGTACTTAAGTTTTCTGAGGATCCTTTCCCTTCGTCATCATGGAGGTCACCAAAATTAGGCTTCAGAGATGTTTTAAATGTCGAAAGTATTCCTAGCTATTTCTATTAAATCTGTCAGTGTGATTATTTGCACTGGGTTTGGCCATGTTGCTGAAAAACGTGGTTTTTAAAAAGTACTTGCTGATGCTTTGCTTCAAGCTTTCTACTTCCAAAGTGTCTAATACTAAGGTACAGTGCTGTGTTTTGACATCCATGTTGCCTGGCAGTGGATCTTAGGGCAGCTGAGTACGTGGGGTTACACAAAGTGTGTAATGGGCAGCGTTAAGCATTATCCTGTTAAGTAGCAGTTCTGTTTATCTTCCTAACTTGGCTTTTGAACAAGTTTCTTCTTTATCTCATATCCAAATACACATTTGTATTGGTGTTCTGTACTATAACGATAGCTTGTGTGCTGGTACATAGACTGTTACTGAACATACCCCTTTTAATCCCATAACCAATGCAGTCTGGCAATTATTTACCTGCTTCTTACCCGAGCCTTCTCTTACTCAATATATTAGTTAACATTGGTACAAGTTCTGTATAGAAAAGAGATGCAAAACTGAAAGCATCTTTCTATCTTCAAAGATAAATCAGACTA
>VXBO01000108.1:0-10371 GCA_013400135.1 Rhinoptilus africanus | reverse complement strand
AAAAAAAAAAAAGAAAAAAAAAACTAAAAGAAAGGGAGGAAGCGGAAAGCAGGCAGCTCTCTCCGCTCCCTCTCTCGCTGGGATGGGCTTGGTTGTTCACCTCTTTAAGTGTGGGGAGTATAAAAGGTTAGAAAGAGTGGATTATGGGCTAGCTTTTACTCCCGATTTTATTTTTCTGCTTTCTTTTGAAGTGGTCTGAGGTGGCTGAGAGAATCCTCCCTGGCTGGCAAAGCCAAGAGGAGCTGGCTGTAGTCAGAGGGAAGCCCAGCCTGTTTGGTGTTTGGTCGTANCCTTTTTGGTAGGAAAAGAAAAAGGAGGGAAAGAAAGAGACCCCTTCCATGAGGCTGCTGCTTCCCGAGGCAGGGGATCACTCTGGAAGGTGGACCCAAAGCAGGAGTTGGGTAACGTCTGGGCAACGCTGATTGCAAGAGAGAACGTGCCACTAATCCCCCCCCCAAAACCTGGCCAATTTACCTTCTTTTTCTTCTTTTTCTGGGTCTTCCGGCTTGCAGAACTTTGTAGAAGGGCCTGGAGACAGGAAGGAAACGTAAGAAGCTACAGAGCCGACTCCTTTTTTTTTTTTTTGACGGCAGATAAAGAGAACCGCCTTCAAAGCCGACCAAGCGCCGCCAGCCGCGGCGGGGAGTCCCGAGGGGCGCAGAGATGGACGAGGAATGCCACGGACTCCCACCCCACCGAGGTGTGAGCCCCCGGAGCCAGCTCTGGCGAGTTCTCAGCCCCTCCTAGGAAAGGGCTGGGCGCTATGGAGAGCTGGTGCCCGACGCAGGAAAACAGGGGCCCAACCTGGCCTTCAGGAAATCTTCCTCAACTCAGGTCTCGGCCACTGTCCTGCGGTTGTGCGGATTTTCCTTCCCACCTTCACCCCGAGGGACGGCAAGGCAGGGTGAGCCACGCGATGCGCTACGTCCGTTTATTATTATTATTTTTTTCGACCAACCTTCAGTTCTCCATCTTGCACCTCAAATTCGGATTTGTAGAGTTCCGGTTCGAAGGGGCCGCTGGTTATCCTCATGGGACCGTTGGGCATTAAAAGCACTGTGAATTTGAACTGTGCAACAAACTCTCCTGCAAGACAGAAATGGGCGTTGTTGCGCCGCCGCCCCACGTATCTGGTCCACGAGGTATCTCGGCCAGACGTTTCCAGCCACATTTTGATTCCTCTGCCATTTCCACACTGTCACTGCTAAAAAAAAACAAAACCCAAACAAACCCATCTTGCAGGAACTTCTTAAACCTGCCCCAGCCAGGCAAAACAATTCCTTCAGCACCACCCGCCGAGCCCACTGAGCCGACCAGCGAGCCTCAGCCAGCAATCCTTCCTCCTGCCCAGGAAATCACTCCACAAAAAAAAAATATTAAATTTCATCTCATTGCTGGAACGACTCCAAAACAAGATCCAGAAGCCAAATGGGTGGCGAGTTTCCTGGAGGATAAATCCCAGGGCCCTCCGAGTGCATCTCCGGTATTTCCACAGCGGCAGAGTCAGCACCGCTCTCGCCAGATTCCGGCTCCCACCGGCAGCACTCACCTTCCTTCTCGTAGAGGACATTGAAAGGCTGGAGCAGCTCGTGTTTGGCGCATTCCACCACCCCCATCCTGGCCTTCTTCTCATCCTCAAATGCCCTGCGGAGGAGACAGAGCCACACCTGAGCTCAGGACCTTTCCTAGAAGCCAGATTCCACACCGCCGGTGTCAGAATTGGCCCCGGGGTTCAGGCTGGAGCCTCAATTCCCTTGTGTCCCCCTCGCCCTGGCCGTGTCGCGGTACGGTGACAAAGCGGGCTGTCAGAGCGGGCAGCTGCCGGCTGCACTTTACCTCCTCCAGAGAGTGGAAAAGGCAAGTGGATTTAAGAGCAAAAAGAGCCCATCGAGTGTTTCCTTAGCTTGAGAGTACAGCACTTACAAAAACGGACTGGAACCCCCTCGCCCCTGCCCGCCCCAGCCTGACACTGCTTTCACCCCGCTCTGTTTTATTTTAAACGCAATTCCCCGCTCCCCACCTGCCACACCAGGCACAGGAGCTTCTCAAATCCTCAGGCTTTGCCTGGGATTCCTGCTTAAGCCCGTAACATCCTTCCTACACCCACTCCTGGGCTCAGATACAGCAAACCCCACGTAAAGCCGCAAAGGCTGCCTCCCCGTCTCGGACGGGATGGGAAAGCGAGTCGGTTTTGCCGTCAGCGCGGTCTGTAAGCTCACGCAAAGCGCCCCTGAACACACGGGGAGCCCACGAGGCAGAGCAAATACCTGAGAGTAAATGGCATAGTATCAAAGCGCCTCTCCACCTCGCTGAAAAAGGCACGGGAGGTTTTCATCTTCAAGCCGTACTGTTTGGAGGGGTCCCTTTTGTAAATTGTAGTTCTCTGGCCAGCGTCCTTTGCCTGAAATTGCAAATAGCGCTGAGAGACCAGGGAAGCGGCGCGGCACCGCCTCAGCCACATCAGCCAACCGCCTGCCCCGCGGTTTCCCTACTCCGACACGGGAAAGGGCCACCTCGACTTTTGGGATGGAAAAAGCTCCACCCAAAAAGATGCAGCGAGACCCAGGCAGCAAGTTTTCCTCGGCTGGGACTGGCACCCACAAGGATGTGAGTGTTCGCACCACCCGATGACGACGACTATCCCGAAACGTGGCCGCTTTGCCCGCGCGCGCAGAGGAAGAGCAGGCCGAGAAGCACCAAACTCACCTTTCCCTCTCCACTGCTGACGAGAACATCAACAGCGTAAACTTCATGGACCTCAAATTCTGCTTTTTCATGGTCCTTCCTGGATGAAAACAAACAAACAAACCCAAACAAAACGTTTGGCGAGTCTGAACGGTAAATAGAGAAGACAAAACCCTCCTACACGGCCACCGCAGCTCCAATGGGCTCGGCCAGGGGAGGCCCACGAGCACCAAGTTGTGCTGCAGTGACCAAATCCCTGACCAGAAGCGGCAGCGGAGGTGGTCAGTGACCCGCCAGGGCTCCTCCTGCCCATGACAAGCAGCTCCATCCCCAGTAAGGGCTGGGAGGTCTCTCGGACATTCGGCACCAGCTCTTTGAAGCCGTGGCCATGTCCCAGGCAGGCCAAGAGCCCCACCATGCCTGGGACCTCCCCACGCCTGCCAACTTACAGGCCAAGAGCTGGATTTAAAGCCACTGAGCAATAAATATTCAGCAGGAGACCCAACCCCTGATGGATCTCTGAGGGAGAGGAGCTGCTGGAACAGAAGGGCACCGCACATCCAGCTCATTAGGTCAAAACCACCCCGAGATGCTACTGACAGCCATCGCCATCCAGTGGGATCCTGGCAGCTGCTGCGAGACAAAACGGTAGGTCTTGGCACAGCTCCTGGTGAATTTGCATCCACCGCTACGAGGAGCAACAGTTGGTTATTTTGCTGGCAGCCTCCAGCAGACTCCTTCGAGAAACTGGCCAGAAACCAAGAATGCTCGGAGGTGCCAGCGAGGAGCCTCCCGTCGGTGGCTTCCAGCTTTTCCTTCTCAGGACAAACCCCAGAGAGAGCCACGCCTCACGTTCAGGCAGAAAGGGCAAGAAGATGTGGGGCTAGAGAGCTGTTAATTTGCCACATTGGGGCAGACTTTAAGAAAAAGGGGCCATAGGGGGAGCGGTGTACAGCCCGGTTAAATGAAACGTACCTGCTACGTCCTCCCCCTTGATACCGCAGCGAGACACAGGGTCACCATTCTGGACCTAGTCACACCCCGCCCAACAACCCCAGAGGTGATGCTCACTTTTGCTGGTCTGTAGGGTTCTGGATGATTGTTTTCTCTCCATCGATCACGTGCTGTTTCAGCTGGTGTGACAGCATCCCTGCCGCGATAAGAGAAGCCGTTAACGCCTCTGAGCTGCAAAGGGTGACACCGGGACTCGCGTTACAAACACCCCAGGGCCCGGGACTGCAGCCCTCGGCTACAGCCAGCCGTGAAGCGAATCGTCTTCGGCGCTGGCGCTTCCCTCAGTCGTGGGCCGTCAAGCGTGTTAGCGCAGACCGGGGGGCTCCCCAAAGCCCACCCTGACTTCAGCAACGCTTCCTCGCCAGCGAGGAGGAGCTGGAAGCGCCAGCGCGAGGCACGGCCAGCAGCCAAGCACTTGGAAGCGCCGCCACGTCTCCATCAGGCACGCGCATGAGCTGTAACGGGGTGGAGGTGAACCCACAGGCAACACGCGGGCGTTCATAAAGATACCAAATTAATGGAAATTTTCGGTCTTTTCCCCAGTACCTCGGCTGTACGGCACACAAAGGGTATTCTGGGGGCTTCGCTTCCCTTTTTCTTTCTCTCCTACAGTTCGCCTTCAAATGGAAGGGGCACTTGCGGTCATTCCTGTTCCGCTCCCCAGGCCACCAGCCCGGCAGGGACAGTCATACGTCTTCCCTCAGGAAGGACGGCGGCCGCCAGCGGGAAGGGAAGGCGCGGCCCCAGCCACCAGCAGCTCCATTTGTTTTCATCAACCGGGGCCTTATGCTGCTGCCAGTGCCTGGATAATTACGGCACTTGACTGTTTCCAAAACAGTGGCTGCTTAAACTCCCTTGACGGTGCGAGCGGCCGCCTCCTCACTGCAGCTGATGCCGTGGTTTTTCACAGAGAAAGGCGCAGAGCACTGAGGAGACCCACAAAGCCATCCCACACAGGGAACAGGGAACCCATGTTCCAAGACTGGGCTAAGGCGAGCAAAGAGAAGGAGCCAGCTTTGCAATATTTCAGGAAATCTAACTAATAAGGGAATAATGGACCCATTTAAGTGTGGCCGAAAGAACCATTTTGACAGCGATGTCGCCCAGTAGGAGAAAAGCATCTGCGTGTGCCACACATCAGGCTTGGCTTTCGCCGCCTTTCCCACAAGCAGCCAGTGGTCTCATTTCCACCAGAAGCCATCCCAGCGCCTTTTCCCCCCTGCCCGTTATCAACCCTGCGAAGACAACGGGAATCAGCTTAGAACTGGAAGGAAACGACGTACCGGGCACATCCCTGGGCTCCTTTGCAGCGGCTCCTGCCTTACAAACGAGCTCTGTCGCGTATTAGCTAAAGGGGTTTTAACTACGAGTGGTCAAGTACAAAAGCAGAGGGCCACGCGACTTGCCCAAGGTCGGCAGGAAGCCCACACTACCTACCAGCCGTGGGCGCCCGCATCTATTGTTCGCAGCTTAACGCATCTTTAATAATCAAAAAAAACCCCCAACAGTGGAAGGAAGAAGAATTTAGAGAGTTTTGAAGGGATTTTTTTTTTTTTTAGCAAAAGCTGCTGCATTTAAAGATGGCGTGTCCAGGACTCGTAGTCATTAAAACGCTTCCCAGAATTTGGTGGGCAGCTAAAACATCGCTCCCCCCGATCGGCTGCTCCCCGCCCTTACCTTCGATCGGCGTGCAGTGAAACGAGTGGGCTATTTTGTTCCACGCGTCTGTCACTTGTGTGTTCTGGATGAAGAACACATAAAAACACATTAAGGATCTAAAATTCAAGCCACGAGCGTGACAGTTGTTTTAACTCGGCAGCGTTCTGTGATAAAACAGGCAGGCTTCCTAACCGACTGGTGCTCTAACACCCTCAAAACAAGGAGAAACAGTGTCAGGCTTCCATTTTTCATCCTGCATCAACAAAAATCACACGGAACACGGGGTCAGCCCAGCCTCCGGCACTGCACCCACTGCCTGCACACAAGCCGCCCCCCTCTTTTAGGGGATTTCAGCAGGAACCGAGCGCGACGCGAGTACATTTGGAATAGTAACACGGCGACAAAGGAGATCGCCTACGGCTGCTGCGGCGCCTGAGGAGGGAGAGTTGCCTGTGGGGGATTTATGGGAACATTGGCTGTGCGAGCCCAGCTGCCTCCAGCAGGGAAAAGGACCGGCGAGTGGGAGCACCCAGGCTTCTCTGCGAAGCCACCATGGGGCAGGGAGAGCTGGGGTCCCCGCAGGGAAGCCGGAGCCGCTGCCAGAAGAGCCACTGCCGCTGGTGCTCACCCCAGCAGCGGCTCAGCTGCCCGCAGACAGCTGCTTCCACATTCCCCACATGGCTGGGCGATGCCTCCCAGGCGAGGTCACAACGCTTTTATTTCTGCACGCAAAGCGCGGCACAGGCAGCGCCTGCACTCGAGCTCCTCGCCCCGCGCCCGGACACATTTTGCCCCACAGCAGCCACTCACCTGGTTTCCAGGCTTTACCAAGCGCAGCGCGGCTTCGGCGCAGAGATGAGCTGCCTTGATGACATCGGCTTTACGGCCTGACACGGGGTTTTCCTGGAAGAAGAGAAAAATAAAGGCTTTTTAAGGTGTGTTCCCCTCCCTCCTATTAGTAAAAATGCTGGTTTGAGTGTCTAGAGATGGAGATTCTCCATCTAACTGGAGACGTCCCCCCCTGCATGGACAGGGAAATGTAGCTCAGAGGTGGAAGGGCTTCCAGCTCCATCATTAGGCTCTCCCTCCACGAGAAGAGCAGATGAGCATCAGCCACAACCAAATCGACTCTCTCTCGAGTTTCCACAGAGACACCCTCGTACAAGCACAGCACTGTCAAAGACTGAAGACAAAACCCTGTGGCCAGAAATGCGGGCTGCAAAGATTTCAGTACGCGTCAAAAGATTCATTTTTTTGTCTTCTCCTCACCTAAGTTGCTCAGATGCAGCCACTGGAGCAAAACCTTTATCAAGACCCACGCCACCGTCCTCCTCCCAAGAACACAGCTAAAAGTTTGTTACATGGTGACTTTCCACACGCAACGCTAATTCCCAGCGCGTGAGCGTGGCTCAGCGTCACTGCCAAAACGCCGGCCCAAACCCCGCGTGCGGCGGCGCTGACCTCACCGACACCTGCTGGGCTTGTACACTGCCATCAGCCCCGGCTGAGAAGAGTCCGCGCAGGCAGGGAAAGCGGGCAGGAGGGACTAGTTTTGGGGTCACCCCATAGCTCAGTTTGCAAAGGCGAAGGTAACGACTCCCTGCGCCTCGGCCGGTAGAGGGGGCAGCAAAACCAGTCTGCCCAGTCCACCCCACAGCCCCAGACACTCTACATGCAAACAGCTCGCTGCAGCGCCGCTCACGCGTCGTTTGTCAAACTCTGCACAACCTTGCAGAGTGTCCATGTTGAAACAGTGAAACACTCAGCCCTCGATTGCCAGAGGACCAGACAATTTTTAGGAAAGGGACGGTTTTCGCCCCATCGCTGCTGTGACACCAGACCTGCGGCGCCTTTGCGAAACGGAGCAGACACTGCTCTGAGGCTCCGCGCCGCCGCCTTTGGCGCCGGCGGCACCCAAACATCAGCTTTTTTAACCTCTCCTTCGGAGCGCAGGTAAAGCAGCAATGACGGGAGACACCGCTCCATCACCAACCTACCTTGGAGGCGTCTATGACAAAACTGTGTGCTACATTCGCTATGAAGCCATCGACGTGGACTCCCAAGTCACTGCAACGCAAAGAGAGTTAATTACGGGTTGGGCATCATGGCTCAGGAAACTGTTGACTTCCAGAAGCATCAGAAGACTCGAGCGTGTTTCCAGCACTTCACTTGACTGGCTATTAGAGACTCTAATTAGCCACGCCGAGGAAGCATTTCACACCCCGAGCAGGATTAGAAAGCAAAGCCCAGGCGCCAACAGTGGAACGCAATCATTATAACAAGTAGGAGCGAGACGCTTACATTTTGACCAAGTCTCCGTCTTTGAGGATGTAGTCTTGGTCGCTCTTCAGGGGGGAGAAGTGACAGACACAGTTATTTACCGATATACTCGTTGGGAAGGCGATACCTACAAAGGGGAAAAAAAAAAAAACAAACGTGTGAAATCTTGCAGCCTCACAGCCAGGAGAGGCAGCAGCCCCGGTAGTGTGGATCCTCACTCAGGATTTCGGGTTTTGAAGTGCTGGGAAATGCCCCGTTACACAAATCCCTGACCAAAGAGCCACGAGGAGTGTGGCACGTGGGCTGCTCCCGTGCCGGCTCTCCTGCCCAGGATGTCAACAAAATACATCCAAGGCGGTGAGACACCCGCAAAAGGGACCTCGAGTCCCCAGAACAGAAATCAGGGAGCTCTGGGTGACACACGTGAGTGTCGCACAATTTCCACAGCAGCTACAGACCAGCGATAACGGCACTACAGGTCTTCCACTGGAACAAGAGCTACTTTGGACAACATCATGGACACATCGAAACAGGAAGCTGAGGCTCATCAGCGGTGCTTACAAGCAGGGCAGGCAAGAGGATTTGGGTTAAAACTGGCTTTCTGGGAACAGCAAACTATTTCTTACGTTAATTAGCACGGAGTAGTGCTTGCTGTGCTCTCACCATTCCCGCCAAGCGCTCAACGGGACCAAAAACCACGGCCGTGCTGAGGAGAGTCTTTGGAGCAGGCCTCACCTTTTTTCATTTCTTTTTCCTTCTTGAAAATCTTGCCAGTCTCTTCCATGATCATGGCGTCTCCCTTCTCGCACAGGAAGAGAACCGAAGCTCCGGAGTTCGCCGCTTCCACCACCGCACGCAGGACCCCTTAATTCAAACACAGACACGGAGCTGTTGAAGCACGTTAACAACAAACACCCTCAAATCTTAACACCGACGCTCACCACACGGCACCGTGATGGACAGATCTGTTTGTTTTCTACGGGGGAACGAGACTCTGGACTCAGTTCTTCACCAAAAAGACCGTGGACAGGCAAAAAAACCCCTTTAATTGTTATTTTGTTTTTGAGAGTGTTGTCACAGACAGCAGAGCAAACAAATATGTTTTGGGGTTTGCAGTGTCAGCCACCGGCCTGCGCGGACCGAGGGCCGTCCAAGAAAGCAGCCGGGCAGAAACTCCCACATTCCTCCTGGAGAAGTCAGAGCTACGGAAACAGGTTTGAAAATTACTTGGGAGATGGGACGCACAGCACATCAAAGAGCAGGGGCCAGCGCTGCGGACGTGTGGGACCAGAGGCGCGGAGGAGCTGGAAGCCTCGGCCGGGCACAAGAGCTGGCAGCAGCGCAGGACGGGCGCAGCAGAGCCAGTTACACCAGTCCTTTCCTCTGCGGAAAGGTGGGTTTAAGGTAACCCACGTGCTGCTGCTCTGGCCCGGCAGCGCCAGCGCCGCCTGACACACACAACTCCACACGCCTCGCTCCGCACCAGAGGAATTTTTGCTGCCCAAACCCACTTTTGGGCATATTCTAGTGCCCGTAAGTTTTGGTTCCGCTGCAGACAATGTGCCTTGTGCTTTATAAAACAAGATAAGGAGGGAAAGGAGAGTAAAAGCAGCGGGTTTGGTCGAAACGCTGCAGTGACAGTCGCAAACGCATCCAGATGGCGGCACAGGGGGCTGCTGGAGGAGCCACGTCTCGACAGCCTCCCCACCACGCCGGGGGCTGAGCTGCTCCGGGCCCCCGAGCTGCCGCTTCCCCTTCTCCCTCCTCTCTCCATCTGTGACACTTCACAGGGAGTCGCAAAGCTGACCCTGAAATGTTGTGGGATGCCGAGATAAAAGGTACCCTGGCGGTTCCTCCTCGCCCTGTGAGCACGTTGTTTTCACAAGAGGCCGTTGGGTGAAGCGCCTCCGTCGGGTGGGAGTTTCTGTCACTGATGCCTGGGCTCCGAGTACAAAATTCGGCAGGGACGGAGGGGACGTCCACGAGCAGGAGGGTTTTCATAATTTCTCTGACACCAAGGAAAAACCCAAAGTCTTTTCACCTGTGCGACGAATTCAATTTCCAATCCCTTCAGTCGCCTTCCCGTGCGCCGCAAGTAACAACAAACTGGGAATGTTTTGAAGTACAGACAAAATTCCGATAAAGGGGCGTTCGGTGGATGGCGGGACAGAGAGAGGCAGAGGAGAGGAAATGTTTTAAACAAACCGAGCGCAAAGATAAATGGAGAGCCGCGCTCACCCGTGCGTTCAAACAAAACTCCGAAGCAGAGAGTGTGATTGCACTGACCAAGGAACCACCTACTAATTGTGCTCCGTCCTTCCACGGGGCGTCGTTTAGGGAATTAAAAGCAGTTTCTGCCATTAAAGGCGCTTTGCTCTGACAAGAACCTGAGGCGTTGGGAACTTTTTTGCCACGGTTCTGGGTTTGCTCTTCCCCAGAGACGCTCAGGGCACCATCAGGGAGCCAGGGCCACCTGGGGGTGGGCCACCATTATTAAACCCCGCTTGCCCAGCAGCCAGAGGAGCCAAAGGGGCGACCTCCTTCCCCAGAGGGGCACCCGCATGGCTGTGGCTCGCAGCCCCCCGGCTCCCGCCCCCGGTTCCCCTCGGGAGCCGCCGCCGAAGCGTCCCAAGTCAGCAACAATCCGTGTGGGACACGCCAGGACCGGGGCTGGTCCTGCCTCACCGAACCGGTCCCGGGAGCTCTTTAACGAGCTGTCACCCCCCCACCCCC
>VXBO01000094.1:280-13527 GCA_013400135.1 Rhinoptilus africanus | reverse complement strand
CCAGTGTCACAGAATCACAGACCAGTNGGCCCCAGCACTCCAGGGGTGCCCTCCCCAGGGCAGAGCAGAGGGGGAGGATGACCTCCCCCCACCCGCTGGCCACACTCTGCTTGATGCCCCCCAGGATGCCATTGGCCTTCTTGGCCACAAGAAGTCCAATGGCATCCTGGCCATTGGAAGAAGGCCACAAGGAGTGTCCTGCCCAGCCTGGATGAGGAGCTGCAGGTCCAGCACTTCTCTCCTGCTTCACAGACCCCTTCCAGGCTGCCCCACGGCCAGCGCTGCGGCTCTGAACAGCTGCTGGAGCAGAGACTTATGGAGGAGAGACATGAGTGGGAACCTAGAGGCGCTGGGAGGACAGAGCAGAAGGGAGGACGTCACTTCCCGCCCCACGCCAGTGTCAGAGATGTTGCCTCTCCATTAAGTGCAAGTGGGGCGCCAGCTCCCAGGTGTCCTCTCCAGCCTCCTCCTCGAGGGTCCCGCTCATCCATCAGAGTGCTGCTGCCCCGGCACGAGTGTTGGGAACGGTGTCAGCCTTTGCGACACGTCTTATCGGGGATTGTACTGTCCCAGTTTGGGGAACCCTGTCCCTGCAGATAACAGACATTCCTGCCAGTTTGACGTAATGATCGGCGAGTTGAGCTTTTACAGGCTTTGTTGGGGCTTGTTAATGATGCGCTCCACAGTAATTAGCACTTTTGTCCCAGGCTGCAACTTAGAGAGAAGCTTTCTCTCGTAATCTCTGTTGTTAGAGGCCTAATTAAAGTGATACACATTTTTCCACGGAACTCCTGTGTCTAGTGTCTCCCTGCCAGCCTTGAAATTAATGCACAAAGCAATGTTACCCCACCTCGGACTCCAACGCAGGTCTGAACACACACAAACACTCTGTGCCCCGTATCCTGGCTGAGGGTAGAAGATCATTTGAGTATCTGTTTCTTCCATCCAGGCAAAAGTGCCAGTAGCACATCGTGCAATAAGAAATCACGCACCTGTCTGAAAAGCAGTGAAAATACCCGAGGGCTGCTCCGCAGTGTGCGGGCAGAAATATTGTAGGATAAATTACAACCAACTGTTTGATTAATATTTAAAAAAAAAAATAATTCATACAGTCAAGGCAGTCTGCAAGCAGAGATGGGGTTGCCTTAACTCAGGTGCAACAAATAGGTCAATCCAGCTGGAACTAGTGCAGCTTTTTGTAGGGCTTGTGGAACCACCTTCCAACTGGTTTTGACCTTGCAAGACCCCCTCACTGTCCCAGAGCCCTGCAAGAACCTCTTATAAACTCCAAATCCCTCCACATGTCTTTGGCTTTGGAGAAAATCTCTCCCTGATGCTGCAGAGAAAAGCACACGCTCCCCCGGAGTCACCCGCTCCTCCAGTCTCGTGGTCAAAGGCGGCCCTTGGGAGAGGACCAGAAATCGAGCGGAGGTGGGTCTCTCCCTCCTTTCCAGTGCATCCAGAGGGCAGAGGACCTGGGCCACCTCCTGCAGGGAATGAGCTTGCGGATCATGGAGCAGGGTGAACATTATGGAAGGCAGATCTGAGGTTGGCGAGTGTTCTCTACCAGGTCTGGGTGTCACGCAGGCTTGTGGGTTGCGGTGCAGAGCTCTTCCCACACAGTGGTCCTGTCCCACCAAGCATCACTTTGGGATAGTGTCCTGCAGTTCGTGACAGTTCTGCTGAGAGCGAGAAGTTGAACTAGAGGCCTTCAGAGGGCCTCCCACCAGCACTTCTATGAATAAGGTGGGCCTGTTCCACCCACCATAGTCTCACAGACCTCCCACCGGAGCTGGTTCCCTAAAACCTTTCAGGACATGTGTCTCACATCCTTCCAGAGAGAGGGCACGTGGCAGGCAAGGCAGCTGGGAAGCTGGTCCTTCATGAGAGAACATGGTCTTTGAGGTCTAGCACTGCCGACTGGATGTTCCCAGGCAAGACCAAGAGCCCACCTAATACCAAGTCCCAGGTCTGTGTTCCCATGATCCTTCCTGCCCTGCTGGGCCCTGTTTAGCCCTATCCTGCCCTTCCCTTCCTTCCCCTTCCCATTGTGTTTGCATCCAGGTCCTGGAGAAGGTTGCTGCCCTCCACAGCAGCAGCATGGCCAGGCTGGAGCTGTGGCCTGAGGGCATGCGGGGGGGGGGTGGCTCCCTTGTCACTGCCACCACCCTGGGCCAGTTTATGGATCAGGCTTTAGCTTGAGAACACCCAAAACAGGTACAGATTTGCTCCCAGAGGAAAAACTCTTCCCTGACATGTCAGAGGATGAGGGATGCCAAGAGCATGTGCACACTGAGAGCTGGAAAGGGAAAGAAAGGTTCATTCTTTCTAGGTCCTACCTGGAGCAAGAGGAGTCTTACCGTATCCACCTCTGCCTGCCATTTCGGGATGGGGAACTGCCTGAGTTACCGCTTAGACTGACTTCCCACACAGGGGAATCCCCTCCGCGCTGCAGTATCCATCCACATGCATTTTATAAAAGCCGTCAATTAGGCACTCATCCTGCCAGCTCTACAGCTCCTGGCGCGGTCTCAGCGTTGCGCGAGGAGTCCGCCGCTTGGCAGGCGGGCTGGGTACCAGCTGGTTTTTGGCAGCTGCAGCGCAGGGGGAGGGTGTGCTCCAGGACCTGCTACCAGCGCAAAGCCATTTCCCAGTGCTACATCACGTTCAGCCCGCTCGCTGTATCATACGCACCACGAGCTTGAAGAACCAATTCAGGTATTAATACCTTGTTCCTGCTGCAGTCCTTGGCTGGTTCTCAGCACCATACAATAGACGCGACAGTTTAGGAAGATTGGATGTCAGGGCACGCTTTGTTACTTACTGCGGAGAGGCCGGGGTCGGACAGAGCTGTCAGGGAGACCCTCCCGTTGGGTGCCAGGGCTCAGAAAGGACCCCCAGCTTTCTGAACTCCTTCTCCGAGGGGAGTCTGAGTGCGGCTGGATCCAGTCCTAGTCCCGGACTCGGTCAGCGGTTTGTGTCTAAAGGATGATACCTGCGCAATCAGTCCTTTATATCACTTGGCTACGATTTCAGAGTTTAGCATCTATAAACCTCTTACCGAGGATCTGCTGCGGCAAGGGATCTCTCAGCCTCGAGGAGTCACCTTGAGCGAGAGCCCGTGTTCGAGGGGAGACCCTGGCGTGCAGCCGCTGCCGCGCAGGAGAGCTCAAAGGGCTCTTGGGCTGTCCTCTGTTCCTGGAGGTAGGACGATTGACCTGTAGCCATGTTTGCATATTGACCATAGTGCCAGTGTGGGGGTGAGGTGGGCGAATTGCTATACTTAGCCTTTGGCTACTGTGGTGTTATCTGCCTACCTTTGAGCCCTGCGTGCTGCCATCATGACGACGCATCCACTAGATCACCACGGCTGGTTATCGCTTGGGCAGGGTTACAGGAGATAAAGGCCCGTTTGGCGCCCGGAGATGGGGAGCACCCATCACAACTCCATCGCCCTGACGATCTCTGGGGTGCCCTGTAGAGGGTCCTGTCGCAGGAGGGCTCTCATCCAGCCCCCCCGCTGCTCCAGAACTGCTCTTATCCATTGAAGGCCAAAATCTCATGTCTGCCAGGAACAGATGCTGCAAAGAAAGGCCATAAAAAAGGCTTTGTGGGCGTGTAGCTGGGAGGATCCATCTCTCTAGCCTTAAGGACCAGCATTTGGTGCACAGACACTGTAAGAATATCTCCTTCTGAGCAGGGTCACGTAGAGGACCTCGGGTCAGGCACAGCGCTGAGACCTCCTGGACCAGGCAGGCCTTTGTTCTCCCAGTGCAGTCGCACACTTGTGCCTCTTTCCCTGGGTTATTCACAGCAGGAGAAATCACAGGATTCCAAGACATCGTGTGCCGTGACGTCCTTGCAGTGGCTTATGCACAGTCCATCCAAGTCCCGAACAAGGCATTCGCTTGGGACCAGGGTGAGCATGTCCCATGTAGGAAGATCTGGCTTGGGACAAGCAACATTGGAGTCATTTCATACTCCAGAAGGCATCTCCTGCACTGAGAAAGGGGGTCAGAAGAGTTTCCCACAAAGACTGGAGCAGTGAGAACAGGTTGAATGACAAGATTTATGTCGTGTGATCAGGGAAATTTGTCTCCCTCCCATTTCCAGGTGAAACCGGGGAGCTGTTGCCAGCTCCAGTGTGAGATGGTGCTATTTTCTGAACTTCTGGGGTTCCCACAGAAGTACCAGATCCCTGTCGGGCCTCTTCCTGTCTACCAGAGCATGTCTCCTGCTCATCTTTAGCTGCTCCCTTCTTGGGGGCCTCAGCTGGAAGCCGAGGATGCAATGAAATGCTTCACCACAGGGTCCTGTATCTGTGTTTCCAAAATGCTTCTGACGTGCTCCGGGGGTGCTGGAGGAGGGGGGTTGAGTTGGTACATCTCCCTTCCTGGTACCTCCCAGGAGACCCCATCCTCAGTCCCCGCGGCTGAACAAGGAAAGCTGGCCACCTGAGCACACGTGACGGGGCTGGACTGCTCTGAAGGCACCAGTGCTGGGTTCGGGATACACATCCTTTCTGCCACCATTTGCCGTTAGGTGAAATCCCTCTGTGTCACCGGTATCCCTCCCTTCTTTCCATGCTGCCAGTGCTTTGCAGTGAGCTTTTGCGTCCTGTCGTGGGGAAAAGGCCTCTCTATCCTTGACGGAGCATCCAGATCGTTTGCAGCCCAGCACTGCATTTAGCCTTGGCTCCTCTGCACTAGGATGCCCCGCTCCCTGGAAATCATTCTCAGGACAATAAGGGTGCTGAGCTCTGGACAGCCTCTTCCTCAGGCTGACTCAGCTCTGGACTGGCTGGGTTCACCTTGGTCAGGTCGGGCTTTGGTGTGCATACCAGGATAAGAAGAGCTTTCCCTGGAGGAGCATGGGGGGTGGCAAAAGTGTTAAGGAGACTAAGATTGTTTTGCTTTCTGATGGCAACCTGATTTCCTTTCTGCCTCTTTCTCTCCCTTCCTCGTTGCCTGGTTTGCTGGGCTTCTGTGGAAGCGAGGTCTCAAGACGCCCTGGAGGAAGGAGCCCACCAACCTGGGGCCTGATGTTTTTGCTGAGGGCACGGCAGGAGAGCCAGCCCCGTGTGAAAGAGCGCGTCAGGGAGCACTTTGCAAAGCCTGGGACGGCAATGACACCAAGTGGTGGCAGCGGACGCTCACAAACTTCCCTCTGAGCCAGCTCCTCCTCATGGGGCCGTCCCACAACTAAACAGAAGCAAGCGGTGAAGGTGGCTTGTCTCCTTGTCTCATTTCACATCCTTTTCCCATCCCTAGGGTCACACCATGGCCACAGGTCATGTGAGAAGTCCAGGAGACCAGCTACAATCACAGATGTCCAGCCGTTAGGGTTTCCGAGATCCGTGCTGCAGTTCTGCTCTGTGGTGGTCTGCGTGGGAGGTCATCCCAGTGACCCCAGTTGGATCGGTGGCCTCATCACACCTCTGCTTGTGGTGTGCAGAAGCAGCGAGCTCTGCCGTGAGCAAGCTCTTGAACCCAAGCAGCAGCATGGAGGGGCAGTCTTGACCCAGCGCAGCAAGAGGAACAAACACAGAGCTGGGAAAAAAAAACCCCAAACCGAAGAATTTGCTCATTCCCCTAGCCTGGACACAACGCTTCGGTCCTGGAGACCCCCAGAGAGTATGTCCTGGTGAGTGGCAGGGCGCTGCGCTCAGAGACTGTGCGTGCTGCGGGCCAGCGGGCGAATGTCAGAAAGGCAGGTGCCAGGGCAGAGCAGGCAGATTGGCGAAAAATGGTATTCCTCAAAAGTTTTTCTGACCCTCTCAGTCTGTAATTTAAATTGAAGATGGAGTGGGGAGCTGGGGCACGAGCTGTTGCTCGGCTGTGTGGGAGAAGGAGAAACATGGGAACAGTCAAGCAGTGGAGCAGGTCACGCAGCCTTCACGTCTGGGGGGTTTCAAGGCCTGAGGGGACAAAGCCCTGAGTAACCTGCTCTGACTCCGGAGCAGACCCTGCTTTGAGCAGACGGCTGGACCAGGGACCTGCTGAGGTCCTCTCCAGCCTGGTATCCTCCGCTTCCAGGGCAGTCTCCAAGGCAGGCGCTGGACATCTTGCTTCTCAGTGGGTGGCTCAAAGGGCAGCAACATTGCTCCAGCGGTTTACGTAGCAGTTCGGAGGAGGAGGATGAAGAAGTGGCCCCCTCGAATGGACTGCTGGCCATGGAGGACCCACGCTGGAGCATATACACCCCCAAAGGGACTGCGGGTGAGCCCACGGCAGAGCAGGTACAACCCCAAAGGGAGACGTGAGCGCCAAGCACTCACACCGGAGCACAGGAAAAGGGCAAGAGGGAAGGAGCAGCAGAGAGGAAACCGCCACGGCCTGCCTGCAGCCCCGGCTGTCACCGTCACCGGTTGCTTCCCCAGGGGATGGAGCCTGACCTGCAGGGACAGCACGGAGCAGGAGCGGTGCCTGGAGCCACACTCAGCCCGGCGAAGGGGAGGAGAGGTGCTGCCCCCAGGTGTGAAAATGCCAGGGGAGGGTTTTGTTTGTTTCCAAAATCTGAATCAGTACTCAAATATTTATGTTCTGTTAATCGACAATAAAAAGTTAAATGCCCCAAGTCGAGTCTGTTTTGCCCATGACAGTAATTACCAAGGGACCTCCCCACCTTTACCTTGACCCACAGGACAGGGACGAGGGGAGGCGGTGGACAGACGGGCAGTTGGACAGGCTCTTGCTGGGGGACTGAGGATCTCACGGGAGGTTCCTGCTCTGACCTCGAGGAACCTGCTGGCCCTCCCATGAGCTCTCCTGGGCAGGACACGAGCTGGTGGTCCCCTGACACGGCATCAGGTCAGGAATCCCATTAGGCTGTCGGTCCATCGCGCTGCCAGCTGAGAGGCATCTGGTCTGCTCCAGTGTCAAACACGATACGCTGCGTCATTATTTTTCTTGCTTATAATTAGTTTTAAGCCAAGGCTTTGCTGCTGCTAATGAAAGGCGAGCTGGGGGTCGCCCACTCACATCCCAGCGCACAGCAGCAAGCCTGGGCAAAACCACACGGGTTGGAGGAAGGCTTCCTGCAGTCCCGGAGACGAGAGACTGCAGAAGGACACCGGGACACCTCTTGAGCGAAGCTGGTGGGCAGGAGATCGTGAAGGACACAAGAAGGGAATAGAGGCTGCTGGGGTGCTACAGGTGGGTTGTTCAGCAGGAGGCTGGAGAACCTGGGAGGCCTCCAAGGGGTTGCGAGGGGATGTTCTCCCCCGGGGCCGCAGCCATACAAGTCGAGTCTTGAGGCTGTGTGCCACCATCGTGTGCCTCTGGGAAAACTCCCTGCTGGCTTGGTCCCGCTCTCCTGAAGGAGGAAGGGCCCTAGCACTAGGGTATTTGATGGGGAACACCAGGTTTTGAAAGCATCGTTTGGGGCAAACTAGTTGTAAGATGTTTGGGTTTTACCCGCCAAACCCAACCCTCTGAATAGCTGAGAAAACACCAACTCTGAAGGCTCAAAATCCAGGCTGTAAGTGGAAAATGACTGCTCGTTCACTGGTCTAAGACCTGCAGGCCAACACACGGGGCTGTGTTTGCTGCTTGGGGAGTGCTGGGTCTCTGCTCCTGAAGCGCATCGCTCCCAGCTGGCAACACCTGGGCAACTGCTGCCAGCAAACCCAGGCGCGGCATCCCGGGGATAAGAGGGGGCACAGGCGGGCAGAGGGGCAGCTCTGCCAACAACCTGCAGGCTCCTTTTTTGGCAAACATGAGCAGTGCGAATGCTGGTTGGGCCCACAACAGGGCTCGCCCCCCGAGGCTGAGCTCAGAGAAGGAGTGGTGACCCCATCACACAACTTCTCTCTTTTTCACCTCCTGGGGTTACCAGCCTGCCCCAAGCAGGACCTGGGGATCCCACAGTGTCCCCAGCTGTCCCCTACACTGGTGGCTCCAGCTCTCACCCGGTGTGGGGCATCCTGCGCCATCAGCAGTGGGTTTGCAGCACCATACCATCTCCTGAGGAGCGCCTCCAGGCCTGGGGCTGGGCAGGAGGCAGCGCTGCGCCGTAATGCGCGTGGGGCAGGGCATCTGTGCCTGCAAGCCCCACATCTCCTGGGATGGAGCCCAGACGTTCTCTCCTGCAGCTCCCCAGGAAAGGGTTTAGGGCTGCCACTTCCTTTCCCTCACTCAGGAGTAAGTTCCTGCAGGAGCAATATGTTCATAAACACCATCTGAGCTTCTAGACACCCTTGAGTGACAGGGAACGAGGTGGGAAGGTCTCCTACCGTGCCCTTCTCCCCTTACCTGGTCCTCAGCACGTTCAAATGCTGGGTCGTCCCTTGGCGTGACGTGGCCGTGGCTCCTGTCACTCTCGGGAGAAGGAATCTCCTCCCTGCAGGAGCTCAAAGGTTCAGGTTCAATTTAGCATCAGAAGTGTGAGGGGGGAAAGCTTATGGTTTCATTTGTGGCAACGATCTGCTGCCAGGGTTAGCTCTGCCTGGGGACAGCCCCAGGGGTGGCCGAGGGACATATCGATGAGCAGCGCTCTCGGAAGGTGCAGAACCAGAGCCTGTGCTCCATCACCCATTTTGGGCAGCCCCCCTTTGTGCCCCCCTTCAGCTGCCCGGCACCACGGAGGACCCCGGGGCTGCTCCTCTGCCCACCGCCGTGCACAAGGTGAAGGCGCACCAAGCCGCCCCCCCAAGGCAGGCACACAAGCAGGTGGAGCGTTTCGTGGTCGGCGCCTGCCCGTGAGGGACAGCAGAAGGCAGCCCAGCCAAGGCCCGTGAGCCTGTAGCAAACCCTGGGGTCCCCCAAGGCAGGGACCCTGCTTGAACCAGAAATCCCAGCAAAACTCCGAGCAAAACGCTTTTTGTTTTCAGGAGGGGCTGCTGGTCACATCTCCATAAAGAGGGTTATAAAGATGCTCCAGGAGTGAGGGGGTGTAATCAGCTCACCCACGCTTGGAATTTTGTCGTGCAGCAGTTAGGGTCTCCTCCAGTGAGCAGAGCCTGCAGGGACAGAATCCAATCCCCTCCTGGCTGCCGAGAGCCAGGAACTTCCCTCCAGCCCCCACCACATGCTCCTGCTCCCCGTTCCTGCTGCACAAGCCCCAGGGGTCTGCCCCCCCCCCGCCCCCCCTCCCAACAGTCTGAGCTAGTCTGTGCAAAGAGCCAGTTTTATTCACAGGGGCACATCAGACATCAAGAAACCAGAAAACAGAGGAAATATACAGGGAGGCTCTGCTTCTCATACAAGCAATCACTATTAACAATATTACAGAAATAATAAATAAAAGTGATGTTGCTACAGTAACCCACAAGAACGATGCTCTCCTCCGTTTGCCACTCATGGCCGAGCCTGCGGACCTCATCCTCCACGGCCGTGCTTCTTCAGTTTGAAAAATACTTCTCCAGCACCTTTGTTAAAAGCCCTGTCTCCTAGAAGAAAAGGCACAACGGTGAGACAGTGTGTCCCATACACAGCCTCCACCGACATCTCCTGCTGGGTGCCACGGGGCAGAAGATGAGACAAACATCCCTTGCTGCACCATGACGGCGCTTTCATGGGTGGCTCAAGACAGCACATGAGAAGGAGAGGGCCAGAAGCTTGGCTCCTGCTTCCCATCCCGGGCTCCAACAGATGGACCACAGCTGACAGACATCAGGGGCAAACCCCAGCAGCCCACTGAGAGAGCAGCCACTGGGCTGGGCTGCAGGAACAAGAGCAGCCTGGGGGCCTGATTCAGCGGAGAGTTATGCGAGAAGGCAGAGAGAGACACAAAACACAGCAGGGAAGAGCTACAGAGGGATTTTGCGGGATTACGTACTGCCCAGAGGTCCCAGAGATATGCAGGGCAGCATCTGCCTTCATGCAGAAGGGGTCTCCCCACACACAAATGTGGCCTCACCCAGTCTGTCTCCTGGAGAAATACCACCACACACCCAAGCAGATGACAAGGGATGGGGACGGTCCTCCTCTGCCAGCCAAATCCATGTCACACACAGCAACAGGGTGGCACGGTAAAGCCCCAGCATGCTGAGAGCAAGCCCAGCCTGCCACGTGTGGTTTGAAAGACAAAACAGAAATCCCTGCTTGTGCAAACCCCTTCTGCTCTCACGGGCTCCCGCTTTGCAAAGGGATGGGAAACACCTTGAGACAAAAACCCAATGGCAGTGGGCAGGACTAAGCCCCGCCAAGGGGGAGCAAGCAAAAAGACTAAGACCCGGGATTTATTTAATGCTTAGAGGTGCCCCACAGATAGGAAGAACCCCTTTGTGAATGATCACTGACACCCTCAGAAAAGGAAAAGCCCACTGGGTTTTTCAATAAAAGTCAACTTCCTTTGATACTTACCCTGCCACGAATCACAGCAAGTGTGCTGGAGCAGCAGAGCAACGCCTAAAGAAATGTTAATTCCTGCCTTGCTGGCCAGGGGTCGCAAGGAAGGGAGAAGTATCTTTGTTTTTCTAAACCGAGCTGAGATGGAAGTGACTTTTCCAACCTGAATGATTCTATGACAGATCACGGGCAGGGAGTGGACAGAGAGTTTCAGAGAGCAGAGCAATTAAACACCTTGTGAGGCAGGTGGCGAACACAGCACACAGACGAGCTCAAACACAGTTTGGGTGCTGACCCCAGGTGTCCAACTACAACCACAGTGAAGGAGAAAGCTTTCAGGGCAGCAGGAACTGGCACTGGCAGCGTCTCACCCACAGGAACAAGAGAAAAATAAGGTCCCACCGACAAGCATAACACAGGCAGCACTCAAAGGCAGCAGGGAGAGGTCGTCCTGTAATATCAACCTGCAGCTCAGAGACAAAGATGCCCTGGGGAATGGGTGGTGAGGAAAGGAGAGGGAAGGCGGGAGATGAGTCTAGTGAGGCACTCGGAGATGCCCGAAGGACAGAACCAGACCTATCACCCAGCAAGGTCCCCACTGCCACCGAGAGTACGGCTGGCACACCAGGGCACTGGCCGAGGAGAGGTGAGAGGCTCTGGGAGAAGGTGAGGAGCAGGAGCCAGCTGCACACCAGGCACCTGAGCTGTGATGCCGCACGCGTGCAAGGCATCCCACCTCCCACCAGAGAGGCATTGGTGCAGCGAGGCAGGCAGCTGGCCACCATCTGCTTGACCGTGAGCCACATCGCCTCCAGCAGCAGAGCTCTGACACCCAGCACATACGCGCCAAAGGCTGACGGTGGTGCCCCTAGCCAGGACCTGCCTTTGAGCACTGGGAGTGCAGACTGAGAGGGCTGGCAGGGGACCGGCACCCAGCTGGCAGCCCAGACACAGCATCAGCCTCTGCCCCAGCACATCTGCAGTGCGGGCAGTGCCCACACGACTAACCTACCTACAGGAGAGCCACAAGGAACACTCTTATCAAGCTCACACCGCACGCTCACGAAAGTCTCAGCAGACAAGGCAGGGCAGCACATCCCCCAGCTCACCCATAACCTCAGGCAGTTAATAAAGCAAATACCCCCCTCCTTAAAGGCTCCCCAAGGAGGCCAGCAAAGGGTCCAGCACCTCCACTGCCCTCTCCTCCCTTTCAGTGGCATCTGAGAAGCAAAAGCTGCAGCAGCACAGCAGCCACAGCACACAGTATCTTACAGGGAGCAGGGTGGGCTGGCGTCTTCAGCTGTATCTTCATGGTAGAAAGCACTCTCCCCATGGCATCAGCTCTCTAGGAAAGCCTCAATTCACCTTAGTCTGCTGAAACCGAGTCAAGAAGGCGCCTGAACAATCAGCGCCACTAAGGCTCACATCCCTGCAACTCTTCCCCACCTGTGCCTTCCCAAAAAAAGCAAAGAACAGAGCAAGCACTGCCTAAACCTGGGTAACAGAAGCAGCTTTACCTGCGTGCAGTGTTATGGGATAGCTCCTCGAGTACAGCAGCTCAGTGGGACAGCACATGTAGCACCCACCTAAGAATATTTCATCCTTTTTAGGCTCTCAGTTACTTCCTGCAGTGACTAGAAAGGGTGGGACACCAGGGAAGCGCACATGAGGCAACAGACAAGCAGAGCCACGCGAGCAATTCCATCTCCGCATCCTGTGCGAGGATCTAGGTGTGTGCATTGCTCCCGGTGGCAGGTGAGCTCCAAGGCAAAAGCCACTGAGGAGCCTGAGGATCTGCTGATGCACAGCAGGACTACCAAAGCTCCTGCCTGCTCCCTGAGACGTGCTCTGCAGCGGTACTAATGCACAGCTCCCATCTGCGAGAGGAACTGACAGAGCTTCATGCCCCTCAAGAACAAGGGGATGTGTCCCACCAGAGCAACACATCAGAAGCCCAAGACCTCTTTGCAGGACTCCTTGCCCTTCACATATGGGGCTGTCTCTCTCTTGGCTTCTCTCTACAGAAACAGAGGGGAGAAAGGATTTCCCTCTCCCTGCAGTGGCTGGAAAAGGGGACATTTCTTCACAGCAGCCACAGTGGCCAGGCATTCTCTCTGGCATCTGGCTGAGGAAGACTCAGATGCTTGTTAACAAGCCCTGGGCTGGAGATGACCACTGCTACAGCTCCATCAAAGCACCCCTTGCTCATGCTCACACACTTCCCAAGCATTTGGGACTATTAGCCACTGCCCAGCTAGACACAAGCTTAGGGAGACTTCTCTGCCCTTTTACAGGGTTAACAGGAACAGAAAGTGGGGGAATACATCTCTAGCAGCTGTGCAGATGCTCCAGTCTCCAGCAAAGCCGGTTAACATCTCCACCACCTCCCTGCTCTGAGCATCTCCCTCTGCCTTAGTCAATATTCACCTGGTCAGTGAGGTCGTATTTCCCTTGGTTCTCATCCAAAAGTCTCTCTTGCAAGAGGATTTTCAGGAGCTCGCGGGTAAGCAGTTCCATCACGTCCTCTAGCAGGGCTCTGAGGGAGGGACCGAAGACCATGGGCACCGCAGGCTCCTCCGGCGACTCCAGGTGCGGGGAGCCCGTGACGCTCTTCTTCCCCATGAAGTGACCTGCAACACAGCGCGCTGGTGTGCCTGCCCGGCGCCTGGGAGGAGGGAGGCAGCGGCCACGATCCGCGACCCCACGCCAGCACAAGTCAACGAGAAGCACCGAGCGAACCTAATGCCTAAATTAGCGAGTACAACGAAGTGAGGGGCGAAACACAGAAATCCCAGGTCCACACAGAACTTTGGGAAACTTTCCTCTGGGGTCGAACAGATGCCCGACCTGTCACCAAGAGATGTGGGAGGAGGTTGCTCCGTCCCTTCCCTGCTCTCCCCCTGCCCGCTATGGGCCCGCCAGCCCCCCAGCATCCCTCCCCTCCCCTCCCCGGTGGGT
>VXBO01000084.1:1107-43346 GCA_013400135.1 Rhinoptilus africanus | reverse complement strand
TCTTGCAAGGACAGAGAAATCCAAGTCTGCAGTGTGGCAGTTGTAGGAAGTTCAAGAAAACTGCCCCAAAGTCTATCTGAATATGTATTTGCCTTACTAGCACCATAAGCATATTAAAAAGTATGTTAATATTTAAAGAAGACTGGGAATCTGGCAAAGCAGATTTCAACATGAAACTTTAAAAGTCCTTAAAGGCAATGTTTAACAATGAAGGATGTGAAACAGTTTGTTTCGTAGGTCATGAGGTCCTGAGACTTGTGTAATTACCAAAAAGTTGTTTCATGCTTGTGGGTAAACTAGAGTGATATAAAGTAATACTGTAAAAATTTGGGTGAGGTTTGCAAAAATACTTGGACTGGATCTAACAGAGTTCCTTCCTGTATTGCATTCCATCTCAATGCAAGACGAGTCAGAGTCAGAGAATGCTGTTGAACACCCCTTTATCTTTTCTCCAGCATTCAGTTTCAGTGCTCCCATGTAGGAAAATAATATGCCTTCTTACCTTCAGACTATGAAACTATTTATTTCAGTCATGGTGATTGAAAACAAGTCCAGTTAGGGTGAATTACACCTCCTACCACAAAAAAAAAAAAAAAAAAAAAGTCTGCCTGTACTTACTCCANTAAGGAAAAAAAAAAAAAAAAAAAAAAGATGGCATCTGCATGGAAAAGTCCTCAAACAGATGATAATTACTCAGCATTTTACTATGAACCTTTAGCACAATTTCTGAAAAATGGCTTGGTCCCACCCATACTGCAAGAGCACAGTGGGTTCATACCTGTGCTCCTTCAACGTCTGCTTGCAGCACTTGAAAGGACCAGAAAGCGAAGTCTCTATTCTTCATAAAGGTTTTTATTACAAGGTTGTTCACTGTGCATTGCTGAAAGCCTGTTAATTAGAGGGAGCGTGTGAGGTTGACAAAGGAGATAGATTGACTCAAAAAATTTATGTAAAGACTGGGGCATACTCAAAAAGAACAAAACAATCTGAAACAGAACGTTTTTCTCTCTTCTAAATTAAGTCCACCAACTTTCCACCTAGTTTTCATGCTACGAATAAAAATATTTGATAGATCTGAGGAAAACTGTCTAGAAAATTCAAAAGTTATTAGGGATATATATGCGAGGGTATAGACCTACACATTATGATTACAGAAACCTCAGTTCTTTATGAACGCAGGTTAAAGGTATGGCAAATTAGGTTGACAGCAGAATTGAGGGAAGAATTCTTCAAAGATGTTGGTCAATCTATCTATAAAATCTATTATGATTTCATTATGCTTGCAAATATTTAAATGAGATTGGGGAGCAAAACTTTTACTTTTGACAACATTTGTTGCAAGGCAGTGGTGAATAATCACGTAAATTCAGTATTTTTGGCGAGCATCGTGCTGAAGCTGCTCCTGTAGGTGTTCAGATGTGGCTGAAAAGACATGCAATATCATATGACTGGTTAACTAATCCTGTAGCTCAAATATTGGATCTCAGATACATGAACAAATAGTTGTGGTGAACAACTCTTGAGCCAGTCACAGGCAGATGTTTACTTGTGGAAAACATTCAGCTAATAGTAAGTATTTCTGTAGAAGCCACAGTCTGTTTACAGGGAATTTCTGGCATGAAGGGACTATATCCATCAATTAAAAAGTTTAGTCTGAATAGGTTTCCAACTCTAATTGAAACTAAATGAAGAAATAGCTAATCTGGGTTGTAGCACTTTCTTTTAAAAAGCTCCAATATATGTACTTCTTCTTGATGTATTGGTAATTATGCGGGAGCTTATTCAACTTCATCTTTCCTCAAGGGTGTGGTAAGCATGACACTTTTCTTGATCTTCTGTGCTGGTTGACAGCTTCTTGGTGAAGTCTTTCCTAAAACTTAAGAAAGGCGGAAATTAGTAAGAACAGGAAATTGTAGCATATCCAAATAACGTTACTGATATCACACAGGTCTGCCAAACCATGGCAGCTCATAGCCAGTTGCAAAGTGGGAGCTCAGTTTAAGAAGGGGCATCCTCACCTTGTGCCTTTCCATGGAAGCTTTGCTCTATCGGGAGCCTGGCTGGGGTTCCTCGGCAGGCTGCACCGCTTGCTCTGCTGGCAGTAGCTGTCACCTATCCAGGGAGACCCTACTTTCCCTGGCACATTTCTCCAGTCTCTGTTGCTGCTTCGTGTTGGGAAGGAGAAACTTCATGTCCCACTGAAGCTATGTAACAGAAATAATCCGCTATAGATGTCAGGATGCTGGCTGGCTTCAAAACCACTGTAAGCCCATAAACACTGCTGACAACAAGAGCCTTGGGGTAGGAGGGCAGGACTCTGCAGTTCATGTATGCTGCCAAAATTCATGGCAACCTGTGAAATGAGAAGCCCCTTGAGAGGTCTGCCCCAAAACGGAAAAGGTATTTGGGGTATGGGTTAAACCTCAAATTCAGGTTAGAGGAGAGAACACTGATCACTGCGATTGAAGTCCAGGATATGCCTTGAAAACAGTGTGCCATGTAAACTCTGCTAGTCGTTCCCCAGGGATCCAAGGATCACATCAGCACACACTGCATGCCTGCCTTGATCTCAGGGGTCACCTAAAATCTCAGCCCACCACAGGGTGTTCTTCACCAGGAAAGTCCAAAAGCACTTCCCAAGTGGGGCTTGTCCATAGGCAAATGCCACACTGGGGCAAAAGAAATGGGTGCCCATTCCTCCCTGCCCTTGTTTTCATGCAAGAGAAACCCATGTCGTGTGGGATGTATGCTCTCAAGTCAGTTTAGGCCACTGCTCCTCAGTTCCCTGACTGTAAAACGGAGCTACCAAAGGTTCATATGGATTGGTTCTGGCAACAAAGTGAGTAGTGTTGACGAACCAACTATTGTGGCTGCACACCCTTGTGATTTTCCAGGCATTAGAGAAAAGCTGGATCTGTCTATAAGGGAAATGCGACACGCTGTCTCTTAGTTTTATTGTTGTTTTTGGCAATGTGGAAATATCTTCAGCATGCTTCATTACCTAATACCAGAAGACACACAACCTTCTCATAGAGAATATGGTTTCAGCTTGTATCTTCCAGTGTAATGAGCAAGACAGATTTGAAAAATATTATATTTAATGGCAGTTTAACTGTATATACAGTCTTTGGAAATCATCAACAGCTAAAGAGAAAACCAATATTGATACTCAAATGTCTCTAAAACCGCAGAGCCTGTGACTGGTGCCAAGAAATAAAGCCACTATTCTCACTCTATGAGGACTAAAAGAAGAGTCATTTGGGAGCTGGAGGTGTTGACCGGGCTGCACAAACTGTTGGAATGATAGGGTGTGCTGGAATAATCACAGACAAGCTAATGTCTCATAAAGTGAAAACTAGTTGGTGCTTTTTGGATAAACTTGTTACTGAAATGCTGGAAAAGTCTTTGTCTTTTGCTTTAGAAGGAAAGCCAGATGCAGTAAATCAGGTAGGTTTGCTGGGTACAGATCTCAGAATAAAGATTTTCCTTTCTGCCAACTTTATTCAGGTTTTCTACTATGCTAATGATGACAAATATCAAAGGTCTCAGGTGGCTAGAAAAACATGACTAACCTTCCACAAATGTCTCCCCCTACTCCACTGTGGAAAATGAATGGAGGAAGCAGAAAGAGCAGTCACTACTTTAGTACAGTATCCAGTGTCATTTCTTCAAGACACTGTTCCATGACAGTGAGGGAATGCTGGCCTTGGTCATTAAAAAGTGATCCAGAACAATGCAGGCTAGTAAAATAGTGTCTTGGAGGCTCAAAAACCTGGAGTCAAGGGAAAAAACCCAAACCAACATATATATTATTTTTGAAATCCCATGATTTCCTAAACTAACCTGACTTATGATTTCTGGGCACTGGGGCTTGGCTGCACAGGAGGCTTGGACAAGCCACAGCAGAAAGAGGAGAAGAATGGGTGGCAGAAAGCGTCTCAGTTCCCTCGCTGGAGTTGCAGCGGTGCTGGCTCGGCTGGCAAAGCAAACAGAAAGCAAACAGCACATCGAGCCTATGCTGGTGAACGGTGTCGACTTATGTCAGTGGAAAAAGTGTCCCTGAGCTCAGTGAGCACTTCTGGGTGAAGACAAAAGCCTAAGCTTTCCAGGCAGAACAAGTAAATGAAGGAAAGTCCAAGGGGAAATTCCTGTGGGAGTGCCATCAACATTACCGTGACAGACACTGGTTGCAGTCCCAGGCAAGGGCCCCACACAGCCTGGACACAAACACCCTTCAGCAAATACTGTCCAAGTGGAGATGCCCTGCGCCCCTAGAGAGCCCCACCAGCAGTCCATGTAGGGGTCTGGCTCCATTGGTGTCTCAGTCAGACATCTCCATATCTACTGGTTTGTCTGGCCACCAAAACACTGCCATAACCTAGAACTGGCCAGAGGTCTGGCCAATTTGGAAGCAGGCTCTCAGGGGCTAGAAGAGCATGAGTGAAACATCAGCTCATGGAAATCTGATCAACATTTCTCAGTTTGTTGGCGGCTCTCTAATAGAAACGCAAATTTCTGAGGCTTGGTATCTTCTAAATGATATAAAATAACTGAGAGACTGGAGAGCCAGGCCAAAACCGTAGCTGCACAGAGCTCTTTCCCGGAGGGCTGGAAGTGTGTGTGCATGCATGTGAGACACTTTCAGCCCCTTCACAGCCCCAACGCCTGCTTCCTCCTCCAGCTTGGCAGGAGACAATAAGCCGGGCTGAACTCAGCTCAGGTATGGCCTGTCCCTTGAAGGTATCTGCAGACTGTGCATGCTGGGGGAGTGCTGCAAACCCTGGGCTCCCAGTGCACTTTCCCGTCTGGCACCAAATTTCCTCATTAGTTTGAGCGACAGGGGCTGCACTGCCAAAAGGAGATAGTTTAATTACTGTTTCCCTCCCTCATCCCTTATGAAGTGGCTGTAAAACTGCTTGCTGCTGAACCTGAGCCATCCCAAGGAACTGAGTGAGTGAAATATTTAAGAGGGCTATTTATTTAGGCATAAGCCCCACAGGCTTCCTTTGTAGCTCTCTATACAACTCTGAAGCCATGGGGTATTGCCATAGCAATAATAAAATTTATTAGGGCTGTCTTGGGTTCCTATGCACAGACCCTCTCAACCATCTCCAAGGATGGATGGTGCAAAATGCAATCGAATACAAGGGAAGCTGGTTCAAACCAAGGGACATCAACATGAGGCCACCCCAGACTGGAAGGCACTCAGACCAGGCTTTCTGGGCTCCTCCATTCTTGAACATAACAGTTTGCATGAAATCTGAAGAGTGGGACAAGATGGGATTAGTTTATTGGGAAACAAGGAAGTCAGCTTGCACGTACTTACTCAGAGCGCTAGCTTGATCATAGCCTCTCTGGAAATTTTTTCTCTCAGTAAAAAGCCAGTTTAGCTGCTGCAAGACTTTAATTCCCTTGTGTTATCTGCCAGCACACAGTATATGGAACATGTTGATAGCCATTAGCCTGGTGAACCCCACAGCAAGGAAGTGGGTGTGATTAACAGACAAACAAAGCAGCAGATGGGAATAGACAGCATGAGATGTTCAGACCACCAAGAAAGCTGGCTGTTCAGATAAAAAAATTGTGAAGCATGAACACAATGAAAGCAAGACTTGGGTCTACTTACTGAAATTACTTTGTGGGATCTGGTAAAGAAAATGAAAGAAAAGCACTTTTCTATCTCCTACATGGGTGTGTGTGTGTGTGTGTGTGTGTGGCAGGGAAGTGAATGAAGCACTGATGCTTGCAGAAATGTTTGAAATACCTTGAAAGAGCAGATAGGAGCACTGGAGTATTGTGAGTCGAAACAGAATGTAGAGATGTAATATCAGAGTATTCTAAAATTGTTTTTTTAATTAAAAAAAAAATACAACCCTGAAAGCAAGAAACTGAGAGGGATCAAGAGTTCAGAAATAATCATTATACTTCGGCTACTATGTCCATGCATATTTTGATATGCATGGTATTAAAGTGGGATCATCTATGGGAGTGTGAGTCCAGCCTCCAGGGAGAAAGAAAATAAAGCTGGCCCCATAGACAGGCTTCCAAATGGCAAGAAGAAGAATCCCAATGACGATGGCCATATTGTGCACAAGGCCACAGACTCAACCTGGAGCAACCCAGGAAGCAAGACAGAGACACAACAAACTAATAAAGACTGAGGGAGACAAGCTATTTTCCTAGAGATGGAAGAAGAGCAAACACAGTGACCTTCCTTTAAAGGAAGAGGTAAGAGAGACAGGGAATTAACAGGCTAACCAATGTAACTTTAGTTATGCAAAGAAATATCAAAGTAGAAATCAAACAATTTATTTTTGGGCTCCTAGAAGGTGAAGAGATGAAGAGCAATTAACATAGATATCTCAATGACAAATCATTTTAAAACCACTCCTCATTTTTTCAAGGACAAAGTAATAGGTCTTGAGAATGTGGTGAAGCAGAGATGGAATATATTGTGACTTTATAAGGCTTTATCCCAGTGTTTTACAAGATATCCTTTTAAGACAGCTTGGAAAACAGGAACCAAGTGAGTACAAAACTGGTTGGAAAGCCATGTACAAAGAGTAGCTCTCAAGGGTGCAGCACTGCATTGGAAGTTGGGTACTGAATAGAACTCTCCTGGGGACTGCAGTATTCACTGTTTTCCTCAATGACTGGAAAGATGAAAGAAAGAGCATGCTTATTAAATTCAGATATGCTGCCAAATTTCCAAAATGCTGGAAGACAGGGTGAGAGTTCAAAATGATCTTGACAAGTTGGAGCAGAGTTATGAACTGATGGAAAAAGGGAACAATTTGGGAAGCACAATGTGAAATGCCATGCTTGGGTGGAAAAAAATTATCTAGTTCAGTACAAGATGGGATAAATGGGCAAGATTATAGGCACGTAGAAGACCTGGGGATTACACATAATGTCAGGCTGCTTGAATGAACAGTGTCAGGCTGCTGCAGAAGAAACCCCAGATATTTTAGTGGGATGTGTCGGCAGAATTGTTGCAAGGCATGCAAAATTATGCAAGGTTGAAAGAAAGGCGGGAGTCTTCCCAGAAGACTGAAAGTGGATGCTCTGGCAGTATTCAAATATGCAAAGCTGCATAGAGGAAGATAATTAGCTTTTTTCTGTGCCCCCTCTAAGTAAGGAGTATCGGATGAAATTGAAGGACAAGAGATTTGAGGTTAGTTAGACATTAGGAATTGTTTTCTCAAACAAGGCCAGCAGCCACTGAAACAGATTCCCTAAGAGGGCTGTGAAATCTCTGCCCAGATGAGAGGCCAGAAGCAGATGGAGTTGATCCTACCCTGAGCAAAGGGGACAGATACATGGTTTTACAGAAACGCCTTTTCAGCTTTGTTTTGTGTTCGGGGCCAATAAAGCAATGACCCAAAACAGTGGCAAAATCAACTATCCAAGCTGAAGTGCGGCAGATATGGTGTGAGAGAGCTGCAGGCTCAGGATTGTGAAACTTGCGGAACAGAAGACAGCAGTGGTGGCGTGGAGGCAAAGAGCACACAAGCCTGGGAAGGTGGGATTAGGGACAGCGCTGGTAGGACTCAAAGGCTTGCGGGTGGTGGTGCAGCCCAACTCTCTGGCCCAGCAGGTCATACCCTGCCCACCTCCCTGCTTGGCACCCAGTAAGGGGCTGGGGATGACCCAGCCCCAGTGCCCAGCTGGCCCCCAAGAAGTCTGGAGGAAACCTGGGCCTGTCAGCAGGGAGGGGGTTGTGGAGGTTTGGGACTGCAGAGGACAGCAGGGAGCAGGGCATGACCTTGTGGTGCTGGCAGATCTCTTAACACTTGCTTCAATGGTTTGGGTTGTCAAAGGTTGTCTAAGCTTTTCCACTCTAGAGAGATTTTCTTTGGTGGCCTGTAACTTTCTAAAGCTATCACTTCAGAAAAAAACTTCACAATGCTGAGCTCAGATAAGAGCAAATTCTCAGTGACCCTTTCTGAATATTGAGGGAATGAGGACAAAGAGTATTTTCTTTACTATGCAAGTGTAATAGTCTGCTTTGAACATACGTATTGATCTGCAAAGCAAGCAATAGTTTTGAATTTTTTCGAGAAGACAGGGAATAATAGAGATCCTTGAAAGTCTACTGATAAATGGCATTTAGTTGTCAGGCTATGATGTATGTGGTCACTTAGGATTTTAATAGAATCAAAGAATCATAGTAACATAGTACCATAGAATAGTTTAGGCTGGAAGAAACATTTAAAGTTCATCTAGTCCAACCCCCCTGCAGTAAACAGGGACATCTTCAGCGAGACCAAGTTGCTCAGAGCCTCATCCAACCTGACCTTGAATGTTTCCAGGGATGGGGCACCTACCACCTCTCTGGGCAACCTGTTCCAGTGTTTCACCACCCTCATTGTAAAAAATTTCTTCCTCTGTCCAGTCTAAATCTACTCTTTTTTAGTTTAAAACCATTACCCCTTGTCCTGTTGCAACACGTCCTGCTAAAAAGTTTGTCCCCATTTTTCTTATAAACCCCCTTTAAGTAAAGGCCACAATAAAGTCTCCCTGGAGCCTTCTCTTCTCCAGGCTGAACAACCCCAACTCTCTCAGCCTGTCCTCATAGCAGGAGTGCTCCAGCCCTCGGACTATCTCCATAGCCCTCCGTTGGACTTACTCCAACAGGTCCATGTCCTTCTTATGTTGGGGCGCCCAGAGCTGGATGGAGTGCTCCAGATGGGGTCTCACAAGAGTGGAATAGAGAGGTAGGATCACCTCCCTTGACTTGCTGTTCACACTTCTTTTGATGGAGCCCAGGATACAGTTGACTTTCTGGGATGTGAGTGCACATTGCCAACATGTGTCCAGCTTTTCATCCACCACTCCCCCCCAAGCCCTCCTTGGCAGAGCTGCTCTCAATCCCTCCACTTGGCCTTTTTGAATGTCATGAGGTTCACAGAGGCCTACTTCTCGAGTTTAAATAGCATTAAGCTAGAAAAAAACCTTACAGGACCTTAACAAAACAGCACTTCTGTGCAAGTGTAACATTGCTCAAATCTGCTTTTGAATGTCTTATTGCACTCACTGTCTCACCCAAGAAACCTGTCACGGTTGACAGAGTGCTTTTGTTTGTGATGAGGGGTCAGTGACACCACAGTCAAGTCAAGGGCTGGGAGCAACAGAGGTTTGAGCTGGCACTGAGGAGCTACAGAGCTTATAAAAATAAACTTAGCATGAGACACCAATTAAGTTTACCAGCAGTGCCTTACTCATTTCACTCTTTGTCTGTGCTTAAACTATAGTGATGGTCATAAGTTTCCTGTTGCTTCAGGTTTAGTGACAATTAATCAGCACCTCTCTAAGTGCCAGGGTTCCTGTAGCTCCTAAAAACATTTGCAAGAATTAACACACATCATATAGGGCTTGCTATCATACCTGTATCATCGACTTCTTCTCCAACTGACTGCTGCATGTAGCAAAAAGAAACTTCTGATAAAGCAATTGCTGTAGGAACAAAGTTGAGGTGATTTAGGTCTTCGATAGTTTATTCTGTAAAAGCAGCATGCCAGGACCCCCCAGAGGGGCCAAAGGGAAACCGCTAATTTGTGAAAGAAGAGTTAGGGACTGAAGGGGGAAGGCAATAAGGAATGGTTATATGGCAGGGATCACTGCAAATAGGAAAGAACAAGCGTGGTTATGATCCCCTCTTGGCCTTGCTGGCCAAGCAGCCCAAAGCAGCGCTGACATGATCAGTAAAATCAAGTGAAAGACTTGCAGGAAGGCAAGAGGTGCTGGGCCAGACCGTGTGCACCTTGTTGTGGGCACCCATGTTATATGGAGTTATTAAAATGAGGAATAAGCACAAGTCATTCATGTGTGTGCAGTTTCTCATGTAGCAGCATCTCACCCCATGGACCTTTCCCCAGGACTACTTCAGCTGTGGGGTGGGTATAGGGGGCATGGAGTGGCATGGCCAGAAGCTCCCAATGTGTGGTCGGGTGGCTGTCCTGGTCTCCCTGCAGCCTAAGCCATGCCCCTCCTGCCACTGAGGAACATTTCTGCCCATCGTCTCCTCACCTTTCCAGTGTCCCTTGGAATATGGACCCTGCTGAAATTGTAGCCTTTATTGTGTGATAAAAGAGTGAAAGGCATGAAACACGCAGGGACAGAGTATGTCCCATCTTCGGTCACTGAGCTTTGGAAAATATGGACAAGTCAAACATATAATGAGTGCCATCTGCTGGCAAATGTGAATAGGGTATTGGGGATAATGAGTAAACGACACGGGGTTATTGCACCCTGCGTGTCTCTCTGCTGCGAGGCTGTGTTTGCATCCCCTGGCTCCCATTGTGCCACAGCCACAGGTGCCAGTGACTCGATGGATGGACAGCACGAACCTTGTGTCATCTTCTGTGTTCGGGAACTGGTGCTCCCTATGGCTACGTGCCCACCGAGGCAGATGGACAGCCATGAGAGCAGTGGTCTTGATGTGCAGGACCAGCAGGGACACACAGGGCAAGAGCGAGTGGAGGTGGCCTGGCCTGACCTGTGGGAGGGCATGTGGGAAGGTGTGGAGGATGGTGCCGAGCCACCGTCGGAGGAAGCAGCCTTGGACAAGTCACTCTGGCCTTGCTTCCCATCAGAGCAGAGTCCTTATTTCCAGGTAGGTCTGCCGCTGTTGCTCATCCAGTGAGAAGGCAAGCTTCCCTTACGGTGGGTATAGGTTTGTGATATTTCTGAGTCGTTCTGGGAGTTTTTAACCCTGTGACTGTGGTGGTAGGTGGAAGGTGCCCAACACCCTTCAGCACGTGGTCCTTACAGCCTGCAATGTATGCAAAACAGGTCAGATCTTGTCATACAGCTTCTTCACAGTGCTCGCTGCTCTCTTTTAAGCCAAAGCAGTAGGCAATTCTAGAGTCCATCTGTGAGCGTGTATGTCATTTGTATTTACTTTATTATGTAAAAAACAAACGACACACAATCAAAGTAAATCCATTGTATTTATCTTTGTTGATGAGAACCTCAAAAGATAAGAAAATAAATACCATTCGCCAGGTATAATTTTTTTAAAAGCAAACACAGAGGTGTAATAATGCAGCAAACCCCAACTCTTTGTCAGGCAAAATTATTGCTGTGCGGGTATTTCCGAATCAAATGCTATTTGAACAAGTGTTCTGTAGGAAGTTTTTGCTAACAGTTGTGAGGACTGAGAAGCACTTCAGAGAAGTCATTTTTGTTCACTGATGGGATGGTGTAAATCCCAGTAGAAAATAAGATAGCCATGTATTATCTGTGAGAGAGCTATACTCAGGGAAGGAAGACAAAAGCCTAACTATATGTATCTTATCAGCTACAAGACCTGAAGTATTGGGTTGATGTGGAGGGGACTAAACTGCAAAATGTTTTTTTCTGTTATAACACACACATATTACCCTTTTCATTTGGCAAAATAGTTGTTTCCTTCCTGCTAGTTTTTCAGGGACACTGCTGTACTTGGTCTTCCTGAGGATGATGGAAACTCCCTAGAGAGTAAAAACACGTGCAATACATATGAAAAACCCTGTTCATAGTTTTCAAGTGAGCCTAAGTTAGACATTGCTTCCTTTTCCAGAGAAAATAATCACTAGTGCTGGTATGTGAATCCACTGGCACCATAGATCTGATCCTGACATAGATTTTTCTTACTTGAACTATGGAATGAGATGTAATTTTTAAGACCAAAGATGAAGGAGGTTGTCAGCCTCAAAGACAGTTGGTCTTACAACAGCCTTTGGGTGTGAACATGAAAATATGAAGAATGAAAACCAGCATTTCTGCTGTTTTGGTTTGAAGTCTCACTTCAAATTATATTTGGAACGGTTGTTCTAAATTTGCAAAACCAGAACTAGTGGAGGAAGCACTTTCTGAGTTAAGATCTGCAGTGGACCTGTGAAGCTGTAATACAGGCAAAATGGGGAAAAGAGGTTTCTGACCAAGTCCCCCAAATGCCAGTTTGGTCATCTGCTCTGTTACCATGTTATGGGCAGTGCTTATAAAAACAGTGTTGTCACAAACATGTTTGGATAAATCAGTTTTGTAAGATGTTATAAAGACAATAAAAACTTGGACAGGGAAAAGTCAAGAAAAACTTATTTAAACCTACTTCCTAGGTAGGAAGCCAAGGAAGAAAAGAAAATCACATTCCATAAAGTTATTTTCACAGTAAAAGCAACTCCGTGCAGGCAAGCTGGAGGGTGTTTATTTGCATTCTCAGAGGTACAAAGAGCAAATCAAGGCTGAAATATGTAAGACTGACTGCCTACTACTAAACTAGACAGCAGGAAGAAAAAGCGAGAGAGATCTTCAGAGATGGTTTGAGACTTCATTCCAATAAAATATCAACCAGAAAAACTCCAGGTCTAACCAGGGAAATGACTGACCAAGAAGAGAGACGAATGATGAAGGACAACATTTTGGAGTGCTGCTGAATTGCCTTGTGACAAGAAGATCCTAAGGACACTTAAAGTCCTGAGGAAACGGTTAGGGAAGACACCTCAGATTACGTCTACTTCTGTACAGACATCTATAATGTGTTTTGTGATTTATAATGAAGAATTCAGCCATCTGCTTTCTCAATCGAATTTCCAAAAATCTCTGCTTTTGGCCAGGCTAGTGGGATGGTTGCGTCTGTTGTCTGTGTCTGCATGGCTGTTTGCATGCCCTCACGCTTTGGAGGGCATGTGGTGTGATCTCAGGTGAATCGAGCAAGAAGGCAGCCTGCTGTTGCTTCAGAAGCAACAGGTTTAAATAAAGCAGTGCGAGCAAACAAGGTCCTGGAGGTGCCTGCCTTGGAGAAGTGTTTGGATATTTCAAATTCTGGTCTACATTTGACATTTATATACAAATATAAGATTAAAGACTGGAATTACCAGGCGTCAGCTGCTGTAAAGAGACCTCCTCTGGCAGATGGAAGGACCACCTAGCAGTGAGAGGATAGTGAGACAGCTTGCAGCTCTGAGTTGTTGCATGGTGGCAAGATCCAGGCTGACACCCAGACAGTTGTGGTGGCTTTAGACCTGGGGATTTGGACTCAGTCCTCTCCTCTTTCACAGCACAGAGTGAGAAGTTGAGGTCTCAAGCCCTTTTCAGTCTGTCCTTATCTTTGTGGCAAATGCAAATACACTAAAACCTTGGTGTTGTCCTCTCTCAGTGGCTATGTGTGTACTATAACCATTTAATTATGCTTTTGCTCTACCACCCTAGCATATTAATTTCCTTACCAGCGGCCAGTCTGGGACTGAAGGTGGATGGTGTTGCAGTGTGGTATGCCAGGTATTCAAATACATGGCTTTCCTGCTGCACTTAAACTTAATCATTCTTCTTTTGGGAACTGAGCCTAAAATGGTTGAACCACCAAATGTAGTGACGCTGAAAAAAAAAGCCACAAACCCACCTGGACGTGTTCCTGTGCAACCTGCTCTAGGTGAACCTGCTCTGTCAGGGGTGTTGGACTAGATGATCTCCAGAGGGCCCTTCCAACCCCTATCATTCTGTGTGAATCTGTGTGATTCACTCTGGGAGGACAGCAGAGAGCTGGAAAGCCCATATGGCCACTGTAAGTCAGCACAAATGTCTACTGACTGGGAAAAAAGAAGTTATGTGCTACCAGGCCAAGCAGGACATATAGCTCTGGCCCATGCTGAGGTCAGTAGATGTTTTTTCACTACCTTCGGTGGGATCTGGCCTTTGCTCAAGCATGCTGAAGTCCATGGAGAAAAGGAACGTGATGCAGAATATGCATATTATGCCCCAGTACAGACCTTGGCTTTGCTCAGGGGGCCGGGTGAGAACTGTTAATAAAATGTTTTTTACACAAGGGTTACACCCATGGGTGTACATTTGCACATGAGATCTCAACTGAGAGAGGAAAGGCTGTCAGTGCCCCGCGTCCATCCTTGCTCTCTGAGCTCTGTGTTTTGGAAACATGATGGATTAAGTGAGCAGCTTGCCAGTTGCTAATGTAATAGCCTCTTTCTACCCAATTTATTTATACTTGAAAAAAAGAATATGTAAACTTCTTCCACAAGTATTCACTGTTTATTTTTACAATATGTGTTTTTTAAAAATTAATTAATCTCCAAGTGTATTTCATGATTACTCCAGTAGCTAACTATTTATGTTCATATGGTACATACACATGCAGCAAATGCAGATGCATTGTGAAGGGGATTCAATTCTTTGAGATTCGTTTGTAAGCAGTTCAAAGAGAGGAACTCTCAGAAGCTTCTGACTGAGAAGGACAGAGAGATCTTAGCTATGTAGAGTCAATTAGATCTCTGCTGAATGGCTTTACAGTCTCTTTTTTAAAGATGGCATGTAAACAGAGATGCCTTGTTTGTAAACAAACATCTTCATTTTAGAGAAGCATCCATCTAGTTGTAGACAATAGTAAGATTTCAAGAGGTTTCTGTTGTTGCTGTTTTGATCTCTTGTACTCAAAGTGACACCCAGTTTCCTGTTCCTCCGTGCTTAGAATTTTCAATAACAGCATATAAAATCTGAAGTAGTTGAGAATAAGAAAGAGCAAAGTATGTTGGATTGGGATTTTGTAACACATTTTCTCCACTTGGAGTCTGTGTTGGTTGAAAATGAATGAACTGAATCCAGTGTAACATGGATCAGTGTGTGCAAATTCCAGCTACAGATTTAGGAAAGAGATGTGAAAAGCAGGACTCCTAGAGCAGGGTTCATTTCCCCTAGCCTTACCTGTCCACAGTGCGTTTGCACAGATCAAATCATCTCTGTTTTAGAAGGAGCTAAACTGTGCCCATTTCTCACTGTGTAAAGGCAGTCTGACCTACTCGTTCAGCTGTCAGGTGAAGTGAATACTATCAGAACTTCATAATGCACTGAAGTCCTCATCTTCAAAAGTACCAAGCTCCATGCTTGCTTGGGACTACTGACTTTGGTCACTGGGAACTCCTTCATCTTCCCTTCTCCATACTCCCAGGGGCCTCTCCCCACTGTTCAAATGCACTGGAGGGCTCCGTTGAAGCCATAGCTATAGATTTCTATTGCACACCTACCAATCTGGGGGAGCTCCAAGGTTTCTCATGTGAAGGTGTATTTTTCTGGAGACACTAGCACGCTGCTGCCCTCCTTGTGGTTTGCAGATCCTTCTGAGCATACTTGTGATTTGGATAGCTTCACCATCGACACTAAGAGCAGCCTGTAGGTGCCAGCACTGAAGCTCTAGCACAGCTGGGGAATGCAGTTGCATAAGCGTACATGCTTCCCAGATAGTAATTTCCCAGCTTTAGTCCATACAACTGAAGAGCAGTGAATGAGGTGGGGGGCAGAGCCTGAGGGGGTCTCTCAGGAAGGCACACAGGATGCAGGTAGGCTTGTAGACCCTGTACTAAATACCATGTTGCTCTTGTGGCCGCCATTCCCTGCCCCATCAGACAGCTTGGGAGCCCCGGTGGTACGTCCTGCCGGCGGAGGTGGGGTGTGGGAAGGCAGTCCAGCCCACACAGGGAGAACCCTGCTCTGCACTAGCATTGCACTGGAGAAGATCCTTCACAGATGGGAACAGCCTGCCTCTCTTGGTCATGGAAAGGCCTCTTTGATACATCTCTCACTGGAAGAGCAAGAAACTGCTTCCAGACATATGGCCTAAATTTCTTTCCCCACTCCTCCATTCGCATCTACATACCCTCTATCCTACCCTCCCTGTACCCCTCACCTCGATCTTGTTTCTGCAGTACCAAAAATAGAAAACTAAGATGGTTTATTTAATTTTGTAATGACAATTTTACAAACATTGTTGGTTGGCTAGTTTGGCTAGCTGGATTTTCTGGATGGATGTGGAATGTGGGAAAGGAAAGATTGTTTTTGCTTTGGGATAAAGTTTTTGGACTCTTTTACAGTTTCTGTCTTTTCCCTATAACTCTTGGCAAAAAGACTTAAACAAGATGAGGAGAAGAACTCCAGATGAATAAGCCTGTATGAGATGAAAAGATTATTGAGTTTTGTTCAACAGAGGCTAATGAATTAGTATGTTGGAATGATCTCTTCATGGTGGACCAACTTCTGTTTTCCACTCCACTCAACTCTGAACACTGGACACCTCTTTGCACAGAGGTTCTTGTTTTGAGGATTCCAGTTCTCTTGGATGATATGAAATGAGGAATTCCAGACATATTGTGATCATTTGCAATGTAGTTGTGCTTTTTCCAGGAGAAGTCTCAATGTTTATAGGGGACTTATATTTATGATGCAAATAAACATCCTCAGCTTACAAAAGAGAAATTATAACAGGTAAATGGAGAGTCACCTTGTGCTGTTCCAGCAGGTCTGTTTGCAAACCTGACACATCACCTTCTGTGACAGCAGACAGGCTCTGCTACATTCAATAACAACCTTTAAATGATCCTCTTGAATATAACACCATTTCTTCACTTAGCCTAAAGAAACGTCATCCAGCAAGAAATCTGGATTCTAGACTTGTACATATAAAACAGATTTTAGAACTTTAATGAGGAAGAAAAGGAGACAAAAGATAAGAAAAATGTTGTAGATGAGGAGATAAACTCAAAGAATATTTGATAAATGAGGTAAAAATAAAGCCTACATCTGGTGCTGTACTGAAACTTGAGGAGGTTTGGCAAGGAAAATTCTCCAAGAGTGTTGACTCTTGGAGATAACAAGAAGATAGTGTTCATCCTTTTATCTCTACCCTTTGGATGCTCAGCAGTCACATTAGCAGAACTTGCAGATAGGTTATCCTTTAGATAGATAGAGGAAATAAGAGTGCAGTTTCTAAGTTTTAATAAAACCCTGAACTTCCTTTCCTGATCCAAGCATGGTTCAGGAGGTGAGGGATAACTGGGGAATTGCCCCTGGTGAGACCCCTCTCCATGTGCCTGTAAGTACCTCTGGAAACAGAGACTCCCTGCTCACACTCCCACAGAAAATTTCTTGTTTGCCCAGTCAGGGCCTCACCATGGCTCTTGGTGGGAGTTTACAAACTGGTTGAAACAGTCCTTGCTGAGCTGCTGCTGAGCTAATGCTGTGTGTGGGTCCATCTTGCCGAGCACAACCAGGAAGAAAGAGCAGCATGAGATCAGTGATGAGATCCTGGCTGCCTCTTTTCTCTGCTGACTCAAGCTCTTGGACTTACCTACACAGAGTGATGGAGAGCAGCAGAGATACTGCTCCTACCCAGTGAAGGCGTTAACACAAAGAAGAAGTTAAAATCCCCTTACATCAGAACTGAGAAGGTTCAAGCAGCAGCGCAGAGTTGCACAGCATGAAGATGGCAGTGCACAGCTCATTAATGTTCACGGTACACAAACAGTGGAATATGGAGCTGTTTACTGAACTGGAAAGGAAAGGAAGGGATCATGCAGGATAAAATTCCGGTCTCCTTTAAATTAAGATTATTGAGTAGGGATGCATCTGTGCACATGATGACTGGAACTGACCTTTTTAAGCAGCCTGATAAATTTAACATAACTGGTTGGAGGCTTTTTTAATACATATTTTTTCAGTCTTTTCTCATTTAAACTATGCAACTTCTTTCATAATTTCCTAATTAATAATAAAAGTCAAATTAATAAAAAGGAAATGTGTGGTTTAACAGTGTTGTTAGAGCACCATGTTCAACAAACAGGAGTTAGCAGTGGGCACCTGGAATAAGATTTAGTTTCAGTGAAGATCCGTCCATGTGCACCAGGTTTGCAAGGTCCCATTATGATCCATGGAGTGGCATGAGGCAGTAGCACCTTGCTAACACGTCAGCGAACCAGCCACCACTGGTGGGTTTCAGTTGCCAAAGCACAAGCACCTAGTGTCACATGAGACACTATAAGGCACATGAGAAATCTGGACAGGGCTGATAGATATGGTGTAGAACCTACAGGAGACCCACACCTTGCTGGAGTGGCACAAGGGGGCCAGAAGGGATGTATGAGGGCACGTAAAATGGCACAAGTTTAGACGATCCTAGATCTCCATTAACTAGCTTATATCCATGCCTAGGCAAGAAAACCACTGTGAACAGTGCCTTTCCATGAAATTAGGCAGTCTTCAGACATCCATGAACCCATACGTTTCCAGCAAATTGCATTCAGGGTGTGCGAAATGCTACTCACAGACCTCTGAATTACTATTACATACAGACACTTGGAAGCAGAACTAGGATCAAGCAGTTTCTATCTTGGGCTGGCAGTTATTGGTTTTTAAGTTCTCAAAGAAAGATTAAATTGAGAATATTGGTGGGATGAAGTCCTTGAGCAAGGAATTACTGTGGGATGAAGGTATTCTGTACTCTCACCCTGCTTTTGTGTCCTTCCCAGCTGCCTGCCATTGGACACGGGCACATAATAGTCCATCTGTGTAGGTGGACTTTGGATCTGATCTAGCATGTCTACTCACATTTTCCTATCTTAATTTAGTAAGGGAATTATCTTATTAACTTCATACACTTAAAGTACAGTGGTCTGAGATGCTAAACACCCAAGCCTCCTTCTATACCCAGTGAAGAGAAATAGGTATCCAGGTGTCTTAAGGCAAGAAGAATTGTATCCAAAGGAGGCTTTTTCTCCCCAGAAGACTCGAGGTGACTGAGCTGGGCTTAGATGACTAATTTTAGGTAGTTAAGTGAGGTGACAGCACTTCCACCTGTCCTGTTCCTCAGCATAAAGAGAGATCTGGGGGACCCAGAGGAGAGGTTTTCAAGTGCTAACAGCTTCCACACAGATCACAAGAGCTCTTGGCACCCAATAAAAAGAATAAAGAGTATGTTTGATTCAAAGCCTTTCCCTTCCACCCCCATTCACTTGCCTTTTGATTTTGAATTTTCCTGCCAGGATCCAAATAATCTACAACATACTGACTGGCATGGTTCCCTCCAGCTGAAAGACAAATGGGAGGGGATGGGAAGGGAGATTACTTCTTCATCTTGCCAGCAAGCTTGCTTTAAACAAAATTGCTGTGTCGATCTGTTGTTGCAGCAACGCTCCTGTGTGTGCAGGCAGGGAGGCACAAATGGTGCACAGTATGGATGCCAGCCAAGCCATAATCAGATGTGGCACTGCCCAGTGAGCAGCAGTGGTGGGGATGCAGCGTTCCCCTCATATCTGCTTGCTCGGCAGGCAGCACACTGCGAGCTGTGCTGAAGTGAGAGTCCAACTATGTGGGTTTCCACGCAGTTAGCACCTCTATATACACTAACCACATAGTCAATGGCATTGTTCACGTGCTTAAGATTAAGCACGTGTTTAGGACCTGGCGGTCCCTCCTTACCCATATGAGGCCCTGGATGCTGCTCAGGACTGCACAGCTCTTGAACTCTCTCACAGCTCTGCAAACTGATGGTGCTCAGCTGTACTGTCCAGGACACTTCCCTAGAGTAAAAACCCCTGCTTTGCAGTGCCCTCATGTCTCCAGACCCCTCAGATAGGATACTCAGTGATCCTCCCCTTCCATTGTCCAATCTGGAGCACTCCATGAATTCATTTTCCTACAACCAGTTGTGACCCCTCTCCTAGAGATCACAGCTTCCTAGCAAATCCTTATCGTAAAAATCTGCCTATGAGTTAACCCCTGAGTTAACCCTGCTGGCAAATCCTCTTGGATTTTAAAGCAAAGCGATACATGCAGGCTCACTGAAACAGAAATCCTCCTTCAGCTTTTTGCTTTAAGTCATACAGTGCTGAAGGAGGAATTAACCTCTTAATCTTCTTCTATAGAGAGGTGTTTTGTGTAACTATGTAGCAGGAAAAAGCTATTATCATCAATAATATGCTGCTGTTACATTTGGTTAGACTTCTGCTATCCCATAGAAACATGCAGCAATTCAGCATGTCTACCGAAGGTCCTAACAAGTCTGGAGCAACTGCTGTTAACTGTGTCCTCAAAGGATGACAAGCCAGAAATGACAAAACAGGCATACACAATCTTAGGCCAACCCCCACTATTTCCAGGGTGCTCTTCTCTGAAGGCGGATTGTATGGGTCAAACTGGTCTTTGTCCCAGTGGAACTGGACAGGCAGCCTTCCCAGAGGAGCACAGGAACTTCTCTGCTCAGACCCGGCAATGTAATTCGGCATTCAGTGAGGAGAAATGCACCCATTCAGATAATGTTAGAAAAGTTCAGGTTCTAAAGATTTAATCCATTGTGAGACAGATTTCAAATGCATGCACAAAATGGCTTTATATGTATATATGCACATAGTATAAACTGCACTACCTCCTTTGCTGGTGTAAAATGCTGTAGCTCCAATGTAAGTTATGGAGGCATCTGGGTTTATATCATTTGAAGGTCCAGTGGACTAAGCCAGCCTTTGTGAAAGAGACAACGGCTCATTCAGTACAGATCACGACATTATTCTATTGACTTTTTAAAATAAACTCCGCTCTACCTAAGATAGGGTTGGATTCGGTATGAAAAGCTGAAAGCTGGTTTCCTACCCTCAAGATAAAGGCATATCTTTTTTTTCTGTGTATAAATAATACAGAAAAAGGGAAAGCCTTTCTCATTGATCATCATTTCTTAGAGGTGATACTAGAAAAAATGCTGAGCTTCAGAAAGCAGCTTAAATAACACACAGAGCAAGAAAAAAATCTGAGATTTGGGACAATATGAAATCTGCATAAAAAGATTTCTTTACTGAGCTGCTTTCTCAGACTTGTGCACAATTTTGACTGGAGGGATGTGAAGAGAAATAGGAAAATTAGCTACCCGTAAATAATTCCATAAAAAAAGTGCCAATTTTTAATATTTTACATGCTTAAAAATAATAGGGAATCACAAAACTTTCTTTTTTAGGTATCACTGCCAATATTTGAACATTATATTTACCTACAATTGTCACCTATCGTGCATATTTTTGTTTCAGAAAAAAGATTCAAATATAGCTGGCCTACATACATTTGCCTTCTTTTCTGCATGTGATAGGGCGTGCCAGTTGATTTTTTTTGACTGAGCTCTGCAAGCAGATGAAGAGCATCCAGGGGGATAATCTGACTAGCATGCTCAATCCATCTGGATCACATCAGATTTTTTCCTCACATAAGGATATAGGAGAGAGGCAAAGGAAAAACCTGATGAATTGCTCCCTCAGATTAGCTGGCGATTTACGTAAACTTCATAAAATATGGCCCAAATACTCTTCTAACCTCACTATACTTCATGATTTTCAACTCAACCCACTCAGAAACCTATTTAGCAACTAGGATGCTTAATCAAGCATGTGAGCAGAATACCCCTGAGGATCCCATCACACAAAGTGCATTCTAGCAACTTTTAATGAATACTTACTGACTTAGCTCAGCTACTTTAAAGTTATGTTTTACAGTCAGTTAAATAATCCTCTTGCTTTTTCAGGACCCTTTCAGCAATGAGATCACTGATGAGAACAACACATGAAATCTCTGTCTTATTTGTTTCTGGCTGAACATGTGTTCCTCTTGCAGAAAGAGAACAGAATGACCGTCCACTCCATTCCCCTACCCTTGGGTAGGGACAACGAAGTAATTACTGACTGGTGCTTGTCTAATCTCTTCCTACAAACCTGCAGTGATGGAAACTGTATGGGCTCCACAGGAAATCTGTTCAAGAGCTTCACTGCCCATAATGCTTTAAATTTCTTCCTAATGTCTTTTCTACTTGAGTACTGAACAGCTCAGTCAAGAAACAGACCCAGTTCCTTTTGAATCATTTCAAGAATCACCAAAGTAACCTTCCTGGGGCAGAGGAGTCAAATTTCTTCTAACAGTGAGGAATATGTAGCTACATTTTTATAAAGATAAAAAAAGAGCAAATATTTGATTAAACAGAGGAAAGTACAAAGCTTTAAAGTGAATTACACACACAAGCTGAATCTGTAAAGATGTCAGCAGCTCTGTCTGCAATTAATAAAGTGTAGTATTGCCTATTTGATGCTTTCTTATTAAAACACTTTCTGCAACCATGGGTAATGTTTCCTTGAGATGCAACAACAGTGAAAACTCTTAATTCACCAAAAAGCCTTATTTGACCAACTACAACTGTACCTGTCATCCTTTGTTTTAATGTATTGGGCTCTATTGTATCAGATTCCTGAGACACAAGCTCCCTTTTCTTAAATGTTTCCCAAGAAGGGGTTAGAAAGCTCTTGCCTTTAACAGACTAGTAGAATTAATTTCTGCTCTTAAAATGCTGCCATATTGTGGGAGCATGCTAGATGCCTCAGGTTTGGACACAGTCACTTAAATATATCTTAAATATAATTTATATGACGACAATACTGCAACCCCAGGGACAGGTGCAGTCATCCCATCCCTATCATTGTTGCAATAATCCTGTGCTTTGTCACGTCAACAGGATTGTACTTGTGAGGAACACTGTGTAGATCACAATTTAAAACACAGCTTTTGGATATGTCACAAAATCCATTCTCCACTCTCCTTCCTGTTACACAAAAATGAAAACCACCACATTTTCTTACTATAGTGAGTAAAGCCACAATTCCCAGTGGTTCTATCACCAGGATTTTTTTATGCAGGAACTCTTCCCTGGCAGTCAGATTGCTGGTCCCTTCCTTCTCCTTCTTATCATACGCTATAGCTGGGACTGGCATGTCTGAACCCATGTGTATCTGCTCTTTCTGTACAGAGCTGAAAGGAAAAAACGAGCCATAGGAGCTGGCTTTCTTTAAGCAGCACAACACAGCTAACCCCCAGTCCCATTCTGGCCTGGTTTTCACTTGCTAACCAATACTAAGCCCTCAATAGCATGGGATCAAAGTTCAGCCTTAAGGAGATGGGGACCTAAACATCCTTGCTGACCTGACAGCTTCAGCCCTTTTGGAGGAAGACAGCTGTTTCCACAAGCCACTTGCCCCTCTACTACTTCCTTCACTTTTTTACTGCCTTCCCTTCCCATGCTCTGTGGGTCCCCAAGTTGCTTAAATCACTCCCTTCCTATTGTCATCTCTACCCAAGCTCATTTTCCTCCAGAGATAACAGAGCAAGGTTCACTATTGTACCTCTTTCCCTATATGGGTCTTCTCAGGACCTTACAGCCCTGCTTGTGGCTTCCCGCTTACTGACCAGTCCATGCCTCCAAAACTGCAGCACCTAGGACCTCTTGTGCTTCTCCTTTCTCCATCATCTCCATCCCACTGCCATGTGGGATATAATGTTCTTAGTACAACTGAGAAGTGAGATGTGTCTCAGTGATGGACCAAAACTGACTGAAATTTGTTGCTTTCCGAATGACAAATGTTGGCAAGTGTGTGTTTGTACACACCACCCTAAATTTCCATTTTCTGTATCAACAGAAAGCAGTATAAAAAAAGACAGATATTTTTCCATAGCATTTTTTCCCAAAGTTCTAAATGAGATAAATTACCATGCAAAAAATCTTTTCAACCTGCATATGGACTAATACAGGGCTTTGAAACTCAGTGAAGCTAAGATGACCCACATATGATACATTCTGCCCGTAGGAAGTCATTATTGATTTAAGGCACTGTGGGAATGAGTCAGGACTTTAGAACCTATCAGTGAAATACCTTTTGAAAACAAAACAGTTTTTAAGATTTACTCCTGCCCTTTCCAAAGGACAGGATTGTGGGTCTTCTCCTTCTCATATGGTGCACCAGTTCCCACTGGTGTTTTAACTCAACCAGTGGCTGTGTCTCCAGCAATTAGATTGCCGTCTGCTAAGAGAGAAGAAGGCCAGGTAAAATCTTCGTGAGATCCTGGCACAATAGTAGACCAAGACCTCTAGCCTGTGTTGAAACCACAAAACCTGTGCTAAGGGATGGCTGTAGATTGTCTCATCGCTGGCAAATCAAGGCTGGCATAACCAGGTGTGCTCCAGCAGCTGCAGCTCCAAGCACGCCTACAGATGGGGAATAAAGCAGACGTGTGAGCAGAGGTCTACCAGCTCCCCTGATTAATGCTGGCAGACACTTTGGTCTCTGTCTGGCTCTGTGCCAGAGAAAAAAATATGTCACAGCACTATTTCCTATCACCTGTAAATATTTCTGTCCTTTGCAGCACTCATCTTAAGTCTGGCCTGATAAGGGTTGAGCCGCGAGTGCTTATCAAAGAAAAGTTGGTTTGCTTTAATTTGTCTATTGAACAGCAGCTCTTGCTGTGCCGAAGGCTGCTTGCAGCAGCTGATGATTTCCACATGGCTATCTACAAGTCGGAGCCGCCTGCGGTGCAGCTAACTTCACACCAGGTCAAAAGTGCACAAGAGGTCCCGGCCAGGCCCGGAGCTGGGCTGCACAGGGAAGGTGACCAGGTCCAAAAGAAACCAGACAGGATCAGGGTGCCCAAGCAAAGCAGGGAGTCCACGAAGCTACTCACGTTGTTTCTCGATCTGCTGAGGCTGAACCCTTTCCTACAGGTCAGAACAGCTTATTTTTAAGTATAGTAGTGCAGTTAAAGCAGTACAACCCCTCATATAGATGCATTTACTCCTGCATAATTTATTTACAGAAAGGAAGAAATATAATTTATACCTCTGTAGGTACCGGTAGCCCCACCATTGTCTTTACCCCTTCAGCCACACTAAGTGTTCAAGCTCAAATCTCACACTGCATCTACTCACTCTCTCTCTCTCACTGTCTTATTTTACAGATGTCAGCTAGCTGTGAGCCATTTAGATATTTCCTAAACCTGTCTTGGACAAGTTGCCTAATCTCTCTATTTTCTCTCCCGAAGGCTGTCATCAGGCAGAACCTTTCTTTACTGCTACACAGCCAAAATAGTCCACTTACAGACCTCTTCTTTAGGGGAGCAGGGACCCCAAGTCATCCCCCAGCACAAAAAAGTGGAGCCAGCCGAGTCCCAAAGCTCTGCCTGAAGCTACCCCTTGGGAGGAGATGCTCTGGCCCTAGTTCGCTGCTAGTCCACAGAAGCCTTTTGCCAGTGCTAGTGTGGAAACTTCTGCTTCTCTCCTCTCCATGAACATGTTACAGTGCCAAAATACAAGTTGAGAACATGCCTTTGTCAGTGCGCTCCGTAAATCTATCTCAAAATAGCCATCTTGGTCAAAAGACATTTCAGTACTTTGGTTCAAATGTAGATGATCTCATAGGGGGAATTGCAACAAAATGAATCCATTTATTAAAGACAGAAGACCTGGAAATCAGTTTAAAACCTAAAACTGAGGAAAACATATTTATATACATCCATATAGATTTTCTTTGAATTGTTCCCAAATCCCTGGTCCCTTGCTAAGACACCGCTCAAAATATTGATGCTATCCCATCTCTATTCAACAAAACAGAAGTCAAAGAGCAGAAAAGTGTATCTTTTTCCAGATACTACGTGGAAACTTAACCAGGTAAGTAAGATGCCCATACGTATGACCTACCCTCTAATGCTTCATATTCATCTTAGCAAGTGTTATAGGATGCATGCTGCTGTCAATAATACTAGCAGATTTATAAGCTGTGACTTCTTGGAACACGGGCTGCACTAGTTTCATATCAGGATTGCTCAATATTCACTTTAAAGGACAACTATAACTAGTTCAGTAGAAAATTTTGGTTTTAAAGCAGTTGGTTACCCTATACCCTACTTCTACAAAAGAATTATAAAGTCTACCAGAGTAACACATGTGAGTGGGCAAAAATAGGAGATTGAAATTAAAGTAGCCTAAAAATTTTGCAATGTCCAATACATTTACAATGTCCAATATTCACTCTCAAGCATTGAAATTATCCTTTATCACTTCATATTACCGTGGTCTAAACGAAGGATTGAAAAATGTCCCAGTTGATGTGGAGCTGGCAAGCAAGTTAAAACTCATGTCTCTGCAGGTAGGCAGGCTACCCTGTGAGCAGCGTGCGCAGTACAAGAACCATTCTTGCTTTCCACTTACAGCAGACCTACCAGAGCGTGTATACCCTACAAGGAACTCCCGCTGCCACAGGTTCATTTTTAACCTGGCTATGCTCTAGCCCATCTGGGACTTCACCCTGGCAAGGGAGCTGTGACAGGGAAGTTGCTGACATGTCCCATGAGTCCTCCCCATGGAGGAGTGGGGCACTGCCCAGCCATGACCATTAGCCAGCACATGGTGGACCTGCAAGACAAATCCAGGAGAGCTGGGACGCTTTTTCCCAAAGGGCGTGATGCTGGTTGGGAAGACTCCTATGGCCACTGTGGATTTTCATCCCTTGCTAAATCTAGGCACTCTCTGTGAACAGGCAGTGCTCCCTTGGAAAAAGTGGGTCTCAAGGTGATTTCAGAAGAACTCGTGTCAGGATTTTCAAATTGGGCATCCACACACCCAGGACTCAGATGTATGCCCAGCTGCAAAAATGTAAAGGACCACAGCTCAGAAGTGAGAAAGGCTGAAAAACCCAACCACAGGCTGAGGAAATGAATTCCTGGGAATCACTTTGAAGAGAATTTTCTCTCCCTGAGGGCCAAGGAGTGCTGCCTGCTGAGGAGGAAAGTTTTCTACCTCAGAACACCTGGGTTCCACTCAAATGAACTCGGTAATAAATATAATGAAAAACGATAAATTATACCTACTTGAGCTGCGTGCCTTAAGCAATTGACATTTGCAAGGCACAATGAAATCCTTGAAATGTAAGACAGCACATGTGGTGCATGAAAAGAATTACGCCATTGCCTAATTTCATTCCAGAGGAAAGCTCCTGCTACCTGGAATTGCAGCGTGTGTGCTGCAAAGCACAGATAGCGCATCGACCTTTCCTTTTGTGGTGAACAGATGTTTACCATAATAAAGTTCATGAAAAGAGTGTTCTGCTCTCTCTGGATCTTTGAAGCAGGACTAGAGAGGCATGTCCATCTCCAATACAGAGAGGTCACACTAGTTATTTGTTATTGGGGATAGAAGGGAGAAGGAGCTAAATAAGGAATGAATATGGCCACCAATTTTTTAGGCTCCTTTGTTATAGAGGCAGCAGATGTCTTAGTGCTCTACTCAACGAGAAAAGATATCTCATGAGATAAGGCATTATTCCACCACCGCTACACTCTGTGTGTGTACTCTCTTGAGCAAGAAAACCACTACATTGCCAGCAAGTCTGAAGATTTTCATCATATGTTAAGTTTTTGTGTGCAATGGGTCTTTCCAACTGATACTTTTCTTGAGTGTACAGGAAGAGGGGCAAAGAGTTAATTATATTGTGACTTGCTATATTGTCATGCAGCCACAACTCATTATGGAAAGCTATTGCTGGGGTGGGTGGGTTGAGACTACCTTTTTGGGCAACAATGCAATCTTAGATTAGACTAAGCTAGTCAAAAAGGTCTTGGCAAAACATTACATCCAGATGTCTGCCTACAGATCATGTGCTGGTTAATGTAAGGTAGCTGCTGTGATTTTCCTGAAATTCACTAGTCCTAAAACAGACTGAAAAAGTAATCTTAAAAATAAGCAATAGAGCTAGGAAATGCTCATGTTTATTTCTGTGACAGACGTTTGAAATTCCCCAAATTGCAGGAATTCTGGAGGCTACAGCTTCATCCCACACGTGAATGTAGACACCTTAGTGAGATGTGGGTGTCCCCATTCCCTGTGACCTCAGGGGAAGGAGCAGTCTTCTCTTCAACAAAGTCTGTCTGCAGGAGAGCTCTGCAGTGGCACAGGAGCATGCTGGCGACTGACATGCAGCTCCCTCGCCTTTCTTTTGTCCTTGGGTGGGTGGAGAGTGCACATGGGAGCTTATTCCTTTACCACTTGTCTTCCTGGATTTCAAAACGGGCTGGTCAGAGAAAGTCCCAGAGAAGTTGCCTGTAGCTCTATCTGTGTGCAGAAACAACACTGTGAAGCATCTTCTGCTGGTGCTGAAAGCAATGCCTGCTGAGCTCTTACAACGGGATCGACTTGCCAGGCAATGACAGCACGTTGCTGTTGTAAATTGAGTCCTGGCAAAGAGAAAAGTTTTTCTCTGTACACGCATTATGCTAAGCCTGGGGTCAGCTCCACCTTTGCATTTGATCCAGCTGAAGACTGTTTCACACGCTCTTAGTGGAGGCTCCAGACACCAAGTGACTGAACTCCTGGCTTTGCAGGCAGGGAGAGGAGGGGATCGGGGTGAGGATGGGGGCAGGGGCATGGGGGACCCTACTTGTGGGTAACAGAGCTGTTTCGCATCGTTATCATCTTGCAGAACTGCTGCGAGTTGTCACCCCTGGCAGTGAGGCAGGGAGAAGCACAGGGGCTCGCGGCAGCAGCTTTGAGGGGCACCCCCAGTCACTCATCCTGCTCCAGTGCCAAGATGCCACTGGCCAAATGCAGCGGGCAGCCCACCTTTCTGCCTTGCCCCATATCCACCACTGAGGGACCCACTGCAGAGTCTGTGCTGGAGCTAACCCCCATATCGCAGCTGCTTTTACAGTCAGATTGGTACTGTCTGGCTCATCTGCCCTGTCGAAGACACCCGGTTTAGGAAGAGGTGAATGGTACCATTCCTCTCCACTTTCCACTCATGAGTCAAGGATAACGTGCATGGAGACGAAGTGTAGACACACACATTTGGTCAGATGAGTCCAAGTCTCAATCCTGAACCTTCCTAGTCTATTAGTATAGGTTCTATGGTCAAGCTCCTTCAACATTAAGAATGATAACCTGAAAACTGTATCTGAATTGGTATTTCTTTTTCAATAGATGCCACTAATCCTGTATATTCAGGAAGAAAAAGTTCTGATCCTCACTTGAAGGCATCTCTTGTTCTCCTGAGTCTGAAAATAGCTTTCAACACTTCCCTAGAGGAATTGCAAGGCCCTTATTCCAGTACATGGGGAGTCTTTCCAATAGCTACAAGAGTCTCTGAAGAAATGTTGCAGACATACTCTGCGTCCTGCTGACCACATAATATTTTCCAGGAAGATGAGGCATTCCTCTGCCTGTGTGCCCTTGAGACATGCTTCAGGGGTTGAAAGCAGCAGGTAAAGTCTGATGCACTTGTATACCATTGCTGAAAATTCCTGTGGCACACTGGAAACAGGAGTGTCACAGCTGGGATAAAATGAATTGATCATAACATGAAAGATGTGGACTTCTGGTGGATTTGCACGGGCTGTGCTATTCCTTTTCATAGTCTGTTCACAGTTTTCTCAAGGATTCACTGAAGTGCTAAGGAAACCAGGGCACCTGGTCGGCACTGTTTTCTGACTCGGCAGGAAATGATACCGCTATGGGACAGACTTATGAGGGAGCCTAAAGCTGTTTTTGTTTCAGACTGGGAAAAAGCCAAAATGCTTTCACGAAGCAGAATAAAGTCACAGCTCCTGCCTCCATATCATTTGCCTTTCTCTCAGTGCCTTAGGAGCTACCAAAAATACTACTGCAAAAGCTATATCCTTGCAAAACATTTTCACCACCAAACCAATATCTAGATATGAAATAAAAATTGCCATCAAAATGTTCAAAAGTGGCTCTCACTGTAGGTTTATCTGACTTCAGGGGCTGGATTTGCTTTATATTTTGCAAGTTTTAAACACTTTTTTCAGATATTTGACTGAAAAATGCAGAATATTTGAATACTAGAAAAGCATCTGGCACCATGGATGTTTGGATACAGTGCAAAAGCACCTGACCCAAGGAAATGATTTTCAAAAAAACCTTTTTTGGTCAAAAATGATGCTTTGTTGAAAAACCAAACAGCTTTTCAGAAGCATGTCAGCATTGACCAACCTTGTCTTGAGTCCAGGATGGAATTTTTGGTGGAGAAATACTGTAACCCCAGAATAGCCTGATAATTATCACATACTCTCCTGCCTCAGTCAGAGCAGACAGGAACTTGGAGCAGACAGAATCCCACTTCTTGGGGTCCTGGTAAGGACAGCAATCACTTGGGAATACATCTTTGGCTCTCTTGTGTTTGAGGGTTTTTTCTTATTAAAAGTTTCAAACAGACTTGTGTTTTCAGCTTTATTACTGAAAAAAGTAATTTAAACCACTTAGATTTTCCCAAAACAGAGATATTTTCACTGATGTAAATGAGCCATTGTCTCTAGGAAAGGTCCTGGTTTCCTGTCACAGTCAACAGCTGGGATGGCAAAGACCCAGCGTGTTCACACTTGCTCTCAACAGCCTTTTGAAGCAGAAAGCTGCATCTCAAGACAGCAAGCAAGACCCTTGCAATTTCCTTAGCAAGCACATGCACACTCTATTGCCGCTGCCGGAGGCGTGTTTCCAGTCCGAGCATGACTGTGTCATCTTCATTTATCTCATATGCCTTGATCAAGTTACTCTTCAATAGCCTGTAGGGGAAACGGGGCCTCACCTACTATCTGTCAGGCTGTTGACAGCAAAACAAGACCTATTTCCTTTGGGTTTGTGGTGTTTTGGTTGGGTCCTTCTTAACTTTCACATATCAGTCAAAGAGCCAGCCTCAACTACGACATTCCAGCAATTCAGTGCAATGAATGAAACATCTGCTGGTGGAGATAGCCTTACACTGAGGTTGGAATTGGCCCTATAGGTCTGGGAAGGATCCTCTAGCTTGTTTCTCTCCTGCCAAAACAAGAAAAAAGAATCTTTGAGGGGATTAGCAGTCAAACTTTTGAAAGATTTTCCGCCATTTGGCTTTAGATTAGCAAATTTATTTCAAAAAATAAATGCAGGCTCAACTGTCAGTTAAGTGCTCTTAAAAATGCTACACCCTGGACTTTTGAGGGGCTTCTGGCATTGTGATGCACAGAGACATCCTGGGCAGATAATGACACCTCATTCTGGTCTGAATCTGTGACCGGCTCTCTGCGCAAGGTGAGTAAACTTGAGCCTCATGCATGTGATGACATTACTGCAGATCAACAGGCCTCTCTGCATGGGCTGAGCAGTGGTGCTTGTCCTATGCATATCTGCAGGAATTGCAAAGGGATGATATTTACCCTGGACATTTTTCTCCTGGAACTATATAAAGTTGCCTTACTTTGTCTGCCAACCTTTAAGAGCACTTGCATGGACAGTTACCATGACACAGCTGATAGGCGAGTACCTTAGTCCTCTGCATATATTTTCTTAAATGTACTGGCCATTCATAAGAGACTTATCTCATTAATTTTTCCAAGCAACTACATTCACTGAAGAGTGAAATGAATAACCTGGTTAATCTGTTGCTGTTGCCACAGTTATTAACACCGCTCTTATTACCATGATTGCTATTATTTTTTATTTATCAAAGTACTGCCAAGCAAGAAGTTTTCCGTGTTCCAGTCGTTGATGTTTGCCCCAGAGAGGATACTGCCTAAATAGATAACGCAGAAGAGAAGAGTTGAAGAAATGAGTTAAATGCACAGGCAGGTTAAATGGTGTGGTGGCAGCCAGCATCACATCCACTGCACAGCGTGATGGTTGTTAGGTTTCTGGAGGGAAGGCAGGGAACCACCTGCAAGGGGTTGAGCTGAAGGGCAGGAGAGGTGATGAGAGAGGCAAGTCGCTGAGATTTGCATTGGTAGGCTTTTACTTCTATAGTCTCTTTTGACAAGGTAATGAATGCCAATTTTAATGTGAGAAAATGTAGAAGTCCCTCTTCCAATCCAAACAGAACTCATTGCACCAAAATTTGACAAATGATAGTGTCAGAGCAGATAAACCTAAACTCCTTGTATAAAAAAAAGGATCACTAAAAATAAAACCAGATAATTTCTTATCCTCGCATGTCACCATTCCTCAGCTATCAGGTACTGCAGAGGCACTGTGTTAGAGAAATTACTGGGAGCATCTGGAAACACCATCTGCTTGCATTTTCTAGCGGGTTCTTTTGTCTGGGTTCATTATCACTGATCCCTTATAAATAAGTGGTGTTCCAAAAATACTTCTGTGTAGAAAACCTGACCATTTCCTCATGGCTTGGCTTCAGAGCACTTGGCTGTGCGTATTCCCTCCCTGCCCCTGCTGGGGCAAGTTTGGTGTCAGTCACTCAAGGACTGGGACCTCTGTTAGCAAACAAATTATTTTTTTCAGAGACAGACAGGAATGTGATCCTTTGGCAGGAGATTCTTCAGTACCAAAAGAGGGCAATCCAATCTTATGTCAAGGTCCAATGGATCAGATAAAATCCTAGCCAAAAGCATGTCAGCACCAGCTCAAGACATTTTAATATGCCTCTATAGCGTATGGGCTATGACTTCATTAGGGCTATTCAACAGCAATCACAGCTATAGACAGCTTTGTCACAATGGTGTTATGCAGATATACCCCCCAGTAAGTGAAAATTAACTCAGTTTCTCTAGCAGAGTAACTGTGCAAAATCCACCTGGAAAGCAGTCAGTTATACCTCTGCTCTGCCATGCCTTCCACTACTCTATGCCTGACTTCTGTAAACCCAAATGTCAATATAGGCTATCATTATCTTGGAGGCTTGCACAGTAACAGGCAACGCCATCACCCAGCATCGGCAGCAGAACATGGGATGGATCCTGCCAGAGACATCAAGAGAAGATTGTCAGTGATGTCAGTAGGCCTGTTAGAAACTCCCCTGAAGTTCATAGGAGTCTTTCCATAGAAGTTGCTTGCTGTTTGATGGAGCCCAAGGGGAGAGGTGATGGTTGTATAGACAATTAATTTTTCCTGCACATGGCAAAGGGCAGAGGGGAAGAGGTGCTGTGCTACTGTACTTCTTTAATTCTTTTTACTTACCGGGTCCTGAGCTCAAGGCTAGGTTTTTTTCCATCACTTCAAGTGCCTAAAGCAATGCCCAGACACAAAAATCCAAAGGATATGAGGGAAAGAGAAATCAACTTTACATTTCTGTAATTCCCCCTGGGCAAAGTGCTTATTTATTTAGGAGAAGAGCTGCCTTTGCTGAGTTTCCCATATGACAATTCTCTACTCAGTCTTATCTTGGAGTGACTCATAGGATGGGTCAAAAGGTGAAGAGAAACTTTATGGTAACCTCTTCATAACCCCCTTGTAAAGTCTGTTTTCTTTGGACTCTCCATTTGTATTTGTAATCAGTGGGCAATTTCCCCTCATGTCTCCATTTTCCACCCTTCTTTTTTTTAATTGAAAACTTGGTAAAGTTAAGATTCCTTTTGAATCAAAAGCCCTCCCCCTTCCTGCCTTGCGTGTCATGTGGGTTCATTCAATTCCCGTTGGGCCATATCTTCAGCTACTGAAAAAGGGCAAAACTCCATTGCCTCCATAGGGATGTCCATCAGTGCTGCAGGAGGGCTGCCACCCTGCCCCGGAGAAAAGCAGTGCCCTGGCACGGCTGGTGATGGGCTGGGTGGAGGCGTCGGGGTTTCTTACCCTACCTGTGGGAGGTGTGCTTACTGCAGTCCTAACTGCCTCCAAACACAAAATCACTCCTCTTGAGAGAATGTATCTTGATACCCTGAAATACTTCTCAGCCTGCATCCGGGCTGGAGAGGTTCGTAGTGAACAGCAGAGCCTTTTGAGCAATGTTCTTGGGAATGATGTCAAGAGCATCCCAGCAATGCCTTTGCCTCCATTTCCTCTTCAAACACAAGTAAGGTCTCCCCTCAGCCTTCCAGACACCAAATACAGATCTCAGAAGCAAAGTGCTCACCCACCCCACTCTGCAGATCCTTTGCTACGTGGGATTGACCACCAGCCCTTCCACGTTAACAGCCATGACTCTGAACCATTGCTGCTGACAGAAGAAGGCTGACTAGCTGGCAAGTGCGTGCCCCCCAGCTCCCAGGCCCCTGAGTCTCTAGGCAAGCCAATACTCTTCAGGACATCCTTCAGTTTACATCTGATTCTCAATGTGGTTTTAAAGACCATTAAAGCTAATGGAACTGAGCATGTGGATATCGTTAAACTTATGCTTCAGTGCTTCACTGATGGATTTAAACAGGCATATAAGTATTTTGTTGAACAGAGGCTTGTGAACACCAGCCTAGCAGGACATTTTTATTTATTGTTCAAATACTAAGAGTTGATCTTACTCATATGGAAGTGTACCTATCTGATGCAATGGACACATAGAAAATGGAGAGAGAGAAGAGCAAGAAAAAGTGTATTATTTCCTAGCTTTTTTAATTTATCAGTGACCAAGCATGTGCAGATGAGTCTGAAAAGTGCAGGCAATACAAACTCACAGACCTTGCTTTTACAGTTACATAGAGCAGTATCACCTTAATATTAGCAGCAGAAAGCTTTTCCACTCCCCATCTGCTAGCATTCATTTTAATTCCTGCAGTAGTGTACTATGGAAAATATAGCGTCAGGGAGCCCTTGCTTTTTTCTTAACACATTTGTTTCTCTTTTCACCCATAGAGGAAATGTTTCTGTTTCTACAGTATGTCCATTTTCAGTGGCTTGTTTTTCATCACCAAAGGGAAAAAAAAAAAAAAGGATAAAAAAGCAGTAGATTTTTTTCTGCAGACCTAATGTCTGAGTCACAGTCAGGAAGAGAGTAATGTACCTTGTTCCAAATGGCATCAGTGTTGTGTCTTTCCAGACAGTTTTTTTTCTCGCAGATGGTTATAGGAAAAGTAGGATGTCAGTTAAAAATAAACAATTTTTATGCTCTCCATACATAGCTGCTCACTTCAAGCTACAGACAAACCTCCTACCAAGCTGCCCCTCTCTGAAGCTGCTATAGCGTTTCAAAGTAATTAATGGAAACAGAGCCATTTCTTGTGAATCCGTCAGGCCTTCATCATTTTGGCCTTGATTCGAGAAGTATGGTGAATCAGGAATGCAAAAACCTTTATATCAAGCACATGCTTTTCGAGTTTTTCAGGAGTGAAACCTAAGTTGATTTCTAGTCAGACAGTATTTATGAACAGAAAATTATTTGGGGGACTCTTTCTCAAATGTTAACTTCTTAAGAAGACCCTCCTTTTGTAATACCTTCTCAGTTAGAAGGTCATCAGCTATTGTGTGTTTCTCAGGCACTGTATGCCACCAGAACAAACATTTTTCTCAGAAGTATGAAAAAGTGTAGTGTCTGTTCAAAGTCTGCTGAACAAATGAAGTTACAGACTGTGAGAAGTCATCAAATAGAAAAGAACACTTTGTTGTTTCCCGTTATCGTCAACTTTGCCTTTGCTGCTGTTAATCTCTCCATCAGGAGTAATATGTGAGTTGACCATCTAATCTGTTAGAGAGGTCTGGTATCTAGGTGCCAAATCCTTTGCTGCTCCTTTGAAAGATGATCTGAACAAATGGCTAGAGAGGTCTTGCAGAAGATTACGCAAAAAAAATTCAAGTAGACAAATTAGGGAAGCTCTTGGCATCAACAAATCAAATTAACAAATCATGGTAGTTTGGGCCATATGGTCTAAAGAAGGTTTGGCTATGCAGTGCACTGTTGTAAAAGGGTAAGAGCAAAAGTAATGTTAGAGATTGGGAATCTCCACCAGGCCTCCTGGCTTTACGACAGGTAGCAGGTTCCACAGATGTTATTTTCTTTTATTTTTAAAATAAATAAACAGTTTTCTCTTGGATAAAGGTGGAGAGGCAGGTTAAAAACTAGCTAAGATAGATGTAAAACTCAGTGCTTTTTTTGATCAAGAAGGGTTCAGGGACTGCATCTTTGCAAAAAACTGAAGAAAACAGATTACATAAAACCTGCTAGAGCCTTTATTCCTAACTACCCTGGCTATTTTGAGCTGCATTTGCCGACACTGCAGTCTGTAAGGAAAAAGCTAGGTGTAAGTGGCCAGCAGGTAAAAAAGCACATATGTCTAAATGGCTTTTTCGGAGACATGCCCACGCCTGACACACCATGTTTCCGTGGTGTGCTGTGCATTAGAAAGAAAACAGAGGCAGAATTAAGCAGCACTAAATCATTTTTCAATTAGCAAGCGATTACATCTCTGGCAGCACACAGGAAAACCGAAGTATATATGAACAAGCTGGCTAGTACGCTGGAGGGACAGGGCCCTCTGGGGAGACAGGATGCTCCTGTCCTGCCAGCGGGAGCACAGTCCTGCCTTTCCCATCCCTGAAACAGCCCTTGAGAGGCTGAAACACCTCAAATAATGAGCATTCACCATTTGGTTTACAGCATAGTAGTGGGCAAGAGAGCTGTGTCAGCAAATTCAAGGTTTGACCCACCAAAGCCTTTCCAGGTGACCAGCGCCACTGGCCACGTTACCCAGGAGCTGCAGAGAGCTCACTGTGCGTCTGCCTTTACACGCTTGGCAGCCTAGGTCCCTCTTGGAGAGAGGGAAAGAGGGAGAGAAGAAACATAGTGGAGTGTTTGTGTGACGCGGAGGAATAACGTGTGTGTCCAGGCTGACGTGGGATTCATCTCAGAAGGTGGCAGAGAGACGGTCACTGTAAGGGAAGGCTGGGGGCTGAGTGCCTAGACACCATTTTTAATGCCACTGCTCTCCTGGCCAGTACAAAGTGCCTTTTAACCCTCTAACGCTTCTCTTCCTCACCCGTGACTCTGGGGTGCTCATGTTCCCACTCTGCTGCCCTTCTTGCTGTCTATTGCGAGGGCCAGTGTTGGTGGGGGGGGGTGTCTCTGCCCGCCGGAGCCCCTCCAAGCTCCACACCTGCCCAGCAGGGGCTGGCCGAGACCCCTGCATGGGCAGGGGCACCCTGCCCGCTCTTCATCCCCAGCGCTGCCCTCTCCCTGCCTGCCGCCGGCCACCCCCGCGCCGTGCCTGGGGCTGAGCTGCAGCATGGAGATGGCAACAGGCTTTGGGGACAGGCTGTGTGCCTGCTGTCCGCCGCCCGTGGGGCTTTTGGCCTCTTCTCTCGTGCAAAGGGTTACTGCTGGCAGCACCAACAGAGCCAGAACCAGGTGCCGGCATCCGTCACCAGCGGGGGCTCCGGCTAATGGCATTTACAGTTAAGAACAACAGTTAAGAATAACAGAAATTAAACTTTATCTGTTACACGTCTTGCACCTAAAACACTTGCACAGCACCGTATATGCGGTCATAAAAACCATCATCTGAATGCCTACACATTTCCCAAACCGCTGCGTAAATTCCTAAATGCTGTATAAACATCCTTCATACAGCACTCGTGGGTGACAGGCAAATTCTTCTCATAACAACGGGCCTGTTGTTTCCTGAGTAACAAATGTATGCCAGAGGGTAAGCAGTGAAAAAAAGAGATGTTAGAAAAACCTAAGCTTAAACTGGAGGGAAAAGCATGAAGAATAAATAAAAGAGGCCGAATCAACAACTTCAGTGACTCCACTGACAGGACTATAATTGCAACAGAAGTGAAATTTAACCCAAAAAATAGCCCTGACAGACAGTGTTTAGCTAGTGCGGGAATTTATCTGACAGCCGCAGAATGGTTCCTTGAACAGCTAATCATGACCGTACGCTTCCGTAAGCCAGGCTTTGGTCCCCCGGCTCTGTTCCTGCTAGCACACATCCCAACGCTGAGCTTTCACTTTGAATTGTAGGTTGGGATGAAACCCCCGGCTGCTGCTGGATTTAGTCCAAGAGCTCCAAGAACAGCAGTACTGAAAGGGCTGTAACCTCAGCAAGCTACTAAACAAGGGCTGTTTCTGGTTTTCTGAAGCAAAAGTGTTTTTCGTTATTTTGATAATGGTTTCAGTAAGAATACCAGCACAATCTTTCTTATAAAACTTACACAAAACAATCTAAAATCGCTGTGTTTTGGCGGCCTTAAGCAAAATTGTTTTCAGCTCCTTTAAATTACTTTTTTCCTTATTTTTTACGAAAAAAGTGAGGTTTTTGATCCTCTCTAGAAATGTAGCTTTCTATAGAGTGGGGAGAATGTTCCCAGTTCTGCAAGCACTTGTTATCTGGCGTGTCTTACTATCAAGTCCAGTCTCACGGAAGTCCACAAACCTGTTCATAATCATAAATATTCACAGCGTTAATTTCACAGCTCTTCTGGGAGAGTTTCTAAATGTATCTGTGTGCTGTAAGTGTGACATGGTCTCTCTAGACACGTAGGTGTGATTGTTTTTCAAATATGGCATAACAGAAATTTCCTGCGTCAGAAGTGCTTCAAAGTGAATAAAAGAATCAAAAACCTATATATCCTTCTTTTTATTTTATTTTCTCAGTCAGCAACATGGAGCAGACAGGACTACCTTGCATTCATGGAGCTTCTCATGCATGTGGATTAGGAACACACTTTCCCGAAACTTCATATTCTGCACACTCCACTTTTTGTGGTTCCTCACCCTGCTATTTGTGCGCACATGGGAAAAATGTGGGAGCCCCAAGGTGGGCAAAACCTCAGCGCTAAGTTCCCAGGGATCCCGAGAAACCGCTGTAGGCTGCAAATCCTGCCCAGACCTCCCTGCTCCGTGGGGAGCTGGGCAGCCTGTGTGCTCCATGCAGCACCACAGCGTGCGCACCCGCCCCCTGGACAGCCCCAGGTCTGACACCGTGATGTCCCTTCTGCTGCGCTGCTAGAGGAGCCCGGTGTCACCTCTGCGAGGGTGAGGGCAGAGAACATAAGTCACAGTGTACTTTCCACGCACCACAGGGCACTTTTGTGTCCAGTGATTTATAAAACCAGCAGAGCAGAAGAGCTTGCAGTGTATGAAACACAACTGACTAAGGGACTTAGCAGTTTTCAACTTACGTTTTTATGGCTGCTGTCTCTTCCTCTAATTGTGGATACACAACTGTGACACTTGGATCATTAGCAAGATAAAAGCTTGAGACACTGTTGACAAAATAACAACCACAACGAAGGGGGAGTGGCCAGTACTTAGTGATTTAGTACAATTAAGACACAGTCCTGGACTATTTTTCAGCCTGCTGGACATACTGAGTCCATTTACTAATGGTTTCACATGCCTGAAAAGTAGGAAACAATTTATTACAGAGATCAGCTTTTGAACCACGCATCTCTTTCATAACAACACTAGTGTTGAGCCCCAGGTGATTACTCCAGCTTTAGCTCACATTCCCACACTGCATTCAGAAAATGTGTAGGAGTCATGACACGAATTCGTAAAATTTACACAGGTGCTAGCAATGCAAAACATTCAGCTGCATCACTTTCTACCCCGGAGAGTCCCTGATGACCAGCAGAGGAACAATCCGCCACCCCAGCCTCCTTGGGAAGACCAGGGGTGTTTGAGGAGCCATCTCTCCCACGTGCACGCCTCGCTGCCCCACTGTCGGAGGTGTCTTATCAACCATGACAAAACGCTTGTGCATCGCCCCGAAGGCTGAGCTGCACCCCTCCCACGACCCCACTGAAGGGATGGAGATTCCCCCGGAGGGGGTTGTCAGTGGTTTGCACCACAGAAAAGAGCTGAGAAGACCCCCAGACACTGGCCAGGAAGGTCAGGTGAGGACAAGGTGACATGTGGTGGGCAGCACACAAATGAGGAGAAAAGCCACATCTCCATGCTGAAGCTGCAAGCAGGGATGCTCCCCCAGCCATGGCCCTTCCTCCTGCTCCCCACGTGGAGGAAGAGGTGTGAGGGTGCTCAGCCCATAGCTACTTTATTGCCCTTGTCACCAGCTGCAGCTTGTCTTGGAAACTTGGATCTGCCCTGCATGCCTGGGGGCATTTCTAGAAGATCCTTCTACTGTCGGTGGTATTTTCTGGAGTCAAAGGCTTAGTCCCTGGGGGATATGGTGGGAACTGAGGGCTGTGGAGCTCTTCTTGTGTACCGCTGTAAGCTCCAGTTACCAGCCGGCATGTGCAGCCATGGAGGTGTTACTGCACTGGGCGCCTCTGATGCACCAGTCCAGGCAAGCTGCCCACAAGCTGCAGGTTAGGGTCCATGCTGTGCAGCAGCCCTCTCTGTCAAGCACAAGGTGCCAGGGGCAGTGACAGAGCTGGGAGCCTGCTCTCAGTGAGGCTGCAGGTGCAACAGCGTTAACAGCTTGTTTATTCTTGCTGGATCCTCTTAATTTCTCTGGGAGAAGCTAGATGTCCTAAAAAAACATCAGTGCAGCAGTTCTCATACCAGCCATGGAATCAGCCAGGTCTGTGTTTTAGCAACCTGTATGTCATTGCAACGGACCCTCGCATGTTTTGGCAACCAGGTGTGAACAGCCAAAACCAGTCAGCAAGTCTCTGCGCTTTTCCCACCTCTTGTATCCACGCTGTAGGTGTCCCGGTGCCTTTGCACAGTGAAAGGGCTCCTGCCAGCAGGGAAGCAATTTCTTCACGGGGAACCCAAGGCTGTGCTCACAAGTCTGCCCACCAACGCTGCAAACCAGCTTTGCTTGGTTTGGCCTCCAGTCCTTGTGAAGGTTCTGCCAGTCTCAGCTGTGATTTAGATTACAAAACTTTCATCCATAAAACACTACTGCAATTGCCTTCCAGAACTGCACCAGCGGCTGTATCTCCTGACATACCCAGAGGCTTGCTCAGGTGCATTGGTCCCCTCCTGGTCTGCTGCAGGGAGGTCAGAGGCTTGTTCTCCACTTTTTGGTCTGAGCCTGGAAACAAGAAGAGGCAAGAAAAAACTAATGTGAATTGCTTTCAAACAGTTCAGATCAGAAGATCAGCGAAGGAAAGCTGAAAGCTGCTCTTCTGCTCTTTCTGCTGCTGCTTGAAGGACTCGGAGCAGGCGATCTCAGTGCTCCTCTTAACCTGAGAAAAACACCCAATGTGAAGATTGTGGAGCTAGTGATAATCCCCAGACTGGATGTGGCTTCAGAAGATTAACCCCAAAAAACATTAGACTGTAATGGTAGGCACCTGGCATCACCTTTAGAGCTTCGGAACAGGAGTCTTGTAATGGTGCCTATAACTTTGCAGTTAGCAGCAGGGAAGGTTACTGGGTTTTACCCTTTAATATCTTGTCCCATTTGAGAGTGAAGCCCTGTGTGACCTTGTCAGATGTAGCAGACGCTTCCAGCTACCACCCAAGCATGGCTGAATACCTCAGGGATGCAACCTTGTTGGGCTGCAACGTGCTTTTCTAAGGTGTGATGTGACCAGAAGTCAGGATTAGCACATGTAAGGAAATAAAGCAAGCAAAGTATGCAGGCCATACAAAACACCAAGGGCGCATAACTTTCCACAGCCTGGCACCTCAGCATGCATCTAAGTTTAAAGAAGGTACCAAATACCACCCTATCGGGACGGCATGACTTGATGCCTTTCGGGTAGTAATTGAGAATGATGAAATGGGAGAAACAGAGTTGAAGGGTGGTTTGCAGAAAATAAGTGTGTTTTTCTCCCTTCTTTTTTGTCTCTCCCCCCATATTTCTGTGGGTAGGATTAAGAATTTGAAGATTTCTGTTCTCATCCATGTGCTAGATTCTCCTCTGCAGCATCTGCCCCAGAGTGAAGGTTACTCACAAGGCTAAAGGAAACAGTCACAGACAGATGGGCCCTCTGATCTCTGGTCTTGTGCTGAAAAGATAGGTTATTTTCACATTTTCCTTTTTGCATGATTTCTGTTTTACATTACAGGCAGGTATTTGGTAACAACACAGTTGCAGTGGGTTATCCCGTTTTGGGAAACAGATGAACAGGGAGGGAAAATGCCATACTCACTTGCTTACAGTACATGATGTACTGCAGTGAGCATCAGGATCAGGAACATCTGATACTCCAAAAGCTCATACTTCAGAATCAAATCACTGGTTTTATCTTGTGCCTACTATGAATGATAACAAAAATAATAATCCCCTTTATTTACACTACAAATCAGCTCTACTGGAAACATCTCATGTTCAAATTCTCTTTGCAGCATTGTTTTAAAAACTGTGAGGGGAACATAAAATTGACATCCAAACCATCTGCTCATCAGCATTTCAACTCTTTTGCTCTCGTCTCCTCACACATATGAAAATTATCCATCCATCTGTCTGAATATATGGACGTATGAGATCTCAAACATGCAAGGATTTGTGATACTATTTCTGCTGCCAAAAAAATTCCTGTGCACATTATCTGGTTAAACCTCATCCTTCTCTGCAATGGAAAAACTACCTATGCTGGCAGAATCCAATCATGGGATTTACACTAATAAACGCTGATCCAACTTCATGTCAAGCATTTATCTTCTAATAAAACTTCTTTGGATTTCAACACATAAGACCATAATAAAGCATTTTTAGATGACACTAAGATAATGGTCCTTCAGCCAAAGTTAACAGAAACAAAGACTGCAGAAATAAATTTTTTTTTTTACTGAGAAAATATATGAAAAACATAATACAAAATGGATATCACTGCTATATCACCAGTAAGATAACAGTCAAACCTGTCTATGGTTTGTCCAGAATCTTGTCCTGCCTACTTTATAATAGAAAAAAGCTTGCATTAAAATGATTTGTTAAGTTCTGAAATTCATTACAATGAAAAAGCCTTTCCAGTAGTAACAAGTAAGCCACTTGCTACCATAGGTCCCAGAACCTTCTCTGCAGCTATTGCTACAGCAAAGGGGGAACTGTTTCTTGCCATTCAGAGGCTC
>VXBO01000083.1:1459-11765 GCA_013400135.1 Rhinoptilus africanus | reverse complement strand
ACATCCACTGCTCTCTCCTCGTCCACCCAGCCAGTCACACCATCATAGAAGGCTATCAGATTGGTCAAGCATGATTTCCCCTTGGTGAATCCATGCTGACCACTCCCAATGACCTTCTCTTCCTCCACATGCTTAGAGATAACATCCAGGATGTTCCATCACCTTTCCAGGGATGGAGGTGAGGTTGGCTGGTCTATAGTTTCCCGGGTCCTCCTTCTTGCCCTTTTTGAAGACTGACGTGACATTAGCTTTCCTCCAGTCCTCAGGCTCCGCTCCTGTTCTCCAGGACCTTTCAAAGATGATGGAGAGTGGCTTCACAATAACGTCTGCCAGCTCCCTCAGCACTCGTGGGGGCATCCCACAAGGTCCCNGGTGCATCCCATCAGGGCCCATGGATTTGTGGGTGTCAAGATTGCCTAGGTGATCTCGAACCCGATCCTCCTTAATCAAGGGAGAGTCTTCTTTTCTCCAGGGTCCCTCTCTTACCTCCAGGGTCTGGGGTTCCTGAGGGCTGGCAGTAAAGAATGAAGCAGTAAAGAATGAAGCAAAGGCGGCATTCAGTAACTCTGCCTTCTCTGCACCCTCCATTACCAAGACACCTGTCTCGTTCATCAGCAGGCACACAGTTTCCCTAGTCTTCCTTGTCCTGCTGATTTACTTGAAGAAGCCCTTCTTATTGTCCTTAACAACCCTTGCCAGATTTAATTCCAAGCGGGCCCTTGCCTTCCTCATTGCATCCCTGCATCCTCTGACAACTCTCCTATACTTCTCCCAAGTGGCCAGTCCCTTTTTCCACATTCTGTAAACTTCCTTCTTCCATCTGAGTTTTTCCAGAAGCTCCCTGCTCATCCATGCAGGTGTCCTGCCTCCTTTGCTTGATTTCTTACTCATAGGGATGCACCAATCTTGAGCCTGGAGAATGTGGTGCTTAAATATTAACCAGCTCTCTTGCACCCCCCTTCCTTCTAGAGCCTTAGCCCATGGGATTCCTCCAAGTAGGTCTTTGAAGAGGCCAAAGCCAGCTCTTCTGAAGCCCAGGGTTGTAATTCTCCTTTGCGCCCTGCTTCTTCCACGCAGGATCCTGAACTCCACCAGCTCATGGTCACTGCAGCCAAGGCTACCCCCAACTTTCACATCCCCAAATAGTCCTTCTTTGTCAGCACAAGGTCCAGCCGTGCACCTCTCCTCATTGGTTCCTCCACTACCTGTATCAAGAAGTTATCGTCAATGCTCTGCAGAAACCTCTGGGACTGTGCATGTCTGGCTGTGATGTCTTTCCAGAAAACATCAGTGTAGCTGAAGTCCTCCATGAGATCCGGGGCCTGTAAGAGCTTTTTGAGCCAAAGCTCTTACACCTTATTCTACTTACAAGAATAGTACAAATTAGACAACAGATTAAGAAAATAAAAAGGATGTAATTACAGACAGAGTAAGGTCTATTTTCTTAGAAAAACAGCAAAGAGAATACAGGACACTACATCAGTCAAATTTAAATGTGTGACACATGAATGTAAAACCTGGCACTGGGCAGCTTTGCTTCTCTATTTAAAAAAAAAAAACAAAACCAACCCCACATGGTGTTGACATGATTATAACTAACACACATCTGGACAGGCCTGAGAATTTGAAAGCCCTAGCTCTGCAGGATTTTCATCACAGACACTTTCATCCCCCAACTCTTCAGGTACTAGGTGCCTAGTATGTGAGTAAACAGAAGTCGAGTTTGTGGAAAAAAACACTGGTCACACTTACTTACCTACATTTATCCATATTCCTCCAGGCTTTAGTATTTTCATATAGTATCAATATAATCAATAACGTTATGTGCTGTATCTATAAAGAAGCAAGTTGCTATGCAGTTCCATGTATCTGCACAAAAAGAACATATTACACAGATATTAGTTTCAATGTTTCTCCCCCATAAAAATGTATCATTTAACACTGATATTTGTTTAATACTCAGGACTAACTTCAGTCATCAATAAGAGTTGAAGACTTCTCATGTTTACTAGAGACTAAATGCAAAACAGTGTTTTACATAAATAATAGACAGTTAAGTTTGGGTTTGTGGGGTCTTTATTTTGAAAAAAATCTAAAACATCAATGCATATGTAGATGTATTTTATGAAATAATTATTTGCATTTATTATATAAAATATTGCTTATATATTATAAAACATAATTACTGTAATATACAAATTGAAAGCCCAAATATGTTAATATTCACCTGATCTACGAACTTCATTACCACAGCTGTTAAAAATAGAAATGCAGACATACCCAACAGCTTTGGGACTCTGGTTACATTAAAACCTAGAACAATACAAGTCTGTACACTAAAGTGTAGTTTTACAACCCATGTAACTTTAAAATATTTTCTCCAGTATCTGAATGTTTCTCCAACTCATAGATTCATAGAAAGGTTTGGGTTGGAAGGGACCTTAAAGACCATCTAGTTCCAAACCCCCTGCCACGGGCAGGGACACCTCCCATGAGACCAGGTTGCTCAAAGCCCCATCCAGCCTGGCCTTGAATTGTTTTTTACTAGTGTACTTAGCAAGCAAGATCTTTCAAGAACTACCTTTTAAAGCATGAGTCTGTTTTTGTCTAAAAATGCATCTCTGAAATATTAAAAGTTTAAGTTCTGAAAATTTGGAAAAACAAAACTAAAAATTTAATATAACACCAGCATCAGATATCCTAACAAGACAGAATCTGCAGAAAATTAAGCAATTATTAAGGAAATCTAGTTGGAGGTCAGTGACGAGCGGTGTTCCCCAGGGGTCAGTACTGGGCCCAGTCCTCTTCAATATATTCATCAAGGACCTGGATNGTCTGGAAAAAAGACGACTGAGGGGGGACCTTATCAATGCTTATAAATACTTAAAGGATGGGTGTCAGGAGCATGGGGCTAAGCTCGTTTCAGTGGTGCCCAGCGACAAGACAAGAGGGAATGGGCACAAACTTGAACATAGGAAGTTCCACACAAACATGAGGAGGAACTTCTTTACTTAGGGGTTGCCAGAGCACTGGCACTGGGACAGGCTGCCCAGAGAGGTGGTGGAGTCTCCGTCTCTGGAGACATTCAAAACCCGCCTGGACACGTTCCTGTGCAACCTGCTCTAAGGTGGCCCTGCTCTGGCAGGGGGGTTGGACTAGATGATCTCTAGAGGTCCCTTCCAACACTACCATTCTGTGATTCTGTGAAGTTATCCTACAAAAAAATATCTGGAAGCCTAGCTGCACAAAGAAGGGACAGGTCAAAAGCTAGTTTATTTTTGATCAGAATGAAATATGGGCCCAACAAGGACAAGGACAGTGATGTGGAATTGGAAAACAGAAGTCCTTGTTAATAATCCAATACTATGTGAGGAAAAAAAATAATTAATGACCTTTTAATAGGTATACTTCATGTTTCTTATTATTTGCTCTGCTAGGACCCAAAGTGTTAAATATTAGACTACATATGAAAGAAAGAAACCTGGATAAGTGCTATTCTCCGATCAAAGAATAAATGTGTAATTATGTGCTAAACAAGGTCATCTTCTGCAGATTAATTCAACATTAGGTTAGTCATACAAAGACTACTTTATAGCTGCAATGAAGACAGCTCGATTAATCTGATATCACTAGGAAGAGTACGGGTATTTGTACTGATGGGAAGTCTCAAGCTCTAATAATTACCATCCCCATAATGTGCCCCTGAAATACTTGCTACTGACAGTCAATAAGCNAGAGGTCCCTTCCAACCCTGTGATTCTATGATTCTATGATTCTATGATTCTATATATTTGTTTCATTTATAATTAATTAGTATAAAAAAAGCTTGCTTTGCTTTTACAATAGAAAATTAATTAACAAAAAATACTTTTTTTTCCATTGAAAAAGTAACACGAGTTACATTGTTCACTTCATTAAAACCACTTTTTTAAAAAAACAAGTAAAACTTTACCTAACTTTGCCATATTGTCTTTATTCTGAAAGAGACTACTGCAACAAAGATCTGTTTGGCTGGTAGCTAGCTACAGCAAATATCTGTATGTTGGGGTTTTTCTTTTTAGTTATTAAAAAAAAAAGCTGATTTGGAATAAGAAAATCTTGTTATAGGTGGTACTTTTCTGCTTTATGATTACAGATACAGTTCCACCCTATTTGTAGTCATTCCTTATTGTCTCATAACAAATACACTAAAGATAGTTACATGTAAAGATTAAATATTTGCATTTACTCACTACACTCAGAGTAAATTTCTTGAAAATCCCCTGCTGTCATAGAGAAGTTCGAACCAGAAGGAAGACTGTGAGGGTCAACATCAGGGAAATAGATTGGTCGTATCTGATCAGCAGATCTTTTGTTATTGCTAAACTGATGAATCCAGGGATAAAGCTTACATGAGTTAATTTCAGTGCATCTGCAAAACATGGAAGTCAGAACAATTCAGTTTCAATTAATTGTTTATGTATTATCTAGAAATGTAAGTGTCTTGAATATAAAATGATATATAAAAGGCTTTCACAAACATCCACTGTTTTATTGATAAAGTTAATGCTAAAGCTAGAACTTTTCTAAGGGAATTATCTAGTTCATAATACTTCAGACTGGCCAATTTATGAGCTGGTCAAAAAAATACAAAACAATTTAACTCTGACACGAACTATCACGACACAACAATTGCATTTTTAATATTTTTTTTTAAGGCTTTAAAAACTGACCACTTCCCCCCCCCTTTTTCCACTGGGGAAAAACAACCAAACCAAACCCGATTCATTCTGTAGGACGGATGAAATTTGTGACTCAGTATATCCAGAAAAGCTAAGCCTTTGGGGGTTGTCTTCTTTTTGTTTGTTTTATTAAAAAAAGAAACAATAGCTCCATGCTTGTCTTAAATTTCCTTGGGAATATTTGTTCGCATTCTAGACTCTTCTGTCTTTCATGAACCATAATCACAGACATTTTGAAGCACGGCAAAACACAAGCATTTTTCAGATGCAAAATGAAATGATGCATTTACATTTCAAAAGATTAATAAATTTAATCTATTCATAAAGCACAGGAGCTTTTCATTAGATGTCATTTTAAGTTAATAACATCTGCAATTATGCATACTGCAATTATGCTAAGCAAACATATTTTTATTTATTTCTGGACTGACACAATCAACTAAATGATCACTTTGAGAAGTGATGAAAATAGGATTTAAGTATAAAAAGCTTTTCCCAGTCCTGCAAACAATTTGTAATTAAAAAAAAAGCAAAACCAAAACCAACAAAACCCCCACGATATAACTTAAAAAAAAACCCCAAACCAATTTTCTCTCCCATGCATCACCACCAAATTCTGCAGTTAAGCCCACTTACTAAAGCTATGTTACACATACATAACTAGATACTCGGAGATAACAGAGGATAAGCATTTTATGAGACAGATGTTGTCAACAAGTACTTTTTAAAATGTAAGCAGTCTACCAGGTTATAGAAAATGCACTCTTGGCTCGTGGATAGAAAGCATCTGAGGTAAAATCTTTGAAATAAAATTTTTTTACCATCTCCATATAGTATTTAATTTTCTCAGTAAAAACAAAAATTAACTGTATTTGAACAACAATATACTAGGTTCATCAACTGTCTCCACATATAATGGATATATAAATATTAGAGATATATGCAATGAGTCAAAGAAACAAGCAGGAAAATAACCCTGACAACATAGGCCTTCTTACCTTCAAGCAAGACATGTCTATTTTGGCTGACTTAACATTTAAGGGATTAACTTTTTTTTTTTTGTTAAGTATTTCAGGATTCTTTGTGTGCTCACAGTCAGTTTGTATTATCCTGAGAATATTTCCGTAAAACAATGAAGTTTTCAGAAAAGCAAGGCAAAGAAACTGAGACCAGAGTAGATAAGAAATGAAATATTTTCTGAGCCATAGGGGAACACACATCTTAGAATCATAGAATCTAGGAATCGGTGAGGTTGGAAGGGACCTTTAAGATCATCAAGTCCAACCATTAACCTACCCTGACAAAAAAACCACTTCTAAACCATGTCCCTAAGTACCACATCTACCCTTTTCTTAAACACCTCCAGGGATGGTGAATCCACCACCTCCCTGGGCAGCCTATTCCAATGTTTAATAACCCTTTCAGTGAAAAAATGTTTCCTGATATCCAATCTAAACCTGCCCTGACATAACTTGAACCCGTTTCCTCTTGTCCTATCCCTTGTCACCAGGGAGAAGAGGTCAGCCCCCATCTCTCTACAACCTCCTTTCAGGTAGTTGTAGAGGGTGATGAGGTCTCCCCTCAGCCTCCTCTTCTCCAGGCTAAACAACCCCAGTTCCCTCAGTCGTTCCTCATAAGGTTTGTCCTCCAGACCCCTCACCAGCTTCGTAGCCCTCCTCTGGACACGCTCCAACACCTCAATGTCCTTCTTGTAGTGAGGGGCCCAAAACTGAACGCAGTACTCGAGGTGGGGCCTCACCAGTGCCGAGTACAGGGGGATGATCCCTTCCCTAGTCCGGCTCACCACACTATTCCTGATCCAGCCCAGGATGCTGTTGGCCTTCTTGCCCACCTGGGCACACTGCTGGCTCATATCCAGCCGGCTGGCCACCAACACCCCCAGGTCCCTTTCTGCCGGGCAGCTTTCGAGCCACTCCGCCCCGAGCCTGTAGCGCTGCTTGGGGTTGTTGTGACCCAAGTGCAGGACCCGGCACTTGGCCTTGTTGAACCTCATGCCATTGGCCTCAGCCCATCGATCCAGCCTGTCCAGATCCCTCTGCAGAGCCAACCCACCCTCCAGCAGATCAACACTCCCGCCTAGTTTAGTGTCATCTGCAAACTTACTGAGGGTGCATTCGATCCCCTCATCCAGATCATTGATAAAGACATTGAAGAGAACTGGCCCCAGCACCGAGCCCTGGGGGACACCACTTGTGACCGGACACCAACTGGATTTAACTCCATTCACCACCACTCTCTGGGCACGGCCATCCAGCCAGTTCTTTACCCAGCGAAGAGTACACTTGTCCAGGCCATGAGCAGCCAGTTTCTCCAGGAGAATGCTGTGGGAAACGGTGTCAAAAGCTTTGCAAAAATCCAGGTAGATGACATCCACAGCTTTTCCCTCATCCACTAAGTGGGTCACCTTATCATAGAAGGAGATCAGGTACTTTTCTTCCAGTACTTTTCTTATTTTTGAGCATAAAATATATACACATAGACTTCAACTGTTCCAGCAGCAATTCCCTATTTAATACAAAAGGCCAAACCCTCTCCATATTCAAACTTGAAAACCTCCCCTTTCCAGCTTTGATAATTTATATCTCAAACTTAATACTGCAGTCCTTTACAGCTATCATCCTTCCAATGGAAAAAATATAGGTAGGGGGTTAAAGTTGTTAAAGTAGTAGAGCGTGAGGCACTTCTATCTAATAGGCACAGTACATATATTGGGTAACGCTCAGTCTGAAAAGGTACTTCTAGAAAAGATGATTAGGTCAAATCTTACTTTTGACCAATTAATAAACCTTCTCAAGGTATTAAGATTTATCTACAAAGATGCTTTTTTAGGAAAGTAAAGGCTAGCCAACTGTAAGTGTGAATCCTACTTGCATGAATTAAAGCATTTTAAGTCACCCCTACTCTCATTTGGGTGCAAAGTGATTTTATATTATTCCAACTGAAATTTCTCAAATATTCATAAGTGCTGTTTCTACTAAAGGGCTGTTAGACTGAGGTGACTGAGTCTGCTCTGAATCTCCAGCTGCCAAACACAGCAAGTCAGCAATCAGCTGCACACTAGACCAATCCTGTCGCACAGTGGAGAAATGAGACCATGTAAGATCTGGTGTCTCCTCCACTTCAATACCACCCTGGTCTTTCCTCTCCTATCAGATGTCAAAGGGATGCAATGTGTCCTTGTGACTCTAGGCCACCTGAAAACTTTCATATGCTTTCCAGAGGAAGACTGATTATGTTTCTTACAGGTTTTGCTCTTCCAAAACACACGTAAGAAAAGAAGCGTGTCTGTATATCACCAGTGATCACTTCTGCCATCTGTCATTATATCCAGGACTCATCTAAACACAAGAAAAATATACTAAGTGTATAAAGAACCTTATCCATTAAAAAAGAAAAAAAGCAGCAATGTCCCATGCAAGGATTGAAGCAGCTTTGGAGCCATTATTGTTTAACTCCTTCAGAGCCACTTCATTTTCCAATCGGAGCTTTCTTAATGCACTTTAACCAATACAGATTTTCAAAGCTGTGTTGATTTATTTCAAATATTCATGGCAACCATAATTATGCCTCGGTACACTTCTGTGTTCACGACATACCAAACTAGGACTTTTTATCCATAATAACAAAGGCTCATCAATGAGAGTTGATGGGGTTTTTTATGCATATTAAAAACCATCAGATATCACTTTGTATACAGAAGATTTAAGTCACTATACCAAATCTAAAAGGCCCACTGGAGTAGTACACTGGAGTAGTAGACCTGATATTCAAGACTGACCTTGGTTTAATTTTAGGAAGACAAAATACTGAGAAAGAATGCAGATCCAAACTATAAGCATACAATAGCAAAACTCTCATGCCACCATAAACTGAAAATAGAAATTAATTAGGAATCATGTCATGCTGTTTAAATGGTAAAATGAAAAATAATTTTTAAAAGGTTATTTAATATTTAACTTTAAAAAATCACAAAAAAGCTCCCACCAATAAACTAAACTAGCATTTCATTCAAAGCTGTTACTTTTCTTTAAACATGGAAAGCTCTAGGCACCAACTTGGTCCCCTTTGTGGATAAATTAAGAGGGAAAAAGGAAAGGAACTGTAGCTAAACACTTAATTGCAAAATCCTTCTTTCTTACCATATTCTTCCTGAACTGGTATCTTCAGCTCATATTGTTCATTGTTGTTTCTTCCAGTTCCAGGAAGGCAAACATGTCAATTTCAAAAGTCTAACTGGGAACAGTCACTTAAAACTAAAATGATAGATCTCAAAAATCCTTAAAACCTTCTTAATAGACAACCCAAAGTTAAATCTGACAGAAAGAATGCCTGCACCTCAACTGAACTGACTGAAAATCAAAGACAAGTTAGCAGTTATCTGTATTGTCTTCCATGCTAATAGCAAAACTTGTAATCGATAACCTGCTCAGGAAAGATGAAGGTTATAGAAGCTGAGGCAACACTCAATTTCACTGTCTAAAATTAAATACTGTTAGCAAATAGAATACATACCTCTTTGCTAAATACATTTTATACTAATAGAAACACCATGTGAACATTAGATGCTAAGAATTATGGAATACTAGAGTAAGGCAAGCATGAATTTTCAGAATTACAAATATGGGCCAAAACTCCATATGTAAGGAAGACAGAAAACAGTTAACATTTTGGTTTCAACCAACATGACAGCTAACCAGCGCTTTCAAATAGGGGAACTAAATAATTTTATACTGCTCTGAATCATTTCAAAAGTTCTAAAGAATGTAAGAGCCAGTAGGGCTGTATAGCTAGGAATAAGAAAAAACATGACCTCCTCTTTCAATAGCTGCAAGGCATTAGATCAACTCAACTGTAACATGCAATTTCATCACCAGATGATAATAATTTATGAATGATGTAAGGACAGAGCAAATAAATCTATATCAAATATCTATTATAGTGACCACTACTGTCTTAAGCAGACATGCAGCAACCATAAGAAACAACATCTTCCCATTGTGTCTATATTTGAATGGTAAGCAATAACAGATTCGGGATCATCTTTTTGTTCCCATGCATAGCTGTCGTGGTTTTGGCCGAATTGGCCAAATAAGGGAATAACAGTCCACAGAGCTACAAAACACCATGATAATAGAGTATAAGCCAATATTTTAGGTGTTTTCAAAGGCATATAATTTCATACTTGCCCACCCACAATCTTCCCATCCTCATTCTTACAAGAACAATTACATTTTACTAGCTTCTTTCTTCTAAGTTAATTGTAAGACCAATAATTTCCAGTACAAGTGACAGAACACCAAATACAAAAACATCACTCTAAATTAAATCTATACAGTAAAATTTATGGTTTTGCCCTAGATTCAAATTTCGTACCACAGTTTAATTGTAGAACTATCATATTATTTTAACCGTTACTCAAGTGACAGAACTTGCTTAAGAAGTGGTGCAGCATGTTTTCTTGGTTGCTTTTAATGTAGAAACAGTACCTTACATTTTAGTATGAATATAAAATTTTCATTAATAGGTTTCCTCTGTTACTAATCACCAAGTATCATGCATATCTT
>VXBO01000081.1:0-18059 GCA_013400135.1 Rhinoptilus africanus | reverse complement strand
AGGCAAACCCGGGGGCTGCCGCCGGTGCCCCCCGGCCATGGGTGCCGGAGACCCCGACCCCCCCTCGAGGGCCTGACTCCCCGGGGCGGGGAGGGGGTGTCCTGGTGCGGGTGATCCCGGGGGGGGGACACCAAAGGTGCCACCGGAGCAGCAGCGGGGTCCTGCGGGGCAAACCCCGGGGGCTGGGACACAAAAAACTTGCCAGAAGCAGCAGGGACGGGAAAGGGATGGGGAAGGAGCAGGGATGGGGTGGAAAGGGGATGGGAAAGGAGCAGGGATGGGGGCAGAACGGGCATGGGAAGGGATCAGGAAGGGAAGGGACCAGGGATGGGATGGGGATGGAGCAGGGATGGGGATGGAGCAGGGATGGGGATGGAGCAGGGATGGGGACGGAGCAGGGATGGGGAGGGAGCAGGGATGGGGNGGCAGAATAGGGATAGAGATGGAGAGGGATGGGGACGGAGCAGGGATGGGGACAGAGCAGGGATGGAGATGGAGCAGGGATGTAGACAGAATAGGGATAGAGATGGAGAGAGATGGGGACGGAGCAGGGATGGGGACGGAGCAGGGGCAATACAGCAGGAGGAGGATGGGGAAAGCCTCAAGACCCACTGCCAGGGCTGACACCGGCAAGCGCGACCCTGAGAGTCAGCAGACGGTGGCCCCCATGGAAGGTCCCAGCCGTGTCCCCCCTCCCCAAGCCCCCCGGGGTCCCCTCACACGCCCACCCCCCGATGGCAATGGCCCCAGCCCCACCGCGGTGCTCCAGGCCCCGGCTCCTCGCAGCCATGGCCGAGCCCTTCTCCAGCCCCCGGGGACGGGACGGGCTCCGGGTCCCTGCGCTGCCCCCCACCCCTGCGAGGGGGACGCGGGCGCAGCCTCGGCGGCAGCTTTATTGAAAAGGCAGCACGAAACCACCCTCTCCCAGTTACCGACACCATGGCAGGGGCAGGGGAGAAGTGTGTCCCCACGCCGCCAGCCCACACTGTGGGGACCGGGACAGGCCCCTCGCCGAGGTCCCCCAAGGTTGTGGGAGACTCCAGAGAGGTTGGGGAGAGGGGATCCACATAGGCGAGGGGATGCTGCTGGGGGGGAAAGGACAGGAATGAAGGCAGGGGGGTGCTGGGGCTCCCAGGGAGCTGGAAACCCCCCCATAACTCACATGGACCCACGGGTGCAGAGCGGGAAGGGCAGGAACGGCCACTTTCCATAAATGCAACGGCAAAGGTCGCCCCCGAGGGGCCAGGGACCAGGTACCCCCTCCCCAGGGGGGTCCACGCTGGGGCCGTTGGACTTGGTACCACCCTGCCCTTGGAAAAGAACAGCCTTTTCCACAAGAAAAACAGCCAGTGCCAGCTCTGCCCCCGGCCAGAGTCCTCAGAAGAGCCCGGCCTGCGCCCGGCAGGTTTCACGGGGTCCCAGAGGGAATTTAACGGGGCCGAGGAAGTCACCAATGCAAGTTTATAAAAGCTTTTATTTGCTCTTGGTATGACCAAGAATGGGACAGTGATCTTTTATACAATTTGATACAGTAAGTGGTACAAAAGAATGTGTTTTAAATAAAAAGCCAGAGTGGAGTAGCAAAAATATTAAAAGATTAAGTAAAAAATCGTAGGCATGGGAATTAATCCTAGACCTTAAGTTGATGCTGTTTTTCCACCGTCCGAGGGGGAAGCGCCGCGGTTCCCCCCTGCCCCGCATGGCCCTGGCAGCTCCCGGGGTCAACACACACCTGGAGGAGAGATTCAGCCCCGGGTTTTGGTTTATCGTGACCAATTTAATCAAATTATAGCTTTTTTGCCGTGACAGAACGGTGGCACTGAGCCTTCCCGCGGCGGGCGGGGGGGCTGGCGCGGGGAACGCTGCTGCCGCATCCTTCTCTCGGCTGGATCCCACACCCAGGGCAGGTTTCACAAGCGGTTAGTGGGCTAAGCTAGCAGGGAGTTTAGAAATAAAAGTTAACTGCAAATTCCTCCAACGTGATTATTATCATCATTATTATTATATTTTTTCGTTTTTAGCATCCGCATCGACTTTTGTTGCTCACTCCCTCCTGGGCTGGGCCTTGCGCTCCACCAACACAACACAAAGCCAAGCCCCGCGGTGAAAACTCAGGGTTTTTATCGGAACAGCGGTAGACTGCCCAGAAACAGTTCCGTTCGTTAACTGGGGAAGGAGAAGAGGAAAGGGAGGTGGGAGCGAGTAGTACCAGCGAGGGGCCTGTCCTCTACCTGTTGGCTTGCAACGAACACAGCGACTACAGGGGATCCCGGGGGGTTTACAGAGAGGGAGCCGAGCCCCTGGAAGCAAATAAAAAGCTCACTTTCAAAACAAGGATTATACAACAAAAAACCCAACCCAACCCTTGATGTATATTTCTCCATTTTTTCCCTTTTTGATAACGTTAGAAAGTGCAGATTTAACCAAAAGGTGGCCGTACTCTATCGACAGCGCCCGGCCCGGCCCCAGGAGCCCCCGGCCTGGGAAGGGACAACACACGCCAAGACAAAACACCGGAATACAGAGGGAAAAGGGAGACAACACCTCGGGTAAAGTCACGACAGGGGAAGGCATTCAAGACTAGAAGTTGCATGTTAGAACACCACCATTTCATTAAAATTAAGCCACAGCGTTATTTACTACTTCAATTACTGACCGGGGACAGTCCCTCAGCCCAGCGGGGAGGAGCGAGGCAGGGGCTTGGCCGACTGGAAAGGAGAAGGTGAGGCCTGGGGAGGGAGAAGGGTCTATTTCTAAAAAAATCTCTTTTTGTCCTTGGCCAGGGCAGGTCTCCTCCGGGGTATTTTAAACGCGAGGCAAGCGAACGCACAAGCGCTGGGGGGGCAGCGGTTGTCCCTACCCCCCGTCCTGGCAGAAGGGAGGGGGCTGCGGTGACAGCGGGGGGAGCACGGTGACGCCCGGGGGGTGTTGGGCAGCCCTGCTGGCACCCCCTCGCCCCGGCGAGAGCGGCCCGAGGACCAACGACTCCGCTTCGGACACGGGAAACGGACAAGTTTTTCAGGGAGGTAATAAATTAACCTGCCGACTTTTGGGTGGGTTATTTTCCTGGGCGGCAGTTTGGCTCGGCCTTTGGGCAGGCCAGCGAAGAGCTTGTTGGAGCGGCTAAAACAGGAAGAGAGAACCGAAAAGTCCACGTTAACTGCTGTCAGTTTGGGGATGGCATGTTATATTCATACACATAAAGTAGACAACCACATCACCCTCCATAGAAAACTAGTGCATGCAAAGAACTCTTCCATATCATAAAACCCAACGGCTATGCAGGAGGAGAGAGAAGAGATACTAGTGAACCCACAGTGGCTAGAGGGAAATTAGTAGGTATCTTCAACATCTTTACCTTGAAAGCTAAATCAGTGCTTTGTATTAAAGTTTTTGGCAAACATACCACGTTGCCATCCTTTTAATTAACACATCACACCATGAAGAAATGCAAATAAAAGCAGCATGCAGGCAAAAAAGGAAAGAGCCGCAAGTGAGGGGGGGGGGGGAAAATGGCAGCAGGAACAGTTCTGAATGGCTAGATCACCAAAAAGGAGACACAGCAGAGTAAATGTAATTTTTTTTTTTTTTTCGCACCACCCTTTGTCCTCGATGCGTTACACCAACAGTTACAGAAAGCAATCACAAAAGAGTTCAGTATTTTAAAATGGTCAAGTATGGATGGTATGTCTCCTGCACATGCTTCCACCAGAAGAAACGAAATTAAAAAAAATAAAGTGAAAACAAAAAGTTCCTTTCCACATAAGGCACAGGACAAAATAAACCCCATTCACATACTGAAGGCGAAAATGAGTGTTTTCCTGGCTCTTTTGCTGATGCGTCTAGAGAATACGGTGACTCAAGCACATTATCCAGGACAGAAAATTCCACTGTTGTACAAAATAAATTGTTAATTCTAACTTTTATTCTTATACAATTTGCAGAAGAGAGTCGAATATGATTGCTATATGTTTTAATGTCAGGAGGAACGGGACTATAATACAACCAAAACGTAGTGGTAAGTTGAGCGGGTACATGAAAAAATGAAGTCACGGAGATGATTTTCCTATACATGGTGTTGAGAAAAATTATAGTACGCAAGCTGTCCTAAACGGAAAAACAAAGGGAGACAGGAGCTTGTTAAAATGAGGAACAAAACATCGGTTTAAGGTTAAAAACGGGCAGAGTGGTTTGTTTTGCAGCGAGAAAAAAGGGGCGGTGGATGGCGATTGGTGATATAGGAGAAGGTTCAGCAACACTTGCTCTTCCAGCCCGTCACCCCACCTCCACTGCTGATATCTACATTTTCACTGTTGGGCTCTTTTACAGGGGTCTGCAATGAAACAAGGGAAAAAGAAGAAGTTAGATGACTCTTGAGACATTCTGAAATAAAGCCTTCAGAGCTCAAGAGAGAGCGGACAACAGAAAGACTTCACCCCCAAATAATATTACGAATAAACTACAGGCAAAGAGCTCCCCAGCAATGCAGGGAACCCTCCTCCCTCTCCAGCAGAAATATGCCAAACCGGATTTAGGGTTGGGTCTTTCTTGTTTTGTTTTAAATAAACAAACAACCAGAAAGCTGGGAAAACCCCCAGCTTCTCAACTTGGACTACCACGAAGTAAACTCCAACTATTTCTAGATGCCGCTCTTCAGGCCGACACTCGGGCTTTGGTGGAGCGCGTCAGTCACAGCATACACCACCACAAGCTGGAGTTAAATTATGTGAACTAATGACCTTAAAAAACCCACAGAGTAATCTAGGGATAAAGAGGGGTTGTTCAAAAGCATCTGCCTTCCAGTTAACCAGGACGCTGGTTTCCGAGACAGCGGACAAAACAGGCTCGTCTGCGTCACGGGATGGAAACGCGGTTGGACCAAAGCAAAAACCCGAGTCGAGTGGTTTTGATCAGCTGCTGACATCTCCTGTCAGCCGGCTAGGAACGAGCCTAAACATCCATCACAATACTGAGCTTTAGTCTCCATAGTCCTTCTCTTCGGCACAGCCTCGAAACAGCAACCCCCCTCCCTTCTTCAGGTAAATACACTGAGGCCCAAAATAAAAATATAAAGGTCAAAAGAGTCAGTAAGACTTGCTCGCCTGAGCTCCTGTTTAATAAAGGCTAAAAACTGGATTTTCATCCAGTTTCTCACACAAAGCTTGTCGAAAAGCTGAGCAGCCTGGGCTGGTAGGAGGGGTCCCGCTCAGGGCAGGGGGTTGGAACTGGGTGATCTTTAGGGTCCCTTCCCACCCAAAGCATTCTGTGATTCTAGGCTATGAAAAACTGGTTAAGAAACAAGTCCGAAGCACAATGGTGAACCAGACGTCATTGAGCAGATGCGCATTTTTAAAGGGTTGTGAAAAGATTCAGCATTGACCTCGCACCGAATTTCTCACTAACTGGGATGCCATTATCAACCACGTCCAGAAGTGAAGGGGGTCTCGATATGGGGCTGGGCACAGAAAAACCATGTACAGTCCCCTCAATTAGGGGCAAAGCGCGTTATGCTATGGTTGGCCAACCCATGTCTCTTGAGCTCAGTGGAGTTCCAGTGGTGGAGAGGCACAACCTGGCTGTAAGCAGGAACGTGCTAGCATGGGGGTCACTGGGTACAGCAAGTCCTTGGCTACAGGGACCAGTTAACTGGAATCAGCCCTGGAGCCATCCATGTACCCAGCCCAGCTCAGTCCTGCAACAAGAGTGGCAGCTGTGGGAAGCTGATGCGTTTTCTGCTCATGAAAGGCATCAGGGATGCAAGTCTAGTGGTATCGCGTAGTTCTGGGCATCCATGGGTTTGTGTGCAGGCCGCAGGAATTGCGTCTATGGGACACGCTATGATTCAGGATGGGGAGCCAAGCAGCAGGAACTGGTGATCCAAGTTCTTCTCTCAGTTGTGATACAACCTTCCAACAAAGCCCCCACGGAAACGTGGAGGCTGAGGACTAACAATTGAAACCACGGCAGAAGTGGCATATCTCATTTAGCTGTGCTGCCAACCACATCTAAACCCCTCCCAACAGGCCCTTAGCCGGTTTTAGAGTGTTGTGTATCGATGGAGATGGTGGTAGGAAAGGACAATTCTCTTCCACGCCAAATGAAATGCTTTAACTCCAAGCACGTGTACAACACAACCACGAGTTCAAGGGCCAAACAACTCCGACTGTACATTCCTTGGCTAGTGAAACATCAAACAAGCTTTAGAAGCTTCAGATGTACAATGTTCCTCCTTCGGTGACTCATTTTGTCTTAGTGTGCCCAAGTCAAAAGCTGCAACAATTCAGGTGAACATCAAAAGCAACAGGAGCTGAAATTTCAAGATGTTGTTTTCCAAAGGAAACCCGTAAGCACCTACCTTTCGAAGAATGTCTTCTGCTAACGTGAGGAATGCCTTCTCAATGTTTATATTTGCTTTTGCACTAGTTTCGAAAAACCTAATACCATGCTCCCTAGCAATCTAAACCAAAAAAAAGAAAGAGAGAAGGTTAGAATTACTGTAAAGTTATTCCATTGGTGCCGCTGTAACTTTGGGATTAACGGCATTTATAAGCACATGATATTCTTCCAGCCATAGCAGGTGTCAGAAGTACTAGCGAGACAGTGTCACAAAGGAATATTTGGAACTTAATGATTCAGAAACAGCAATTAGAGTGCATTAAAGCACACGTCAATGTCTGAACATAAGACGACAGAGACCACACAAGCCTGTCGCATGGTAAGTAACCTCAAGGATGCCTGAAAAATTTCAGTTACCAAAGAAAGCAGAAACTGCAGCTGAACTTGCTCCATTCACGGCAGTTCTTTGCAACTGCTGAGAAAACACTCCCTAGGCTTACAAACCACTAGCGAATACAGCCACCCTGTTTGTTCCCTGCCACATCCCCTTGCCGCATCTCAGCCACCTGGAGATGGTGGAAGCCTCGGCACTATGTGCTTACTTTGATAAGCAAGTTTTTGCCCAACGCTTACCTGTTCGCCTTTTGCTTTAGGGACAACTCTTTTGTCTTCCATGTCACACTTGTTTCCTAACAGCATCCTCTCCACATCTTCATTGGCATGCTGAAACGAGACAAGAGACAGGTTTACAATCTCCCCCAACAAGCAGTAAATATCTGCTTCACTTTTGTGGGCTGTTTGAAGTCCAGGCTAACGTTTACAGGTCCTGGTGTCCTGAGCTTTCCCAAGTCCTAACAAAGGCTGCTAGAAACCAGACTTCAGACAGCGCCTTTGGACTAAGCTGCTCATGTACCCTGGGAGCTACGGGTTTGACACAGCTCTATCACCACCCCAATGCCAGTTATTTTCCCCCTTCCTTTTAATTTCTGAAATTTAAGGGTGAAGTCTTCCTTTCTGAAGAAGGTAACGTGCTGTTCTGCAGTGCAGACCCTTCTTACCGAAATGCTGCTACGAAGCATCGCAGGACAGAGCGCCTCACGTCTACAACTGCCAACAACCAAGCTTCGTGCACTCGAGCGGCTCCAGCTGATGCTACCACTGTTTTGGTGTTTAAGGGGTCCTTTGCATAGTTTTATTGTAGACAGATAAGTCTCCTTAACAATCGCAACCATGCTTTCAACCACCACAAAGCCAAATAACCACAAAGTTAGTAAAAAACCCCTTTTGCCTGTAATTTTGTTTAGAGGATTTACCAAGTTAACTAACAAAGGGACATTACAGCTCTTTATCATCACGCTGTTCCTCTGATGTCGCCATCGGAGCAAGGCCACAGGTCAGCAGATAGAGCTAAAGCACCAAGCTAAGTACCTCACAGAGAAGTTGAGAAACTCAACCAGCGAAGTGGCACGCAGTCTACACACCAGGCAAACACACAACAGGACAACACAAAGGGAGAGCTGAAGCAAGCACCACGCTAACGCTCAGGACCCAAAGAAAAGCAGGACCGCATAGGCAGGGAATCAGCCCTGTGAGGCAAAAGCCAGTGCCAATGCTTTCCCAAGGAATGCCAAACGGGCAGAAAAGCCTTGGCTGTTCAGTTATTGTTGTCCTGCCAATATCCATCAAAGCAAGGAAAGAATAGGCCAAAAAGACCCAGCAGATTAGCAGAAAAGTTCCAGCAGCCACAGCACAAAGCATCACTTAAGTGGATAACTGAAGCACTTTGCAACCTGCCATGAGAAGCTTCCTGGAAAGTCTAATCTGAATTTACTTTCACTCCAACAGTCTTAATACTACTTTACGGTAGCGTTATTAATAGAACTACAGAGGCAAGAGATCCACGTACCAGCACTCCTCCTGACAGTAATAACCCATTTCACATTCCTCAGCAGAACCTCCCCCAGTTTTTTTCCCTTCAGCTCACAAGGAGGAAGAGCAACCAGACAGCAAAGGTAGACTAAGACAGCATGTAGAATAAGACTCTAAAAACATTAACTTTTCGTGCACACGCACAACACTGCTTACACAGCAACAGACTTTTCAAACACAGTCAGCCCCAACGTACAAAACTCTGCACCTGAGCAGCTTCACTAACTCCTACTAGCCCTAAGCCAAAGTGCATGGCACAGCACACCTCTGCAGAACAAGCAAATTTTAAATAATCACATATTTAGCAGAGATGAGGGTGTAACACCTCTAGGTGTCTTGGCTATTTCTAAATCAAGGCTTCAGCATCCTGTATAGAAGCCTCCTTTCACGGAGCAGCAATTCAGGCTCGCTCATTGAAAATTCTCCTCTTTGAGAGAACACTCTTGGCAATGTCAACTCCTTGTAAAACCACAGCACGCACTTACTTCATTCACAACCATCATCTGCAAGAATCTGTACAAGAGCGGGTAACACCTGCACACATTTTAGCAAGAAGCCTCAAGACTGCATTGGAACCTCAGAGGATGACTTCACCCATCACTTCTGCAAACGCACTCCATTAGTGAGCTTTTTCCATAATAAAACCAGCTTCTTAAGGTGTCACACGTCCCTTGTGAAACTGCAGTAACCACGCAGCCTTCACAACGCACCTGAAATCCGCTGCAGAGGTTTGTGTGACACAGATTTGAAAACATGAGGTCAGCAAAACCACTCGCTTCTTGGACACAATGGTGTGAATGACATCCGTTACTCAACTTCCTGGATACTACTGATGTTTTTAAACAAAGCAAGTGGAGCATCTAAAGGCCTTGGTTTCAAGTTTACATTCAACTCATCACCAAGTCTCTTCCTGTGCTCCCTTACTTCCTCCCCTTTGGTCCCCACCACAATGCGTATCTTTCCATAAACAGTAGAGTTTCCCATTTCTCATACTGGGAAATTAAAGTCCCAATATCACATTTTTGCTCTGTCATAACCTTCCGCCAGCCTCAGTGCTTCAGCTAGCAATGCCTGACAGCACCCGTCTGCTGACGCTCAGTTCTACAGGGCCACCTCCATGCTTCCTAGCAAAACAACAAGGCTGGAAAATCCAAACAATTATTCCATTTGGGAACAGCATAAGAAAAGCAAGAACTAACAGTTGTGCTGCTCTCCAGCATCTCAGAACTCCCGGAGAATGAACTCTTGAGGATGCAGGCACTGAACGTTTACACATCAGTTTCTTTTGCTTCACTTGACCTTGCTTGAAATTTTACCAAGCGCGTTGTTTGGTTCTCCTCTAACGAGGACAAAGATCAGCTGAGTCATCTGCTAAATCCAACCACAGCAGTTTGCCACATCACGATAAACTTGCAAATATCTCACGACGTCAATTTTGAGGGAGCGGAGCTGATCAGATTGTTATCTTTGAGGATCTACATAGTCATCCTTATAAAATAGGCTAGTACTAGAAGTGACCCATTCTAGAGGGACTCCACGGCTTGTGGCTTAGCGCTGCTCCTCTGCACATCCCCTTGTGGCAGCAGCTCCTCCTAAAAACTGCAACTCCCAGTTCCCACAAGATGTATTCCTTACCTCCAAGTATTCTCCTAACAGAAACAAACTTTGCTCACGTATGAATCTGACATTTTAGGACACCTGCATAGTGCTGTGACCCTTCATGCCATTGCTGAAGGGCGAGTTGAGGGAGGGACCACAGGGGAGCCAAGGAACAGCACCCAACCCCTTGTGGTAATTCACGCCTTCTGCCAGGACAGAAGCAGAAGCTGCAATCCAGAAGCTGAGTTCTGTGGGACTCATCACATGCTCTACGGGTCACAACAAACGGCTCGACTGTGGGATCTTACAGACACTACTCACCTCATCTATGTTTCTGAGCCACTTGCTGATGTTTTCAAAGCTCTTGGCATTGGTGATGTCGTATACTAGCATGATGCCCATGGCACCTCTGTAGTAGGAGGTGGTGATGGTGTGAAATCGCTCCTGCCCCGCTGTGTCCCTGCAGAAAACAGACAAGAGTAGGTATCAGAGGCGAGCTCTGAAGAAACCATCTCAGTTTCTCTATTAGACAAGCGTATAGCCCGGTAGGTGCTCTACTGCACCACTACTGAGGGACATGCAACGTCCTGAAGAACTGTAGGAGACACTCCAACGTGCAGCAGCAGCCTCAAGGAAGGTCCACTCCGTCCCTGATGCAGCTGAACACTCGGAGAAGAAGAGACAGGCTGCAATAAGCCAGGCTCAAAAGGGTACAGAAACGGGGGGTCTGAAGTTTCTCTTTGGGATTTTATTTTAAAGGGGATTGTTTTTCGAAAAACACATTTTGGAGTCAACCACCACAGAGACAGAAGAAACTGGGCTGCTCAACTGGGCTTACACGACTGAGGTGGCAGAAGACAAAGACACATGTCGAACACCAAAGTGGCGAGATGCAGTAGGTCTTCTGGTATCTTACCACAATAAACAAACCCAGCACCAAGTCATGGTAGAAATTTGTGAATTTTAAACTTTGTCATTTTTATTGACAACTTGAAACTTGCACCCAAAAGGAGAAACTTTTATTTCCGAGTCCCACATCTCAGGGAGGTGTCCCGGACTGCTGAGCCTCGGTGGAACACAGAAACAGGCAGGACACAAACAGGAGCAAGAAATGCTCTACCAATGCTTCGACAGGCCTGTGAGCTCCAGCAGCGGGAGGGTCTGAACAGCCCCAGAAACATCGTTGTCCCAGATACTCTCTCCTGTTACTGGTCAGTTCTTCCCAAATGAATGTAAAAATAAGCCACTTCAGAAGTTCACCTACAAGGTTTAAGGTACACACCATAACCACTGACCAGCCTGAGGAGACACTGTCCAAACCCAGCCCACCCAGCCCACAAGTCAGCGGAGGAAGCTCCCAGAAGGTTGTAGGCTGACCAGCAGTGCCACCGCCAAAGTCAGGAGAGACTGGGACTGTGACCAGCCGTGACCTGAGCCAACTGTCCAGTCAACACCACACCACCATGGCCAAGAACAGCCCCTTCCACTTCAGCAGCTGCTGAGCAGCCATAAAGACAATCGCTCACCATTTTCTGGACTGAAAACTGAGAAGAATTTTGTTGTCAGATCAATTTGATAAAGCTTTAATGTGATCTTACACATTTATATGCCTGAAATTTTAGGCCAAAGCGTATGACAAGTCAATCTAGAAGATGTACTGTAACTGTAACATTAAACCGTCAATTTCTGTAAGCAGTGCACTGAAAACTGATGATGCAAGATTAACGATAGCATGTATTTTCCCATCTAATTTTGAGATCTTTGATGGAACAGATGAGATTTGGTTAAACAAACTTGCATGCCATTAAGTTGAGAATTAAGAGTTAACTGCGTATTCTATTGTCTTTCAGAGGACACAAACCTAACAGATTGCATGTTCGCGGACACTTTTTGGTGACACTATTCACACAAGGTACAATCAATGGTGTCTCCGAATTTAAAGTGGTCTAAATTGAGATTAAACCTTCCCTAACCGCCTTCAAATAGACACAGCGCTCCCCCCTGACCCACAGACCCACATTTCCTCGCTCACAAACCAGTAACCTCAGAAGACATCATGGACTGGAGCTGAACTAGTTCAACTCATTTCCCTCTCAACTGTTCCTGAGGTCACAGCAAGTGCCTTGGCAGGACAAGGACACCACCAGGCACCGAGTCCTGTGAAAACTCAGCTCTCCCCACTCTCCCGTCACCTACAGTTGACCCAACAAACGCTGACCACAGTTGCCAAATCAATTTGTTCAAACACACATCAGATTTCTGGCCAAGTATCAGTTGGCAAATGGGGAGTAAATGAAAATCCTTGAAATCCAAAGATGTCATGGAGGAAAAGTTCCTGGGATGCAGGGAAATGCTCTACCAAGTTTCTTCTCAAAGCGTCTCATCGGCTCTGTTTGGCTCAGACCCCAGACCAGGGGTTTGAGGCCGATTGCTCCCGAGATTTTCTCTCCTACCAGGAGCTGGCAAACACCATGAAAAGGGCAAAGAGCAGAGGAGGGGGAATAATAAATAAATAGATCTTTTCAGTGGTGCCCAGGGACAGGACAAGAGGGAACGGGCACAAACTTGACCATGGGAAGTTCCACCTAAACCTGAGGAGGAACTTCTTTCCCGTGAGGGTGGCAGAGCCCTGGCCCAGGCTGCCCAGGGAGGTGGGGGAGTCTCCGTCTCTGGAGACATTCAAACCCGCCTGGAGGCGTTCCTGTGCCCCCTGCTCTGGGTGACCCTGCTCTGGCAGGGGGGGGGGATGGGATGAGCTCCAGAGGGCCCTTCCAGCCCTATGATTGTATGATTCTAATAAGGGCACGTCCTAAACCTGAGCACCGCTTTGGTCAGAGATGTTCTACCAGGCCGTGCTGCTGGCAGCCGCCTCGAGAGGCAATCCAGTCCAGTCCCCAGCTCTACAGAACACTGAGGGATACCCACATTATTCTTCAAAGATGCTTGATGTTCTGCTGAAGATCTGTGATGACTGCTGGCTTGAATCCCACTCTCTCATTTCCTTTCTGTCCCATGTGGAAGTCTCTCCTGATGGCATGCTTGGGTTTTCCTTAGTGCAAATTAAGGCCATCAATCCTTGTCTTACTTTTCACAGGTAGCGGAGTTCATTTCCCTTCTTTCTACAACTACTTTTTGCATACTCAAACACAGCTCTTGCACCTCCTCTGAATTTTATCAAGCCACCTAAGTTCTTCAGACCTTACTCACCGGCCAAGGGGCTAAGATATGCAGCCTCACCTATTACTCTCTCTGGACTCCGTCCAACTTGCCCATGTTTAAGGAAAAACCTGGACACTGCTCCAGCTGAAGTCGTCTTCCTCACACAGGAATATTTTCTGGAAGACTTGGGCATGCCTGTTGACGCATCCCACGCGCTTTCCTCATGATTAAGCAGATTTTTCTGACATTTGAGTAATTGATTACACATACTGAACTTGACAACTTTCCACCTGCCTCTGCTGAATTTCACTGGACTTTTTTTTTTCCCCCCAATGACATTTCTCCAGTTGGTCAAAAGCCATTTGAGTTACAATCCAGTCCTCTATACATTTTGTACTTTGCAACTTCATCTTTTCCTGCTTAGCTAGAATACAATAACCATAGCCTCTATATTCCCTTATCTCAGCCATTAAAGAAAACATTGCCTATCATGGAACTTGGGACAGACTCCTGCAAAATATAAAATATCTCAACAGAACTCTTAATCACACATTTATTTTCTCTCGCCGTGAGTTTTGTACCCACTTTATAGCCTCTTCACCCCAGTCATTTCCCCCTAACTTGCTTATACCAAGCAGGAGAGCAGCAGAAAAGCCTCACCACGAGTATCAAGCCGTACAACATCTGCGATTTCTCCCCTCCTGACGAGGCCAGTAGCCGACACAGCAAGAACTGAGACTGATTTTACACAACTTGGCGCTGGCCACACTTAGTTGTTACTCATCCCCTGTCACGTCCTACGCGCCTACAACTAACTCGCTTTGTTAACTCCTCCAGTGGTTCTTCTGGCAACTGACGCAAACGGCTGAACAGAAAGCTGGGGAGGGAAAAGCAGAAAACCTGGAGTGTTTCCCTTTTTTTTTTTTAAATAGGTACTATATTTGCCCTTTCCCCTTCTTAATGGATTCCCCATTCATTATTCAGAGATAAGTCTTTATGGATGCTAGATTAGAGACCTGACTGGAGCAAACAGAGGAAATGAGTTATGGTTTTCAAACTGCCTACGACTGATGAATCCACCCTGAGCAAACGGCAGGAGACAAGCGGAGACCGCATGCCTTGTTTACTGTCCTGGCCTTCCATTCTTTTGTTCAAACCTCAGGGACTTAAGAATACGCTCCAAAGCTATGGGCATGCAATAAATCCTTCATGTAGGCAACAACATTTGTGGAAGCTCTCCAAGCTAAAATAAACGTAGACAAGGACTATTAAGACAGCCAAGGAAAACGGAGCCCTACTGCACAGGAGGGAAGTGAGAGACCTTGGTTTGTTTAGCCACAAAATGGAGACAAAGATGGTAGTCCTGTGGGACTAGGGAAAGGAGAAGCACAGGGAAAGTGAAAAATCTATTTGAATTATTCTCATGCCAACATTAAAGTATGCATAAGCGGTATCATCTTAGAGGTTTAACCAACAGAGAAAGGAATTTCTGGGACAACTTTCCGGTTGACCTGGCAGAGACTAAAGAAACCTTAAAATGCACTATGATTTGCTTATGAAATATTTACATGGGTGCAACAAGAAGAGATTACATCTGATGATGTGTGAAGATCCTTCCAGTCCACATAGCTCAAAAGACAGGTCTTCAACGTATTAAAGCAAATAATTCCTAGCAAAATAACTGTAAGAATTTTATTACTGTCCCACTATTTCTTCTTATAATATTTTTTTAAACTACACAGCAGAATATCGCATTGAAGAAACTGTACTGCTGACATCAGGCAAGCTCTGGAAACTTCAGTGGCTGGGTCCAAGACTTCCCTTCACAAAGGAGCATCTGTAAGGTATTTTCATGACCGGCAAATTTCAGCTTTTTTGAATAAATATTCAGGCAGGGGAAAACAAAAAAATCTATAATGAGTGAAGTATCTAATTGTTTTCTAGGAAGTCAGACTGGCAGGCCAAGGGTCTCTTCCACCTGGAGCCAGGCACGTGGCGAAGGGTCTCCAAAGCTCCCAGCAGCACGAGTTACCTTTAAGCCATTCCTGGGGTAACTGCAAAAATTAATGAGACTGGTCGTACCCTAGTTAGTGGTATGTCTGCAGCTTCGGCTGTGCACCGTATTTCTTAAACCCCAGAACTTGCATATGAGGGAATATCCACACGTGTAACTACTTCAGACAGCTATGCCACTGCACACTCCTTTCGCCCACATCGGTGTCCCAGCTCAGACGATTATTTTTGCAACAAACTGATTGCTGAACAGAATAAAGTTCTGAGGACGCTTTTCTAGCCACGTAAGAGTACTCCCAGCAGAGACACACTGATAGAACAACGGTAGTTTATGGTCTTCTGCCCAGTTAAGAGCTGCATTCTGAAAAATATAAAGCTGTTTCTTAAAATTTGGAATCAGTTAACAAGACTGTAGGAAAACAGGCCGACACACAAGTTTTACGTAAAGGCAGGAGGGTGAGAGTAGCAGCTAAGTAGGAAAAAAAGGAAAAATTCAGACGTCTGAATGTCCGAATTACATGTTTTTCAGTTTACTACAGAAGCAATTTTGTCATCACACTGTTTCCATATTAATACAAGATCACCGAGTACGATTGTTTCACACACCACTGAAGACAACTGCCCCATTAAAAGAAATGGATCATCTGTCTTACCCAGCTCTGGATCCAGCCTTTTAGATCCCAACTGTCTGGCATTAATGATGCAAATCAACACCTTGCAACAAGCCTGCAGACACTCCCGGGGCAGCAGTCCGGCACACAAGTGTGCCCCGGGCACACAAGAATCGTGCACTTTTCTACCTTGTACCTACCAACATTCACCTCCGCCCCTCCGAGCTCCCTGGTCTGGCGGGACAGCACACACTGCCCCCGACAGGCTGCTGGGAAAGTGTGAAAACTGGTACATGGGAGATTCACCGGACAGGAATGACAGAATCACTNCAGCATCTCCGGGGCCTCCTCTGGCCCCACTCTGACAGGTCCATCAACAACTGTTGGTCCTCATGAACCCCTGCAAAACTCACTCTTTCTACAGCTCCACACCTACATTTTGGTTACTCCTTAAGACCAGTTTAAGACTAGACATGTGTACACCGTGTGGCTGTTTAAGGAAACTTGGTATTACTACCCTGACTTGGAAAAGCAAATTCAGACCTCTTGAAAAGGCTAATCACTCACCACTGCTCACATAACCCCACTCTGTTTATAATCCCTTGAAACCTGTTCCTAAATACTGCAGTTATTCCTTGACAGCTTTCTGCCCTACCCCATCCCTCCAGCATTCCAGTGTCGGCATCAGAGCGTTTGGGGCTTGGTATTTTTTTGTTGTTTTGCATTTACTCTCCCAATATCAACATCCTGTAAACTCACCTTCAGGATGACCCTCTTGCAGTTCCCCGTTGTCCTCCCAGACCGCGCAGTCTGTGAGACACCAGGAAGGGCCTCTATTTTCTGCAACCAATTTCCACAGAACATTCTTGAATGAGAAGAGGGCTCCTGGGGTAAGTTCTTCCGCAATAGCAGAGCAGGATACATCATGATCCTCTAATTTGTCGAGCTGTTCTGAAATACCTGGCCAATCTGGGTTTTCTTTCCTTTCCACTTTCTCCTTCATTTCATTTCCATTACACTGAACTAGAACTTCTCCCAGAGTCTCCCACTCCTCCTGGTGGATTTCCAGCAACTTTGATTTCCACTGTCCTTGACCTTAAAGAGTCCTTCCTTCTCTTCCGTGTCTGTTTCCACTACGTATTTTCTAGATGACAATAATATTTCCTTTCAGCCTTTGCTTCCCCAGGATGAAAAACCTACATGTGGTTTGCGTGCGTTCTCACAAGCACATAAGAGCCAGGTCAGAGGTTTTCCAGCTTCCACTTCTGGGTAGTTGAAGGACTTCTGGAGCCAGAGCTCACATCTGTGTATTTAACAGGCCAAAGCTGACTGTTCCTTCATGACCTCCCTTGCAAACCCACGTACATCTGCGGCTACCACCACAGCCTGGGATGCGATGGAGTTCCACAGCTTAACATCATTTCTAGTGGAAGGTGTCCCCGGCCAGGGCAGGCGGTTGGAACTAGATGAGCTTTAAGGTTCCTTCCAACCGAATCATTCCATGATTCAATGATTTCCTGGGTTTTGCATGTGGCTCCTTCCAGCCTCACGCTAGAGCTAATGTTCTGCTACAGGAAGAGGAACCGAGTTATATCAATCCTCACCTACCTTTTCCAGCATACTCGCAATTGTGAAAATGTGCTTTCGTCACTTCTCTGATATCCAGAAGAAGCCTTAACTTCCCAGTTTTTCTTCCTAAAATAGCTATTACATCCCTCTGACCATCCTACTAGGCCCTTTCCTTCTAGGGCATGTTAATCAAAATTGTTATTATGTCAGAAGGTGCCACTCACTTCCCTGCCCACTTCAAATGATTGCACTCACGGCGTTAGAAAAATGGCAGTTTTTCAATTGCTACATTATGCTAATAAATTCAGAGAATTACAGGATGCCAAAGCCTTTTGGTTTCCATTTCAAAGCAATTCTGAGTTCCTGGACCGGAGGATCTTACGCTCTCCACACCTGAATTTTTAGCTCTACTGCTCCATTCCTCTAGCGTGTTTCATCACTTCCACAATAACACTATCTTTTCCTGGAGCAGTAACGTCTTATGTTGGCTCTTTCATTCTCCCTCCCTTCTCTATAGCATGAACATGACGGTATTAACATTTGTCAGGACATTCATCAGAGTCAACCCTCCCTAGTCCCACCCTTCATAACTATTTCTACTCCCCAAATCTTTATTTCTCCCAAATCCTACAGTAAGCCCACCACTGGTGACTTTCCATCTGGCATCATATCACATACTGTCACATCAACAATTTTTCTTTACAGAGAAGCAGTACAATAACCTAAACAGGAAGAAACTTGATTCTTCTACATCCTTCCACCCAGAATTTGACACAGCAGTAGTCCTCCTGATGGACCTGCCCTGAACGAGTTCATTCACCACAGGAGAGACACGGAGCTGTT
>VXBO01000079.1:17192-107646 GCA_013400135.1 Rhinoptilus africanus | reverse complement strand
AGAAAGAATTGAAAGTTAGGAGGTTTATCAACAGAGATTATTACTAGTATAAAATGCTTCCCATAATGGTAACTATGAAACAATGCAACACTTTTACACTGAGAAGAGACAGATAAGGGGCGATATGTTAAAGTAACTTTGTGTGGCACAGACAAATTGAATGATGAATAGTTGTTTTCCATCTTTCATAATACATTTTCTAGAAAACAATCAAAAAAATATTATTGACTGTTTCAAAACAAAGGTAGTTTTCTGTACTGTACCCAGTTAATCTGCAAAATGACTTTAATGTCATAAGCACTTGTCTGAAAAATAATTGAGGCAACCAAATTTATTCTGTATCATTAGGTGTCATACAACACAGGTGGTGATGTGAATAAAGACCAGAGACATTTTATCACCATGACTTTAAAGCAACAGGCTGCTGTGTCTATTAGAGCAATTGAAATACTACAAAAGCTTTCAATTTGAGGAGTTAAGTCAGACAACAGAAATTACTTTCTTGAACTCCATATTCAGCTAATCTTGTTTCATTGTCCAATCACTTACTCACTTTCTAAAACTGTTAGCTCAAAACAAATTTAAGATTAATTTTTTCACTCCTTTTTACGCTTGAGAAACATTATCATCTACCAAATTAGAGTAACGCCTTTTGTTACATGAACTTCCATTTGAAATATACTTTAAAAGATGAATAGCTTCATGCTTTGAGAAACAGACAAGCAAACAAAAAAGATCCAAAAACTCAGTAGGGGTTTTTGTTGGTTTTTTTTTGCTTTATTCAGAAGATAACAACATGTCATCATGAGCAAGAGCTTCCGGAGTGTTTTGCTCTCCCATCCAACCAAACCCATCCACTAGAAGATATTCCTCTCTCATGTATTCTTCCTCATCTTACGATAACCCCTACAGCCAAGTACATGTACAAATCCATTCAGACACGTGCTTCATGTAACTGAGGAGGACACAGGTATTGGCATCGTTAGCTAGTAGTCTTAGCACAGACAAAGTTCATCAGGAATGGCAGGCATGCTAACCACCAGAGCTTCAGAATTATTACAAAGGCTCTGGTATAGACTTGTTTAGTGATCTCCACTACTCTGCCAGGAGACCAACATGTAGCTGAAGACTGAAAGAGATACTCATAAACACTATGTTTACTTTGTGGAGGTATCTTCAGACTGTAGTCTGCAGGCAGAGTTCAGCTTCTTCCTAGATGGCTCTAAGAAGGGCTGAATTCCAGCTGCTTTGACTTAGACATGAAAAAGCAGCTTTTCCACTGAGATTAGAAATCTAGGAATATCTGTTTTCCTTAACCAAAATTAGCATTCTTAACCTCAGCCCCATATTTTTAACATGATGTACAGGCACAAACGGAACAGGTTTCTCCTGCAAAGTACTAAGATTTGCTTAAGCAAAAAATCACTTACCTCCGCCTCTTTCCAGACTGCTCTCTCCTATATAGCCTATCCATGCTTGTTTCCCAACTCTAATTCCCAACATTCAGTCAGAAAACAAGTAAAAAAAGGTAAGCTATGTCTCAGTCCTTTTATATACATCCTTTTGATATGACAGAATTTAGTCTATCATATCAAAAATTGCCACTATCTCCAGTATCTTCCCCAAACAGTCTCCCACAAGGATCTTGCCAGAAGGTTTGGAAGAAATCAACACATTCCCACAGAGAGACTGTCAGTTGTGGAGAGAGTCCAAGTGACTACAGGGCTAGCCATAGTACTAATCAAAAAAGAAGAAAAAAACCCAAACCACCAAATAAAAACAACAAAAAACCAACACAAAATATCTCAGTGAAGACCAGGCACAGATATTGTCAGTGGACATAGTAATATCTGAACCAGTACCGCCATGTGAAAAACCTGCATCAATATGGCTCATTTGTATTAAATTATTAAAATTTATTAAGAAAAATCAAGAGTTGGTAAGATAAAACATGTTACGCAATGATATTCTGTAAGCATCAAAAAACCTAAATATGCTACAATCATAGTGGTAGAAAGACACAGCCTTTATTTAGCCTTCAGAGCCCAGATTTATTATGCTTGAATACTGGATTTTAAAACATTGAAAATACATTCTTGTGAGGAAAAAAAAAAAAAAAAAGATTGAAAGTAATGTACATGTGGAACATTCTCTCTAAACCTCATAATGGATCTAAAGAATCTGGCTGAGCAAGATACATACATACTTAAAGTACTTAACAATGTCCTAGTAAACATCAAAGATTTAAGTTTAGTAACTTGCTAGGTGCAGGAGTTTCACGTTCACATCATATTTTTTTTTTTAATTTCCAAAGGAAATTTTATGTTATACAACTGCAGCAAGACAACTTTTTACATTCAAAGTCTTTCCCTCCTTTTCCTGCATTCAAAAAGTAAAGCAAAATGCTTTATGCAATTGGAAAAACATATTTTTAAACAAACCTCCTTACCATAAATCTAACTGTATATACTGTACTATAATGGGATACAATGCTATCTAATTGTCTTGTGCTTTATATTATGATTTACTCTGTCTAAACTATCTGAAGCTTGTAAATGATAATAGCAGTCATTTAAACACATTTAGCACTTATTTTGAGAAAATGCAAATAATCATACAGAGGAAAAATGGGGCTGAATTGGCTGCTCCTATTTTCTGTGTACATCTTTTCCAGGGGGAAGAAGGGAGGAGGGAGACTACCAAGCAGGAAAGTGTTCTGTTCTCTTTTTTATATGTAATTATGTTTGCCATTTTTCAGGAAAAAAAAAAAAAGTCTGTTAGTCTAGAAACATTAACTGTATAACACTTTTGCGGATCATTTTGTCAGTAGAGATAAGACAGCAAGAGCCAGTATTTCACTGGTATATTCAAACACACTGTGACAGAGAGTACTCTTTCCCAACAAAACAGCAGGGGGTGCAAGAAATACTTAAAGCTAAACCTTGCTGTTCACTTTGGGCTAGTAAAGTGGCAAAACTGGCTGTGTCTTCACCTATACATCGTTAGGCAGTTCAGCAGTAGTGTGGCACAAGAAAAAATCTGCATCCAGTTGTTACATCTTACTATGTCCTTGCCCAGATAGTTCATAATGTTCTTATGTTAAGAACCCATGTGCCAGGTCCCTTCCATTCTGTCCCAGAAGAATTTGTTGGTAAGTCTTAGTAGATGATGTTTTACCAGCAGATGAGATCAAATGCACTAAAATACTTAAAAAAAATAATAAAAAGAAAAAAATAATTAAAAGAAATGTAATCCACAAAATGTAAATCAGTGAGGACTGTCACAGACTCAGGACTCCCAAGTCCGATTCAGGACTCCCAAGAAGACATACAGCAAGGGGATTCTTTTTTTGGAACTCATGAGTACATTAACCTGCTTTATATAGATGCATTGAGTGTTGACTAGTAAATGGCACTGGTTTAGTTGAACCACTGACCCCTGTTTTTTTCTACATAATTTCCTCATCTTCATTTTCAGAAATAGCTTCTCTTGTTTTCATTCAAGAAAAAAGGAAGTGTGGTTGCACAGAAGTGCTTCTTTCAAAACAGATCATGTTGTATGTTTCTTAATGATTTTTTTCCCCTTTTATTTTTTATTTCGTGAAGAGGAGTATGTCTACGTACAATCTTACAATAAAGAAGTTTCCACTGAGCATAAAAAAACAATTCTAGTCCCACCACAGGAAACATTGTGTGTATAGCAAATAGAAATTAAGAGTTTTCTTTCAGACAAAAAAAGAAATCTTTGAAACAAATATAATTTAAAGTTTCATTGTTTTTTTCTTTAAAATCCACCTATTACTTGCCCACTTACGTAGAAATGATTATACTAATAAGTAAAGGTATACAACTCAGCTGCACAAAAAATGGCAGAGATCCAAGTAGATAGAAATAACAGTAAATCTGTCAGAAGCATAATGAAGCCTGCCTTTCCCTGAGAAACTGCAGAAGTTTTCCATGGAAAGGTATACCAACCAACCAGATGGGAGGAAGAGGAAGCAGCAGTATTAGGAAAGATATGGCTACTTTGGGTATCCTTCAGTGCTTACAGCAAGTTCAAAAAACAGCAGAATTTTATCAATAATGAAAAACTTCTAGTGATCTTTGCATCACAGAAAGCATCCTTCTTCAAATTTGTTTTAAATTAAATCTAGTTTGTAACTCACTAACTGTTCTCGTGATTAAAATTTTCCAAGAAGTGTCACAATTTTATTTTTTAACACAGAATAGCATAACTTTCAGTCCAAGATGCAACTGTTATGAATTGATTTTGTCAGAATTCCTATGATGTGCAATTACTACTGTTTAAGAACTACATCACAAAAATCTATGACAAAATGACTGTACTCATCATTATCCCATTACAGAAATGGTATGAAATCATTTGAATCTGTATGGAATAAACTTACAAATCTTTAGGTAACAAGTCTGACAAATTGTTTAATCATAAAAATGTCAGGGTGCTGAAACTAAATTTGATACAGAAGAGTGATAGGACTGTCTTGCATAAAACACAAATTTCAGTTCTCCTTGATATTCCTGTTTTAGCATGATAACAGAGACCCAGAGACCAAAAGAATTCTACTGGAAAAGGAATATTCTTTCTTGCTGTATTCTCACTATCCCTCATTTCTGTGAACACAAGATTATCCTCTTGTATGCTCAGCAGCTCACAAGAGTTTCTGAGAAAAAGTATTTCATTTCATACTGCAGGGACAATATAATGATTTCATTTTCCTCTTCAAAGTTGTAAATTATATTAGAGGTGAACTATACCTGTACAGCATATAAAACTTGGAACCCCAAACAACTTATAAAACATACAGTGCTATCAGCTCTTGCCTTACATCACCTTCTGTATGATGGAAAGCATCAAAGTGCTTTGAGTTCCTGTCGTCTCTTCCACAGAAGTCAACAGGAGTTTTGCACAAGACTCATTTTGCTGATATCCACAGAACTATCCTGCTTACAAACTGCAAAGTTTTCTTTCTCTCACTGGGGACCTGGGCTTTTTCGAGTAGGACCCTGAAACAATCACAGTTTTAAAGTAGCTGTACCTAGACTTCTTCCTCTCTGTGAGCTCTCTAAAAATATTTTTAAACACCACCACCACCCCCCAACAAACCCACCAAAGAACAAAAAAAACCCACCAAAACCACAAAGAAATGGTGAGCCTAATATTGCTGAACAAAGCCTGGAAATTAAACTCTCAAAGAAAGCTGGCTCAGAAAAAGTAGGTAAGACAGGGTAGAATCATGGGGTCTTGCACACAAGTATTTTCTTGCTCACTGTGTCTTCAAAGGTGAATCCTTGCTTCCAGGCACCTCAACAATTTTTTGAGTTGCAGTGAACTGCAGTATCTTCTGCCCCTGGGAGGATTTGAGTCACCACTGAAACCTGTCTCTGCTCCTCGCTGCACTGTTTAAGCACGAGCTGTGGGCTCCCAGCTCAGTACCATGACTTTTGCCTCTCTTACCTTTCTGTCTCTGGCAACTTCTCTGAGCACAGCGCCTAAAGGAAAGAACAGTCCCCGACCTCCAGTGGGCTTCACAGGTCTGGATGCCTAAAGAAAAGCAAACACGAATTTAGAAAAATAAATAAGAGAGATACAAAGCCCATCATAAATCTTTACAAAACCATACTTTCTCTACGTAAGCCAGTAAGCTCCTTTATGTATGCAGGTATCAAGACCAATACTTGAGCTGCCATGCAAATTCCTGTCCTGAAGAAAGGCAGGTCCCTTCTTCCACAACTATGATCCTGCCCAAATACCTCCTGAGAACCCTTCTCTTAAGTCATGCCCAGATCTACCACCTATGCCATGCTGCCACCAAACCCAGCTGCACAGAAGTATCCGCTGCTCCTGGTCAAGGCTTTCCCCACCACCAAGTGCCTTCTCCTGGGACCACCAGCCCAACCAAACACCCTCCATCCCACCTCACCTGCCTCACTACAACAGTCAGCTGCTCCCAGGCAGGGCTTTCTGCTGTGAGGCACCCCCACACATGGGTGCCTTCTCATGGGGGCAAGGGGTACGTGCTGGCCATGAGCACCCAGGAGCTGGGCCGAAGGTGTCTCTCCTGCTGCCATGAATATCTCCAGTGTACAGGGCATTGCACATCCCACAGAAGGAAACAGCTCAGCCTCAGGGGGTGCCCAACTCCTTGGCAGCATCTCTGCTGACAGGACTGGCAATGCCCTGGGCTTTTAGTGCATGGTTGCATCCAGCAGCTTTCTAGCTCCAGGCCACTTTGAAAAGCTATAGAGAAAAAAAAATGTGGACTTTTTAGAAAGCGATTTGTAGGTTTACTGTTCACTGGCCTGGCTGGAGAACGCTTTTTGTGGGGTAACTTAGAAAAAAGATCAGTTGCAAGTATAAAACTTCATGTCAGAGTAACTGCAGCAAAACATAACCTACAATTTTTGTTTTTAAAAACATCTTTCATATGAGCCCTTATTGATTTTTTTTCTTCTGTTTCTGTTGTTTTAAAATGTTCAACAACTACTGGTATCTCCTTAGCCAGCCCTCACTTTCAAAGTACCTAAGTTATTTTTAGAGATATTTAACTCTTTTTCAGATATGACCTAAATAGATCTCCAGGGCCTAAATTCAGAACCTGAGTAGCTTTATTAAAGTCCTTGGCATTATTCCAAAAAAGTCGTCATCTGTATTTTTCTTCTATTTCCATCTAAAGGCCAGTACAGTTTCAGTTAGCGACATCTGCCTTTGGAACTCAATGGATCTAATTCTTCTGTGTGATGCAAGTATTTGATGCACATGACAGTTTCTTCATCATCTTGATTTCAGCATTTTCCGTTATACAATCACTCCATGACAATGTAAATTTTTTATTTGCCAAAAAAGCTATTTCTCTAAGACTCCTCAGTCACCACTGTTATCTAGTCTCCCATTTTTTTTGTTTTCTTCATTCTCTTTTCTTCATTTCATAAGGAGACATAAAAAAAATTTATGTGGGTAACTTTTCTTATTTGACAACAGCCACTTGTAGTTTAAATAAGAGATAGTAGGTTCCATTTGTCTTTTAATTTGCATTAAATTTATTCAAGAGGACTGTGTCTTATCAACCTGCTCTAAAATAACTATACTTAAAATATCTGTGAATTCATGCTTTATAAAACAAAGGATTAATATTGGAGCATTGGACCACAGGTCTTCTGTCACTGCAGGCAGAGGGTGATTTATGACTGGTTTTAGTGCATGAAAAACCCCAGGAGATAAAGAGGAGTTAATTCTTCAGGCACTAGAGAATCATTTACAGGAGTCACTCCTATATAAAGAAGAGGCAAGGAAAAGACTCTAGATAATGGTCAATTATTAAATTTTTACATTCACTTTATTGTTGCTAATATTTAATTATAGTCATTTGATAATGGCTTTATAAAAATTGCTCAAAATAGGAACAGTATTTTTACCATGATTCTTCCTGGAAAATCAATGCTAATATACCACTGCTAGATATGCTAGATATACTTCACACTTTTTTTTTTTTTTTTCCTTCTTATAACATGGAACATTAGATCATCACTGCAAAGAACAAGCAAATATCAATAGAAACCTGTAGTAGGAACCTTGCTCAGGAATGTTGTGCTGCTGTGCACTAACGAGCTGTTATGTCAAAGTCTGCATTTTACTTCACACACTACCCAGCTTCATGATCTGAATCTACAAATGGTTTTCTGTGCAAGTATATGAAAATGTGTACAGGTATATAATGTATGCAAGTGGCATATGCTTATTAACTTTTGTCCATGTTTTCTGTATTTCTATGTACTGTGCTTCATCTTAGAGATAGGTCAATAATTGGATTTCCTCAATAAAAATTTGTTTGTGATACTGATTGTTCTGATGACATTTAATTTTCTTCGGTGTTTTTCTGGAGACCTGAATTTTCTTTTGTAGCCTCAGTTAGGGAAGAACACAAAGGAAGCCTATGGCAGGATGAATCTGAGTGGTTGTTAGTCACACGTCAGGAGAAAATCGACCTATAAAGTTATTTAGTTTTTGACTTTCTATTCTTCGCACCCTACATATTCAGGTATTAAAATTATGTCTCTGTGTTGTTTAAAACTGCTTTGCAAGAAGAAATTAGTCTACTCAGATGACTGTAGATTTAAGCTAAATGTTTCTATAGAAGAATCAACTAGGACAATGGACAAAAGCAACTGTGCAAATCCCATTATTGAAAAGTTGATAATTTTTCAATTGGTTAGTAATTTGTAATTCCATTGTAATTTTGAGAACTGAAGTAGGACACAGAATTGTTTGAAAAGCTTTTTGCCAGTTCTCTCCTTCCTGCAGTAGCTTCTAGCAATTTTTAACTGCTGCCTTTGCAGCTTTCCTGGGTATATTGTCTGAAAAATAAAAAGCTAAAGATATTGCACTGGGGAAATTAAAAGTGCATGAGGCTTGATACTTCCCAAAAAAACAGTGTTTGAACAATGTCTACTACTTAATTAATTAAATGATTCAAAAGCCTGTACTGGTATTTTGTGTCAAGAGAGCATCCTGACGTATAAAAACATAAAAATCTGCCTTTGCAAAGGCAAATGTAAAAATGATGTCTCTTGACTTTTGCAAAATATTTGCATTTCATGGGAAATGATGATGTTTATGTTGATGAATGTGTTAAACTCATCGCAATCAGAATAGGAGATATTAACATATATGCCGTTGTGAGCTTGATCTCATTTTTTACCATTTCTTAGTATTTTCATGGAATTCTCTATTGCCAAAATTGCGTTAATAGTACTATTACATACATACATAGTTATATAGAGAGTAATGCACTAAGCTGATGACCTTGAAAAAGCAAGATAACCCCCTAGAGCAAACAGGATTGCTATTTTCGGTTGTGATGCCTTCATTTTAAATGTAAATATTTAAAGTTGTTAATATTTTTCAGAATCAGCATTAATGCCATACTGAATTATTTGTTATTACTGTCTTAATTTTAAAACAAAGCTCAGTTATTATATACTTTACAAGACATTTCCCTTAACAGGCAAGGCATTTGGATCTTAGATGGCCATTTATGTCTGTTACTTTTTTTTCACTATACATGGAGTCTCCATTTGTATTGACATATTGGGAAATACGGTGCATAGTAACAGCCTTCATTTCATAGGTTACACTACATGCAGAAGTTTTCGTCTGTTAATTTCGCTAACACTAATAATATCGCTAAACTCATGGAAATGTTCATCTGGGCATTAGTTTGGGATTCTTAGTGTAAGATTTTGATTGCAGAAACAGTGAAAAATATGTAAGTAATTTGCTGAAACATAGAACTAATTTCTTCAGGTCTAGGAAACTGGCTTTACTCTGTCTTTTTAGTAGACTGATTATATGCCATATTTCAGCATTAAAGGGAACGTGTTTCTGAACAGTACTTGAAACTCTGAGATGTCGTTAAGGTGGAAAAGAGGATTCAGAGTTCTAAACAGAAGACAGACTAGAAAGAAAAGTTTCTTTGCTGAGGAATTTTTCCTTCATGAGTATTCAGTAAAACATCACTGCAGAGATGAGGCTCTGGTTGGAACATGACTAGCAATTGCCTTTGATAGTTGTCTTTGATTTATGATCTCCTTCTGCCCTGGAGAACTAAGGACAGATGCTGGTGTTATGTAGGTCAGCCATACATTGATATACTAGTCCCCATGTAAAGAAAACGAATCATCTGGTAGCTTAGAAAGGACAGAGAAAACCTGGATGCATTAGGTAACCACTGAACTTGAAAACCCTCCCCAGTCTCCAATCCTGGAAATAAACACCAGATGTATCCTGATTAAATATTGGGAGGAGACCCAGGAGTGCACCATCCTGCCTTGGAGATTTGTTCACCCTTCTCCGGCTGTATACCCAAGTATACAGCAACACGGGCCCTCTGACAGGTCTCCTATCATGAAAAAAGGCGTGGGATCAGAAATGAAGGGAACTCTATAAAACACTTTCCTGGCCCCCGGGTTTGGATCTAGCACTCTTGTCAGCTACCAGTTTAGGAGCCAGGACTAGTCAAAGGAACTATATCTAGAACTCTTCTAAAACACAGCTATAGTTGTGAACTTTTACAAATGGTAATAAATCAAAAATCATTAAATAGCTCTGATTTCAAACAGGAAAAGCTCTTATGTGGAGTGCTTTCAGGCATTTGTTTATCACCTGTATATCACAAATCAGCTCCTTGATTGTGGCTGAAGATTTGTCTCATGCTTTTTACAATGTGAGAAAATGGATGAGGATGGGAAGGAGTCCATTTGGAGAGGTTTTTTGGCTATTTTTGAACACCCATGCATTGATGATTCTTTCTGTGCTATCAAACTTATATGTGACATAGGTAAAATGAGTCTGTTGCCTCCTTACAATTCTTTTTGTTCCTGCGAACAGCTCTACCTACCAAGAGAGTTGTCTTTCAGCAAGAATTTTCTACTAAATGGAGCCAAACTTCAGAGCAACTACAGAAGTTGCCTCAAGAAAAATTGAAAAGCCTCTGTAGAAAACTTATAGCAAGACATTAGAGACACTCAGGCAGGACTACAGCAATGGAAATTAAACTTTTTAGGCTTCAAACACAGTCATATGGCTGTTCTCCAGTTCCAAAACCAAACCAATGTGTCCCCTTAGAGTGCAGTGAAGTGATCTGGGAATTACTCAGATGGTTAAACAGACAGTACTGAGGAACAAAGTGTTCCTGTGTTTGTTTTACACTTCAGAAATGCCTGTAATTGACAACAGCAGTACTCAGGGGGTAGGGAAGCTAGTGAATTATAGCTCTCTGTAGGCATTAGAAATGTAAAGTTTAATTTTTCTTATGCTGGCAAGCTGTAACTTTTGGGCCATTTCAATTAAAAATATGGAATACTGTGCCCTTAACTGTTCATAACAAGACTGTAATTCCATCAAGGAGCTATGTATAAAGCGAAACATTTGAGTTAAACTTGGTTAATATTCCTCAGATTCCAAGACTGAATAAAAACTTCAACATGCATTTTCATTACACACAAATTTTTGTTATGTCAGATGGATAAAGCAAAAACAGAATGTTAAACACCCTGCTGAAATTAATATGGTTTTATGTAAATGTCCTTTTATTTGCTAATTCAGCAAATACATACTTCCTTGCCAGAAACATTACTCATCTCACAGGCGGTATTTGCTTCCTGACAAGGACGGTTGGTATTTTGCTGCTGCTTCTCATTGAGGCTTCATAAATGGGAGGGAGTGGATTTATTTCTCATTATGTCCTTGTAAAACCTTAACTGGAAGACAGCCAGACTTCTTATTTGACCTGGCTAGACTTTCTTTTTCATTATTTCTGATGAATTTATTTACAGCCATTGATTAAGAGTTGCATTTTACAGCCTGGACAATCTAATAGTTTTTTGCTAATAGAAGTGTCCACCACCATTTATTTTTGTGCAAACAAAGTTGATCCATTGGTGACCTTGGCACAATACTAATTTTAAAAGACATTAAAGCTATTCACACTAGTTAGGTCGGACTCTCCAGGAAACAGCTCTCACTTTATCATTATAATTATAAATGATCCAAAATGTTCAACAAGTAGAATGTTTTAACTGATACAATTTCAACCAATTGCATATTCACAGTCTTATCTGGATATTGCCTACGTGCTTAAAATTGATAAGAAAATGTAACTACAAGAACCCTGAATCAAAAGCATATTATGATAATTTGGAAATAAGGACTCAATTTGTTCTCAGAGACAATTGGTTGAATTGGCATTCGTATACCTAATGTCAGTATAACAACAGAACACATTTAAACTTAAATGAGAATCATTCTGGAAGGTATTTTTGGTAGTGGCAGTTTTCAGAAATGCCTGAATATGTCTGCAGTTCTTCCATGGTTATGAAAAATACCTTTATTTTTTTCATTTCAGAGAAATGATGGAATTCTTACAGCTGGTGTGCACAGCCAAAGACCTGTGCAATTTTCAATGCATGAACTGTAGTATTTTCTGTAAAGCAGTCTGTTCTGATTTTATGTTGTGTGTCTGAATCCGGGCAATATTGAACTCAACTTTGAATCCTAAACCACGATCTCAATCTCATCACTATAAATCCAGGCTACTGACTTCATTGCTACTAGTCTTACCCAACAACAAATTGTGACTCTAAATCTTCACCAATACTGTCACCTCCCCAGCTATTTCCTATCTACACTAATACACAAAATAATTAGCTTCATTACTTTCTTTCCCCATGTCTTCCCCCTTCTCTGTTAGAACCCTAGGCTGATATATTATGCTAATCAATTTACATGTAATTGTTTTCTTGGCCTGGAATCACAAAAGCATATGATATTAACAGAATATTAAGAGGATTCATAGTAGATGGAGTGTCAGCCTGTCTTATGCATTAATAAAATGCTAACCATCTGCTAAGTATCCAGGACAGGCACTGAATTTAGTGAGGCACATCTGAGAGAGGCAGGTTTCTTAGTTTTACCTTTTCTTTATCTTTTACTTATACTGCTTTTTATTTCTCTATTACCAGTTCTTACTTATTTTGGTATTTCAACTTTTTGTGCAAACTCGTGAGCAACTCTGTATTTTGCCATCTTAGAGCATTCTGCTTCCCATACTTCATTTTCCTTTATCAGTTGCCGTTGTTACAAACATACTTTGACTTTTTCAATTTTTGTTTCATTAAAAAGATGGAATTTACAATGCCAGCTTCTTTTTCAATTTCTATTTTGTCTCACTAGTGTCTGAATAAACTACTTTCATATTGAAATATTTGTCTCCTGAGTCATCTTTTATACTTCTCAGAAATGAGAAATTTAGTATGTAAGAAAATCAGTATATATGAAAATTCAGTTTGGGGTTTTTTTTGTTTTTTTCAGCCTGTTCAAGTGACAACTTATACTGCAAGTTCTCATTAAGTGTTTGATTTTCTGTGACTTAGGAATTATTTGCAGATTTTCACAAAGCAACGTTTAACAAGTGTCCTCACTATTATCGTAGAATGTCATCTGCAGAGAGTAATTGCCACAAAGAAATGCAAATCTTGTTTTCCTACATGTGTATTTTCCATTACCCTCTATAGAAACTAAGGATATTGCTGTAGCCATTAAAAGTCCGCAGTACTCCATCATAACCCATTTTTCATTCATCCCAAATGGAATTTGTCTTTCGGGACTTTACATATCTGCAATGTAGTCATCTTTAGCTGAGCTAGTCATCTGAACTACTTTTATAGTCCATTGGGATAAATTGACACTCCTAAAGTGAAGTTCCTCTGACCCATGGCAATAGCGTGAAATGAACTTCACATTTGACGTATCTTTGTCCTTACAGTAACTGTTTAGGGAGTTTCCTAGTCTACATGCAGATGTCTACACTGTGTCAACAGAATTTCTTCCTCTTTCTCATGTCTGAAGTATTACACTACTATTCCTCTTCTCCAGTTGAGCCATGCAGTAGATGGCAGAATCTCACTGTCTTATTTTTTTTCTTCTCCTGGTGTTGAAATTACTGCTAGTGACACATGGCACCTTTTTAGTGGCATCTGTCCCTCTGTATGTGAGATAGAGATAGTTCTAGTCTTCTCTAAACTGCTCCCTCCTGCAGAGTCCACAGTGGCATCTGCATACGTATTTTGGGGGGAAGAATACATGGAAACAATATGGGCAAGGTTTTGTACATTTCTACTCTATTCTAGCCTCCAACTGCCTCTGCCCACACTGGAAAGTAATGAAGTCCATAACAGTGGTAACCTACTGAGGGATATGTGAAACAAGCCATTATACTTTTCTCATTTAAAACAAAGTGGACTTGCTAATCTAATTTCCATGTTGGTTTCATTTTGGACAGAAAAGCAAAGATGGGTGAGATGTTTTAATTAGCAGGCCCACTATGCATGCTGCAGTATCAGCTAAGAAATGTACCTTCAGCTAATCAGTATGCTGCTCTGCACCTTGCTTTACATGAGCATCCCAGCCTTCCCCTACAATATCAAAAGACTGTTGTCTTGAGTGAAAGGTTCAAATAAGTCTTTGGAGATTTTTCTTAGAGGCTCAATAGAACAGATAACAGCACAAAATCCTTGCCTTTTGAGATGCTATACTCACTCTTTACCTAGTGCATTTTATGTGGTCCAATTGTTATCTTCCAGGACCATCTATCTATGAATATATTTCATAGCATTGATCTGAGGAGGATATATAGCTAGAGAGTTAATTATGCAGTTAGATAATGTACTAATTAAAGTGACTGTAAAGTGTTGGCCTACTCCTGAAAAAAAATAGAGGGAAGAGATTTAATATCAGGCCTGCTAGAAGATTCTGATATAATGAAGATCATAAAGAATGACTTCATTTGATATTTTATGATACACTATGGTGGGAAAAGTAAATAGTCAAATGGTCTAGGAAGCCTCTAAAGCTGCAATAAAAGGAAAAATTATTAGCATTGGTGTACTTAAAAAGAGAGGAAAACCAAAATCAATTGATAGACTTTATGGCTTTAAAAGCCAAGCATAATGAAATACCTTTTGAAAAGGAAACGGTAAATAGAACTGTAGAAGTAAGGGACAAAGTAAATGCCTTTAGTACGTAAGAAAATTGAGAATTCTTTGAAGCTTACACTGGATCTTTTATGAGGGAGGAATAAAGCTAATAGTCTCCTATCTTATAAACTTAGCCCAAAAAGAAGTGCTGAATAAAGATCAAAAATGATGAAAGCAACTTACCACATTCTTCTCCTATAGAAATTGTCATGGTATTCTCCAGGAACTTTACTAATACAGGTAATGATTAATGCTCTCTTCAACATCTAGAAATTTGCTTTAGGATGTTTTAAATTGAGAGCTTCTTTGACTTAAATAAAAAGATTGATCTGTAATTCCAGATCCCTTTATTACTTTCTAACTGAGACCATTTTTTGGTTTTTTTAGGATGACATATGATACCCCACATTCATAGAAAAACCCTAAAAATATACTCCTAAGATTTTTACACGGCAGCTAAATGTACAAAAGGTGTGGGAGTGCACATTTGAGGTGCCTTGTAGCTGCTCAGAGCTGGAGTTACCAGAGCTTCAGTTAAAGCACCAGCAATGTTTAGAAAGAAAGGGACTTCAACAGTCTAGGTCCTAAATGCATCAAAAAAAGGTGGATGAATGCACAGTTTCTCATGGGCTGTAGTTTGTGCAGTATGTTGAAGGCCACCTGATGACTGCATCGTAGCTGTGCACCCACTTACTCAAACACACTTCATTGAGGACTGAGCCTTCAAACCTTAAATTTCTCTGGAAAGAGGGAAGTAAGGGTTTGGTTTTTTTGGTAGATCACTCTAGATCAGGGATCATACTCATCTGTAGGGGTAGGTGACTGTGTTTATGTTGCATTTTTTGCATGTGGAAGTTGGTTGTGGATAATAATTATAGTAAAACATCATTCTGATGGTATTTGAACTAGTTGTAGACCTTTATATCCTACATTAAAAATCATTACCATTTACAAGTAAACGCAAAATAATTTGTAATTTTCAATTAACCTTTCCTTGTAAGTCATAGTACTGGTCTGAAGAATTTATATCTAGAGGGCATAGTTGCAGTGCAGTAGAAGGTGAGACCAGCGCAGGTATATCTGTATTCCAGCCAGCTTTATCATAGCCTGCTTGGTTATCAGGTACAGATAAGTTGCAGAACTGCCAATTTCAGCCATCAACTCTATCTGTAGCATGTTGGACAGGCTTCTACAGCCATATTGACTTCCAGTTTTAAGACAAAAACTTTGTGCGAGAAGGAGAATCATGAACATGGGCAGCCAGGCTCCCTCTGAGAAAATGGCAGCAGGAATACAGCTCGATAGGTCACATTTAAGAGCTGATTTAGTAACTAGGAACCCACTAAGATTTTTAATATCTTCTAAACCAGGCAAGACTGCCTCCAGCACAGTCCTGGAATAAACATCAGTTTAATTTTTCATATGCTGCAATCCTTTTTTCCTTCTAGCCATTCCTGTTGCAAGCTGGTAAACCTGACCTGCAAAGGGACAGCATTTCTGAGCCTAAAGGTGTGTATAATGCATGCAGAATTTGTTCCATATTACCCAAGAAAGCAAAATTCTTTTAAAGTTAAACCACATGAGATTTCCTATCATTGTGTGGGCTATTTTGCAATTCATGCTATATTAGTTTCTGTGAAATTATTGAGAGTTTGATTTGTCAGAGAATGGTCGAAAGCAGTGATTATATTAATGGTAAAACTAGAGAGAACATTTTCTATCAAAACAGCAGCCACATGCTACAGCATGTTTCAGTTCACGCTGTGTGAAAACATTCTTCAAATCACCATGTCACCTCCTAGAAATGAGGATTTTGAAGAATAGCCTTCTTAGGTGTTTACTTCTGCCAGATGCAAATAGCTGTTCAAAGCAGAAAGAGTTTTTAATTCTTTCAAGTTTCAGAGTGCCAGAATATAGGAAGGGAACCATCAATCCAAGTCACACTTTGCCGTGGATATTAAATCATACAACACCATTGCTTAAATAAGGAGTAATTCTCAGTTACCTTTATAAATAAGAGGTGACTCACCTGAAAAACAACTCTAAAGTAATTAAAGTTATAGGTTTATTTTTTATTTCATCTCATTTCAGGCATTTGTAGATATTGGTTTATGGTGGTTAATGCCAAGAATTTATAGTCTTAAGGAAATCGATTTGTTTATTACCTGGAAGGCGTTATTCTCACTATTGCCTAAACCATATATCTCACCTGTTTAACAATGATTTCAGATGCTTCCCTGTTTTTCCTTTACTGGACACATTTTATGTGCCTCTCAGTAAATTTATTGATTTTTAAAAAAAATTTATTTGCAAAAAGTTGTTAAAAACAAGTTTGACCATACAAATCTATCTTAACCTGAGTTCTAGAATTAGTTATTGAGGTTCAGAGACATAAAGCTGCTGGGCAGGGCTGTGATTCAGAGAGATCTGGACAGAAATGGGCCTCATGAACTTCCTTGTGAAGTTTAACAGGAGCAAGTGCAAGGTGCACCTGGGATAGATGGTGGCAACCAGCAACCAAGCACCTCTACAGCTGCTTGCTCACCTCCCACCCTGCAGCGGGACGGGGCAGAGAATAGGAAGAATGGAAACTGGAAACTCTTAGGTCTGAATAAAGACAGCTTAATAGGTGAAAGAAATTAAAAAACAAGCAAAGCAAAGGAAATCTCTCAGCACCACCAACAGGCAGATCTATGCCCAGCCAGTCTCTAAACAACAGCAACTTGGGGGGGGGCGGGGGGGGGGGGGAGAAAAACCCCAACAAACAAACAAAACAAACAACAACAACAAAAAAACCCTACAACAAAACCAAAAACAAACCAAACACCTTCTTCCTCTACTTCAGTTTTTATTGCTGAGGATGATACAAGATATTATACAATATAGAATACCCCTTTGGCCAATTCCTTTGGACAAGTCAGGTCAACTGTCCTGGCTGTGTCCTTCCCAACCTCTTGCCCACCCCCAGCTGACTCTTGGCGGGGCAGAAGAAGACAGAGTAGGAAGAAGAGAGAGAGCCTTCATGCTGTGCCAGCACTGCTCAGCAATAGCCAAAACGGTTGGTGTGCTATCATCAACACTGTTTTAGCCACAAAGCCAAAACAGCACGGTAGGGGCTGCTATGCAGAAAGTTAACTCCATCCTATGCAGACCCAGTACAATGGAAGAGCCCCATACAACAGTATGATTGGGAAAGCAGCTCCACAGAGAAGGATCTGGATGTTCCAGTGGGCAGGGTAACCCTGCCTTAGCAATGCCTCCTTCCTATTTAGGCTGAAGAATAAATGTTAATTACTTTTTCAAATACTTGATCAGAGGATGCAGGTAAGATGAAGCTAGGCTCTTCTTGGAGGTGCATGGGAATAGGATGATTGACACAAGTTAGAGCATGGGAAATTCTAATCAAATATTAGGTGGTTTGTTGATTTGCTTGTTTTACCCTAAGCGTGGGATGGCCTTGAATTAGGTCTCTTTAGCCTGGAAAAGAGGCGTCTGAGGGGGGACCTAATTAACACTTATAAATACTTGAAGGGTGGGTGTCAGGAGGATGGGGCCAGGCTCTTTTCAGTGGTGCCCAGTGACAGGACAAGGGGTAATGGGCACAAACTTGAGCATAGGAAGTTCCACCTAAACATGAGGAGGAACTTCTTTACCTTGAGGGTGGCAGAGCACTGGAACAGGCTGCCCAGGGAGGTGGTGGAGTCTCCGTCTCTGGAGCCATTCAAAACCCGCTTGGACGCGTTCCTGTGTAACCTGCTCTAAGGTGGCCCTGCTCTGGCAGGGGGTTGGACTAGATGATCTACTAAGGTCCCTTCCCACCCTATGATTCTATGATTCTAATTGAAGAGACCTATTTTGAGCAGGGAATTCAATTAGATGACCTCTGGAGTACTCTTCTAACATATATTATGATTTTGTGGTTCTAGCCCTGATTCTGAAAAAATCCTACACTTACTTCTATCTCTTAAGGTAAATATCTTACCATAATGGTTAGCTGTTTATCATGGCAGACTGAAATCACTGGGAGGATAGACGCATATTTAAGGAGTTTTCTAAACAGGGGTGTGCTCATCCACAGGACACAGATACGCAGGAAATTGAACTACACTCTGATACATTTTGTTTATAAAGAATGAGAAGTTAGCACAAGTTCTACCTCTATCTCTTTTTGCACACTAATGCAAATAACACAAACACAAAGAAAATTTCTTCATGAGGATCCTCATGAAGTCTTAGAGTTGGGCCTGTAACAAGGGCACTTTATAAGCAAACTATAGCATGCAACAAAAGTTTCCCACCATCATCAGTCTACCTTAAACTAGTATTTTTGGCTTGGAAGGTCAGAGGAGTAGTTTATACACAAGCTTATGTCTGCACTTAGCTTGCTAAGAGCAAACATTTCCAAAGTGTTAGCTAGGAACACTGGAGGAAGGTGTCCAGTTCCCACTGATTTCAGTAAGCATTTAGGTATCTAACTGCCCCATACACCTCTGAAGGATATGACTTTGGGAACCAGGTGTCCCAAAGGAATCCATAGCAAAACCATTACTTTAAGCTACTACTTACCTTAGCAAGGGAAAATAGATTCCTTAGTGTTCCCATATGGCCGCATTTCTCTTTCTCTTACTTATTTTTATTCTTAGCTTGTTGCTACTATCCAGATATAACAAAAAAATATCTGCTTAAGCTTTTGCATGATGACTAATATTCTATGATGTGACAACATCCTTGATGTCTTCCAGGCTTGCTTTTATATTTTCCTTTAAAATGAGTAAAACTATTGTTCAGTTGCTTTATTCCTCTGCTTTCCATCTCCCTTCTGATGGAGCCAACAGAAAAATGCTTGCTTTCATAAATGTGAAAATTTTTACATTTGAGCAAAACAATGGTGTTTGTTTTAGAGGAGAAACACACTGACATATTATCTTCACTGTCATATTGAAACAGACTTCTTCCAGTCTCCCAGTTCACGTGTGCATGTGTGTGTAATGTAATCATAGGCAGCAGTGGAAGGAAAAATATGGAGTCCTGGAATGAGATAAATAAAAGTCTTATTTTTCTGTTTTCTTTTAATTACCGTGTTCCATCTGTAGTATTTCTGTTACAGATGGCAAATTAAGGCAAATATGAAACTGCCATTTATTATGGCAAATACCTGCATNAAAAGAAAAAAGAAAAAAAACAAATACACCCAAGCACAAGCTTATACTCAGAGAGAATCACTACCAGTCTCTATGTTTGCTGCATACTGGGAGCATGAGTGACCAGAGGGTACAGAAATATACTGTGCGAGGGGGGGTCTCCACCTCCCAGGACCACCAACTTTGAGGCCAACCAGATATGAAAGAGGCTAACATCATCCAAGAGATATCAGGATTGCAAAGGAACTATGAAAGCGCAAATTCTGCTTCCTGTATCTGGGCAGATTCAGCACCAAATTTGCGTCAGCAGTAAGGCAGAGGGGTCACGCACAGATTCTTCCCATTTCCCTGGAAAAGCAAGGAAGGAAGGCAGGCAGTTGCACAGGTAGCCTAGTGAGGGAGGCAGGGGTGGCAGTGGGGGGCACTCCACCTTGCTAGTACCAATGTTGAGAGATGATGGCGATAGTACTGTATAGTTATATAGTTCTATCTGAAAGGAGCTTGCTGCTGCACTTGTTTCCTATATGCTGAATATATGCTACTAAGTCATAAATAAGCTTTCAGGTATTTTTAAATGTGAAAATCATAAGTGAAATTTACAGTTGTTTAATGCTTTACACAATTTTACGTGTTTGTAGTTATTCAATAGAACAGATTTATTGCAAATTACAGTTTTTAGTGACATGACAGAAACTCTTAAGTTCTGCTATGCTCTGCCAAAACAGTGTTACCTTTTAATGCATCTTTACTTCTGCAAAAGTACTCTCAACTCTTAATCAAAATACCAATTGTCAATTGGTATATTTTTGATAACTTTGCACATGTGATTTACTTTTAAAGTGTTAATCCAAACACATAGCCATCAGACTTATTGCTTTTTTTCCCCACAATTGTATTACAGGAATAACCAGACTGTGATGGCCTGCCTACTTAGATACCAGAGATTAAATCCTGGCCTAATGAAGATACTGACAAAATATTTTATTGTTTCTGAAGGGAATGAGAGGAGTACTCAATGTCAGATTGGTCTGGGTCCTAGGGGTGTGAGGAAAGGCACATGGAAGAAGTTGACACTGCAAAGCTCAATTTCTAAAGGGGTCCAAGCAAGGAATTGGCTGTGTTGGGAAAAGCGCGCACACATATGTGCACACACATATGCATCATCAACCAAGAGTCTTCACATCCAGTAGTCAGCATTGGATGCCAATAAGGGCAGCCCACAGTGATATCATGGTGTACCTTTCCAACAGTTTCCGCAATCAGTCTCTTGGCCAGTTCTAACAGTTTCCACAATCAGTCTCAAGACCATGGTACTGTTTCTCTCAGGCCATTTGTGTTTGAGGAACTGGAATTTCTTATTTTACTGTTGATATTTCTGCCTTCCCCAGCCACTAAGAGTTTTCAACAGGTTTAAGGTAAGAGGCTAAATACTGTTTTCTCATGCCATCATTCTTCCAGTCCTCTGCAGGCTGGGATCTGCAGGCTCCAAAGCCTCAGAACATTGTGTTGAATGAAAGCCTAATTTTCATTCCATTTTAAGAAATCATTAATGTTATTTGCAATGTTTCTTCTTCCCTGACAGTACAACTTGTTCTGTTTTACCCATTTTTAGTCCATCTTTAATTTACATTGGATTATTTCTGCCTTTTTAAATGTTTCTTTTCAGTCTTTAATTTAAATGCAAACTCTTCACCCATAAAGAATAATTAAAAAAAAAGCGTGCAGCTTTTCTCCCCGTTTCCTCAATACAAAAAGGTTATTTTGGTTGTCTCAAGCTCTGATGAGCACATAGTATCATTAAAATCAGCCTCACAGTTATCTAGAGTTTTTTTGTATGATCAATATATAATTTCTGGAGATAAGTTAAATTAATTGTATTTGCCTAGTAAGATAAAAAAATCAGAGCATGTGCGTAGGTGTTTGCATGTTTTATTTAAAGCAGTTTCTATCAGTTGCTAAATTTCAGCTTTAATACTCCATTTGATGCTGTGAAACTCTTTTGACTAGTGTATTTATGTATTTGAAGGCTGTGTTACATTCCAAAGTCATCAAAATGTCAATCATTTGTTACAGCAGTCTGCTCCTTTTTTATCAGTTCTATGTATTATTAGGTTGCAGATGCAATCACACTTAGCGCTGGCATTGGTGCTTACTTGATTTGCCTTCCTCCCCCATAGATCTGATACTTCCATAGACATTGATAAAAAGCAACACACAGAGGTAAAATTAAATTCTAATCTGTTGGCAAATCTACACTGGAAAGCATTGACACTACTGGCACTTGTCCGACATTCTCGTGCTGGAAAAAATAACAGCTGCTTATCAATGATGCATTAGAGATGGGCACTAACCAACTGGTGTCCATATTCACACAAGAAAGGAGAAAACATTCACTGGTAAAGTGATCCCTTGCCTCCTGCTACGTACATCTGTATCTTCCGTGGTAACCGTGCTTGGTTTCAAGAGTCACAGCCGTAGAGGTAAGTGCCCAGAGTTAGCTGCAGCCATATTTCCAGTAGAGAAGCAGCCTGAAAAGGAGCAGTCCTGGTTTTCCTTATCTGGGTAGTCAGCTGGTTCCCTCAATGCTAGAGATTAGATGGCAGCCAGCAGGTTGCTGATGTGAGTGGTGAGGAGGCTGGGGCCAGCTAAAGTAGGGATATCATCTGCACAGTTCTGTTATGTCTGTGCTATTTGGTATATGAGCCTCTAACTGATTTCCTAATTCTGATAAACATAAGAGCTGGAATTTCTATCATCATGCCATTAATGATAAGAAATATATGTCTTCCCTGGAACTAAAGCTTCCATAAACAAATACTGTTAAACACAGATCAAATTGCTATTGTAGCAAAGGAAGTTTGAAGTTGAAGACTGTCTGCTCAATACTTGCTAATTCAACCGTGTTAAACAACCTCTTGAAAATTTAAACTCAGGCCAGCTCAACACTACATGAAGAGGACACTTTTGTCATTCCAGGTAGTCAGGTTTGAAGGAATAGTAATTTATTTGGATTAAATAGAGCCAGAATGACTCCATTTTACCCAAAGAATAGGTGACTTGCTACTCGCTCTGTCTCATCCTTCCCTTAATACAAGGAGATGTAAATTCAAACGGAACCTTGAGTACTGTGGTTAGGGTACTGTACACAAACAGGTATGAGAAAAATAAAAGAAAGGCGTGCCATGGCAGTTTTGAAGGCGTGTCTGCATGGAGGGGTACAGAGCACCCGGCAGGGCATGAGGCCATGGGGGATTAAACGCTGCAGAGCACTGCAAGGTGGGCACTGGCACACCCAGGTGTCCTCCAGACAAGGTGCCCAACCTGCCCCCAGGGGTGCAGGAAGGGTGAGGTGAAAGATCAGATCTTCCACCTGGTTTTCCAGCTGGAACACAGTGATGCATCCAAAGGCACTCTTGGGATTATAGACTGCAAATGTCAGGGAGTATAGCCTTGTAGGCAGGGTCATGGGTGCTGTAACAGGACAACCTTTTAACATTGGCTCTATCTTAATAGACCTGAAATATTTTGTGAATCTTGTCCTAGACTGAATATTTAGTATTTTTTTCCGTGTATAAATTACAAAGGGAGTGAGAGACTCCATAAAATAAGTAATGGACTATTTCAAGTAAAGTACTAGATAAGTTAAATGGCTTATAAATGTCAGTGTTACATTCATCAGTGTCACTGGCCCTTGGTCTTAACTTGCAAACTTGAAGAGAACAAATTGGTTTATGCAGAACTGTAGATCACAGTGTAGCACACAATTATTCCTCAGACCATCTCTTTCAGTTAAACTGGAGAAGCTTCTGGTTATATCACATACTTGGTAAGATTTTGAGATCCATTTTAGCATTTCTGTGGTGTCTTGTTTGGACTTTAGTAGTAATCCTGCAGCATGCTAGACATTTTCCAAACAAAAGTCCATACTCCAGGGACTTTCAGTCATAATACATTGTTTGAATAGATTTCTCTCACAAATAATTGTGCATTTACCCAAGCTGTTCAGTTCTGTTTGTTTCTTCAGCATGCGCATTTGCTAAATGTTTGAGGCAGTGCCATAGAGCACAGGAAAAATGCTCAGTGCCACTGCTGCTGAAGAGGTGTACATCTCTCCGGAATGTGTAGATCAGAGGACATCCTCTTCAAGGGTATGAGCGAATGGCATATATGAGAATGGTATGTACCCCATTCTGTGATTCTGTGAGTCCTAACGCAACAGAGATACATAGAGGTCAAGAGGTGCTGAGAGCTTGCTAAGGAAATAACAATTCTATCATTCCGTGATTTCCAGTGTATACTTGTGAATTCTAAGTTAGAAAACAGCCTCTGAGTTTCCAGAAGCTTGTTTATCATTCCTATGGACTCTGTGTGTGTCTGTGTGTATATGTGCATGTGAGGGTGTGAGAGAGAGAGAGGGGAAGTGCCAGCTTCGCCCAGAAGGAGCGAAATAGTGAAAGGAACCATTTGAGTCTAGAAAAAAACCCAAGGTTACTGGTGAGAAATGCTATGCTCTGCTGCACATTTCAGATATGCCACAGATTCTAAAAGGTCGCTGCCAAGAGCTGTTTCCTCTGTTGCAGAGAGGAAATGTGTGAAACAGCCCTGAGGGTAAGGCTGATAAGATTCAGTACAAACATGTTTGATCTGCAGGTTTTTTCTCTCTCCTTTTGGATTTCTTTTTTGTTCGGTCCTGTAATAAAGATGTTAGTCGCAGCCATTTGCAGGCAAAACTGCATTTGTAAAATAGAAAATATGAGATCTTAGAAATGGGAATAAGACCATGGGAGGAGAGTTATTTAAAGAAATGCGTCTGTCAGCTGACACAGGGAAAAATAATTGAATAAGTGTTGAAGATGAGTATTTTTGCTTTCTCAGGGACAAGCATTGGCCAAGTTTTGAGCATCTTCAGGCAAAGCTTTATGCTTAATCTTTTTGTCATGTGTTAGCAGAAGAGCAGGGCCGATTTTCAACAAGTATATATTATCTTTAATAAACAGGACACAACACAAAACAACAGTGTTACAGCTTGATCAGCACTTTAACCTTCCTTTATCTGTAGGTTCACTGCACATTTCTTAATCTAGTCACTTTACACGGTAGGGCAAACAATATTTCTTCTGTTTCTTCTATTTTGGTGCTTCTGAGCACCAAATCTGCATTCCAAACATGAAAAACTGCACTTGTGAGGGAAAACATCACCGTTCTCTAGCTGAATGAGAAATAGATATTGTGACATGCTACATCATATACCCCCTACCATTCAACAGATTGATATTCTGTACCCCAATCACAGTTCAGGTCCCAGTACACACATTTCTATCCAGATTTTTTCATCAGTAGATGAGTAACACTCTTCCAAAGTCCTGAGATCACCAGGTGGTCCTCTCATTTTTTTTCCCGGGATTTTTTATATTCTTCTCCATGTAACCTAGTAACCTAGAGAAAATAACTGACCTTACTGTAGGTCACAATGCTTCAGCTGCCCCCATAGTTTCATGAAACAAAGTAGGGGGGGGTTGTTTTGGTTTTTTTTTTTTTTTATTTACACTCATTCAAGGAACAACTTAATACACCATTCTATACCTCAAAGTCTTTAAAGAAAGTAAAATGATGTGATAGACAGGAAGGTGACACTGGCTCTCTAAATCCTATTTTATTATCACCATGTTAATCTCTATTTATCAAATGTCTGATTGGTTCTATCCAGTTTCTGAACAGCTATTCTGTGGCTCTCAAAGCTAGTCCAGAAGCTGTCTGAATAGCAGGCTTGTTCAGATTACACTTGGGGTGCCACTCTTTCCCCTCTTCACAGGTCCAAACCAGCAGAGAATATCTTTCCTCCTGGACTATGCAGTTAGTATACCATCTTTCTGTTTCATATCAGCTCTGCCATCTTAGTAGACATGGCTGGCATTTGCTTCAGATAACGAGTTACATAGATCACCTTCTTAGTCATCACTGGTTTAGGCATCAGCAGTTTCACTTTATTATAGTAGCAGAGACCACTCTAACCAGTGAATGCAGGGGATACGGCTAAAGCTCATGGGAGTCACATACCTAAACCCAAATTGGAGTGAGACTCTTTACAGTAATGAAGGGAGCTTTCAGTTCTTATCATCTGAGTCATCATCTAGCCCTCAGTGATTTCCAGATTCTTAAAACATGCTTTGCATGTCTCCTATGTTAGTTTTCAGAGAAGTTTTTTCATTATTTAAACCAGAGCTAGGTTTAAGACCAAAGGAAAATTGCATGTAGGAGTCCAGTGCTTGTTAATGGCATTGTTGTCTATATATCACTGCATGCAACAGTTAGCAACGTAGACATGTATTTTAATAAACAACTTCTACACATTAGTTTATGTTCAAACATATATTCAAAGGCAGATGTAATTCTTCCATCATGATTCTGAACGCACAATCGTGTTGAGCACTCAAACATTCATTAATAGCATTTTGCTTTTTTCAGCTTACAATAAACATGCTATCATTCTTAGCAGAAGCTGTTCTACTAATGTACATTTAATGGACATTTACTGATGAGAGAAAAATAATGCAGTAGTGATTGAGGCTTTGAATTTTAGTTCACATTATTTCTGGTAAGTCCTTGAAATATGTCTATAGTATCAGGCAAGGCCTTGATCTGCAAACCTGCTTTTGAGAGAAGATATGAAGAAACCTTAGATGATGGTACAAACCTGCTGGGTTGAACCAAATTTTAGAAAATTTATTTCTAGAGGACTTTTAAAATTACTTTACAACAGCATATCAGGCAGTGTCTACTTTTCAAAATGTCCAAGAAAGGCTTTTGCATAACTTTTTTGGTTTTTTGGTAGCCTATAGGTGAGGCAAAGAACTGTCTTCTAGAAGCCACAGTTAGAATTTTAGTCCCTTGCAGTTTGCAATATACACCATCTAGAGTAGACCTTTTTCTAATAAATTTGCATCTGAAAGGTAAGACTTTGATTAAAGGCATTAAACAAAACTATTCATGTTTCACTAAAAATGGCATTTACATGACACAAGTTGTAATAGAGAAGGCGTGTGTGAATAGACAGGCGTGGAAGGATTAACAGCAAAATATCTTCCTCTGACCTGCAACCCATCCCCACTTGACAAAAACAAGACCCAATACAGGGGAAAGAAAGTGAGAAAGACTTAAGCGCACTTACAAAAGACTGACTTGTCCTTGCCAGAATACCTTGTGGAGCCAGGCTGTTGCACGGTGTTATGGGGCATGTGCCCAAGCCTGCTCTTGGCATAATAAAACAAGATGGGAGGGGATGAGAGGTGGAGGGAAGAACAGAAAGGGGCAGTAAGTCTACAGTGATGGCACCAGGCACAGGCATAGACAATAGCAGACATTTCTAGCCAATTACAGCAACCTCAATGTGGGGTTCTTTATGTCACTCATGTAAAGGTGGTGCCCACAACGCAAATAGTAAAACAGAGACAGGGGAGTAGACACATTTACATATATATTGCTGATCTGCATTAGTAGCCAATGATCTTGCACCTCAATTTTCAGTGCAAAAATGGTGTAGGAAAGGTTTATTATTCTAGGGGAAACTTAGAATTAAATAATGGTTTATGAGATTTGGTTTGGCACATTTTATTACTACGATCTGCCTTGACCTTACTATTAGAGAACAGCACCCTATATGGGCTGTTTTATGATCTCAGTATTTCGAAAGAGCTATTAAGCTCACATAATTATTTTTTTTTCAAGCAAGCAAAGGTAAAAAATTGGTAGTAGATATCTGCAGCTGAAAACAGTCACTTTTGATTTCAATAAAACTTTTTACTGTGCGCTTAGTTAACTTAAGCATTTGCAATTCTTTCATGGTCCTCTGAGAGTCTGATTGATTGTGACGTGGCTCCTGGATCAATACTGCTGTAGCATATCAAACAGTTGCCAGTGCAAGTCGTGTGATTGCTTTATGGGAAGCAATCTGTCACTTTCCCCTGTCTTGCAGATATGCCAGTTCAGCTCTTTTTCTGTATGCAAAGAATTTCTGCCATGGGTGATAACTATGTATATGTAAAATGCTTTCATTGGCATATTTTTTCTGAACACCTGAGTACTTAATGAATGAAATAGAGACTGCAGTTAATAATTTTGTTATAGTCTCTAGCTGATAGAAGAGTGTCTCCAGATTCAGGATCTAGTACTGCATCTTTGCTTGTGCTTCAGCTGTGGAATATTTATTTTGACCACTGCTGATCATTTTCTTAACCATCGCTTGAAGAAGCTGAGTCTTACAGACCAGTTCCCTGTGGTTTCTTGCTTAGTGTAGGAGGGACCTTTGTATTGATGCCTCATTATATAGAATGCCTTTAAAAGCTTTAGTTAATAGTATTTTTCACTTGGAAAAAGGAAAGAAAGGGCTGAAATTTTCCTTGTTACCTGTGGGGATCCATTAGTCCTTTAGAAACTTTATGAGGCATTGTAGGATCAGCTAGTGAGCAGCGAAAAAGTCTGAAATCATTTTCTTAGCAGAGTTACTTATGCACCATATTCTATTTCCATTTTTCTTAAGGCTTTAGCATTCATATCCCCCTGGGCTGTCTCATAGTCAAACCAAGAAGTAAAACCATGCAAATATTACTGAGGCATGATCTGTATTGCATGGAGTGGAGCATACCTCCTGGCTAATCCTAGAGAAAACACAATGCTTTACTAAAGCTCAACATCACAGGTATGTCAAAAAAATGTTTACTGTGGACCAGTTTTTCAACTGGACCTCATTGTATACAACAGAAAGTAAAGCTGAATGGGGTAGATGCACTGCAACACTACCTGTGCTATCAATTTTATCTCCATTTTTAACTACAATATAACACATGGTTGTTATGTTTCTGGTATTTTGAAAGCATTTCTCTTTTGTGGTCAATCTGAAATGAAAGTTTGAAACACATTTTTAATAGAAGTTTTAATAAAATAATGGCTTTGGCAATCTATTGTTTTCTACCCATTCTTTTGCTATGGTAAAACAAAAAAAAAATTAAAGTACTAGTTTCGGATTCTAGTGATAAAACTAAAACTGCTCTTCTGCAATGATGCCTACATATTAAAATTATGTCTATTCAAGACAATAATCTTTATTTGTCTCATTCAGAAGTATCACAGAATCAAGTTACCACCTTTTTTCTTGCAGGCTATAGAGTCAGAGAAAAGTCTCTGATTCTCTAATGGCTAACAAGTCTTCAAACTAGATATTAAAACATCCTACAAAGCACCGGAACATAAAATTGCTTTATGAAAGTAATATTGTCAGTACAAATCAAATCCCAAGTTCAAAGACAGAAGAATAAAGACCTTTTTAGAGTGCCCATATACAAATTAAAATTAACATAATAAAATATATTTGGTTACAGCAACAATAAGTTTAAATCACGCATACAGCAGCAGCAGATGCTTCCAGCAAGAGGAGGAACAAATACTCTCAACTGATGTTCAAATAATGAATACATGATCAAGCTAATTCTCAGGAACGAACTTACCAAACAGTTCGAACACCTGCAGAAATATGTGTAAGGCTCAATTCAATTATAGTTTCTTTTAAAATCTTTCTGAGTGCCTGTATTGCTATCTGTACTTAATAGTCACGCAAAATAAATTGAAAATTAGAACACTTAGAAAAACTCTGTTTCAATAACTGCTTCCAAAAGGGTGCCATACAAAATGAACACATGCACAAACATCAATTTATTGAATTTGAATTTAATGAGACTTATAAGAGTACCTGTATCTTATGTAATATAATATCTGTATCATTAGTTGCTTTTGTTTAAACAGAAGAAAAAGGTAGTGCTTAAAATTAGAATATAAAACTTGGTAATAAGCAAAGTTTAGATGGGTGGGTTTATTTTAAATTATGTCTTTTTCTGCATGGGTGCAAAAGGAGAAAATAACAGTAACACTTTCCATGCAGCATCTCTTCAGAACAGGTGTGTGCAGTCTCTATAATAAAAAGCCAAAAAGAAATTCAAATTTCTGACCATATTAAAATATCTGCACCTCAAATATACTCCTCTGAAGGATAAGGAGTAACCACAGTTCCCTCTGACAGTCTAGCTTTAACATGTTAGTGCTTCCCACAGATCTGGCAATTTTTGAGTGGAGGAGTAGCAGTCACCTCCCTGAGTTAGATGGCACTGCCTGTCATCTAGCAGGTAACTGAAAGATGAGGGCTTTCTGCTCCATGCCCTGGTCCTCATGAGTCTCACAGCAACCCTGTCTGCCTGTGAAGACAGAGATGAAGGCAGACCATGAGAAAGACAAGTTTTCTGTGGGTTGGATGGGTCCATTTTCCACCTTAAGCTCTACAGGTTTTAGATTGCATGATATGAATCTATATGGATGGATGAAGACAAGTTTAAGGTAAATTCAGTTCCTAATAGCTAATACTCCAGTGCTCCCAAAGCTCATTTAAAGAGCTAAGCATTTCTTCCCTACAGTTCATTATAGTGCCTGAGCATGCTGCAGAAACAATTTCTCACTCATTTATAGGAGGAGGTGTTATTGACATTACTTTTATTTAACCTTCAATAGTACCTTAATTGTGCTTTTCAGCTGCAAAGGGAGACCACAAGAGAGATCTCTCTGAAGGAACAGACATTAGAATTTTTTTGGCAGACCTCTAATTTGGCAAATCAATGACCAGCATGTACTTTAGGATGTGTGGTTTTAAGTATTCAGGACTGAAAATGTAGACCTATGATTTATGGCTATCTCACAATGGCTATATCTGAAATTAGAGTAAATAATGTCCTGGAAAAAAAATGAAATGCTTTGTGACAGGACCTAAATTCAGCCAAGACTTTGAGAGGAATCTGCTATTTTTCTTAAGGAGACCATGTCAAAAGGAACACAAGATAGAAAATCTTTCTAAGCACAGCAAGTTTCTGATCTATTGGCAGATCAAAATAAAATTCTTTGGGAACACATACATCTTTCATAGCCAGTGGGGCCTTGCAGGTTGCTCCAAACTTAATGTCAGCCCAGCAGCCTCCAGTGGCATTTGACGTTGCAGAAAATAAGCACAAATACAGGCTGGGTGGAGAATGGATAGAAAGTAGCCCTGAGGAGAAGGACTTGGGGTTGCTGGTGGATGAGAAGCTCAACATGAGCTGGCAACGTGCGCTCGCAGCCCAGAAAACCAACTGGATCCTGGGCTGCATCAAAAGAAACCTGGCCAGGAAGTCGAGGGAGGTGATTCTGCCCCTCTCTTCTGCTGCGGTGAGACCCCACCTGGAGTACTGTGTCCAGTTTTAAAGTCCCCAGCATAAGAAGGACGTGGACCTGTTGGAACAGGGCCACAAAGATGATCAGAGGGATGGAGCACCTCTCCTACGATGACAGGTGGAATAACTTGGGGTTGTTCAACCTGGAGAAGAGAAGGCTCCGGGGAGACCTTATAGCAGCCTTCCATTACATAAAGGGGGCCTACAGGAAAGATACGGAGGGACTTTTTATGAGGGACTGTAGCAATAGAACAAGAGGTGACCATCTTAAACTAAAAGAGAAATTCAGATCAGATATTAAGAAGAAATTCTTTACTGTGAGGGTGGTTAGACATTGGCACAGGTTGCCCAGGGAAGTTGTGGATGCCTCATCCCTCGAAGTGTTCAAGGCCAGGTTGGATGGGACTTTGAGAAACCTGATCTAGTTGAAGATGTCATGGCAGGGGAATTGGAACTAGATGATCTTTAAGGTCCCTTCCAACACAAACCATTCTACGGTTCTATGACTCTATGAAATAACATCCTCATAGAGGGTTCATAAGAAGCATCTGTCTTTTCATCACCTTGGAAGCTTTATTGTGAGTGTGTTCCCTGTTGCAGATTCCTTTCCAAACCCCTTCTGCTTCTTTCCACCCAACAGCTTCGATATTCGCACATACACACTCTGGAATGCACATGAAGGTGTCTTTCCCATGGTTAATTCATCCACCCATGGAGGAATTGTCATGTGTATAAGCTCAGCAATAGTGATTGCTGATTCTGAAGAGAAAATTCCTAGTAATGACTCTTGATCATTATTTGTATGATTGGCTATCTGAATAAAGACATGCATAAAACTCACAGTATATTTAGATTTCATTAATTCAGTAAATTTCCTAGCTCAGTAATGATCTCACTAAGTTAAATTAGCAGTTTAATTTTATTTATTCCTCACAAGCTTTTTCTTTATGTGTTGACTAGATGCTGCTTTTCAGAAAGCCTAATGAATATTGCATAGTGATTTTGTACCTAGAAGGTATGACAGAGCAAAATTGTTTTAATTAAGTGATGATTATTGTTTCAGAAGTTTCAAAGGCAATAAATTGTTAAAGCATGCACAGCTAGTGAAAAATAGTTTAAACCCTTGCTTGTTGCCTTAATTTATGAGTTCATTGGGGAGAGGAGGGACTTTAAAGCAAATATTGTACAAGAGCCCCAAAATATTATAACCTGTTGGATTTGAATGTTTCAAAGGTGCTGGCCTTCAAGACAAGAGACAGTTGAATACTCCTGGTATTTCTCATATGTATGTAGGTAATTTTAGTTTCTGCATGAATAACAAAGCTTTGCCCTGATCTGAGGATGTGATTTTCTTTTCCAATTTTTTAATTCATGTAGAATGCTGTACAAGCAATGCTTTTGATGCTTCTAATAAATTTTCTGATGTTAAGGCCCATGGAAAACAACTTGTTTCAATTTGTTCATGTATAATAATTACTTTTAGCTTGAGCTGATGCTAGTAGTCTCTTGAAAGAACAGATGGTGGAGATTTTACCCAGGGTTGTATACAATACTGAAGCCTGGAGTCTAGATTAGGAGTCTGAAGCAAAATTTAAATGAAGGTCAGAATCATTTTAAAAATATACTTGATTAGCTCTAATCTGAGCTTTTTACTTGAGATAGCAAGTCAAGGTGAGAAAGCAAATGAAGTCATTTAATTAAAAACCTAGTTTGAGCTAGATCAAAATAAATTAAAAGAGTTTTTTCTTTTGCTATCAGTAGGGACTCTAAGTAATTCCAATTAACATTTGGAAATAAACACAATAGCAACTTATAAATGAATCATAAGGTCTGATCCTGCATGTTTGTTCTGGTAAAGTTGTCAGAATTAGTTGTGTGAGTACTAATAAATAGTGGTTTTGGGCTTCCTTACATATGGTGAAAAAAAAAAAAACCAAAAGAAATATTTCTAGGAGAAGTGAATCAGATATTTTTTTCAGAAGGAAAAGTTTAGTTTTACAGATCTTCAAATTTTCAAATATTGAGAAAACAATGAGCTATTTTTCTAGCTTCACATTCTGAACACAAGAAAGCCGCTAATCAAAGATGGACCTATTTGTTTTTTTCTTAAACTAGATTTTTGTCAAGGAGGTGAGAGGAAGAGACATTTTTAGAAATGCACATGTTTCTTGTTAGGAACAACACAAAACCTTTGGAAAAGTTTTCCAAAAATAGATAATCAAAAGGGAGAGAAAGGAGACTGCAATAAAGTTAGCTTCTCATTCTGAAGAGATAATAATTTTTGGAAATACTTGAGTAGTCATTTGAAAGGGAAATGGGAGAAAGGATGAAAGAAAAGTCAAGTTATGTTTGGTCTGAAGTATCCTTTCTAGAGGCTAATTAAAGATAGGAAGTGTTCACATTAGGCATGAGATTCCTAACCATGGAAAATTTGATGAGAATAGATTTTCGCAAAAAGAAATAAAAATTTTTTCATCTGACACTTTTCTAAAATAATAATAAAAAAAAGTTCTTGCAGGTTTCTTTAAAGGAGAGCTCTCATACAGTTTTTAAAAAGCCCTAAACAATCTAGGTTAAAAAAAAAAAAAAAAGGTATTATCAATAATAGAAAAGGCCAGTTCTACAGAAAAGGTCAGTTTTACAGCAGGTATCATACTCTGGGCTTAACCAGAAGAATTGTTCTTTGCATCTACAGACAGTTGAAAAATACCCCGATCCCAAGTATTTGCAACAGAACTAAAGTATGTCTAATCCTCTCCATTCTCTTCAGTCACCCCTGAGAGCAAAGTCTGAGAATGCTGCTTTTCACAGGCATAACACACGTCTACACATCTTCAGAAGTTTTGAGTTACAGTTTTACTCTCTTTCAGAATGTAGCTTCAGATTTAAAACAAGTTACCATGGAGTAGTATTAGTCAGATTCATAATTACTGGAAATTTAGTTAAGTAAAATCAGAATTTTCAAGGTAAAGGATAATTTTGTGATAATCAGGCAAGAATTTAATCTCAGAAGGCATAATAGAACTACAAGTTCTGCAAATTACAGTGCTCTATTAAAATGCCACCATATTCAAAACCACTATAAATATTCCTAATAAAAGAGTAGATTTTTACTGCCTAAAGAAATGGAACTAGAAGGCAAAAAGAGTAGACAAGTCTACCTAAACAAGTTAATGCGATTTGTACTTTGTATCAGGTTCAGACAAGGTCCATGTCTACACTAACATCAAGCCACATTCTGGAAGTTCGACATCTCCCATGCTTGTAACTCGCTAATTCTAGAGTAAGAGCTGATGTAACCCTGAGGAGCTGTTTCACAGTTTAAGAGCAGTTAAGAACATAAGCAGTCTCACGTTCAGTGGGTTTGAACTATTTAAGCCTTCTCATCTTAAAAAGAAAACTATGCAAATAACAATGATTGTTGTTAGTGTCCACGGTTAATCCCTTCTTCCTGGAGGCAGCTGGTTTGCATAAACTAGAAATGCAGAAGTTGGTTACCTCCTTGGCTGCCTCCCTGACAGGGATGTTCCCCCCACTTTATTAACGTTGCCACCTCTAATTGTTTTATATGCAAGCAAACTATTTATTTGCAGCAGCAACCTGTGAATTAGTATAAAGCTTTATATTTCTTACATCAGAAGTTTCTCATTAAATAAATCCATTGTTTTCTGTTGGTGCACTTTTTTTTTTATTGAGCAAACTCCTCTCTTTCTTTACCTGGACTTCATAACTTCCAAATATATCAATATTTCTCGGTTTTATCTGTTGGGGTGGGGTTTTTTGCACTTATTTACCATTTATTGAAATTATATTTTTTGTTTCCAATTAGCAGTCTTTCCACCTAACAAGTCTTTCGAGAGATGCTGTCCTTTTAGCTCCCTTTGTCATACTTGTAGATATGTGTCTGAAAAATTCAAAGAACAATTTCACCACAACTATGTGCAAAATGTTTATCATTTATTTTGATGATGTGGTCTCCCTGAATAATCAGACTGTGGATACGGGACCTAAATTGAAAGTGAGTTCTAAGTAAGAAAATAGTTTGCTCTTAAGTTATAATTGTGGTGTAGCATGGTACTGGTGCTGTGCCCTTATGCATGGCCAGTGCAGGATTAATCCCTTCAGTGGTTCAGGAACACCCCAGCCAGTCACCTGTGTAGGTGAGTTCACAGATCAGCTTGAAGCAATAGACCAATTTGGAAACTGACTGAACCTTCACATTTACATGTTTGACTGATGCAGCAACCTGCAGCTGGGAATTTTGAACCTTTCTAGAAATTGCCCAAAAGAAACTCCCACTGTGTCTAGCCCAATTTGTATGCCAAACTGTGTTGATCAATGTCTTGGGTGGAGTGTCCCAAAGTGCAGAAGTATCAGATTGTGCATAGATAAGACATTTGTAAAAGTCAATAGAAACTCTTCCTGCCAAAATGGTCACAGGTACAGTCTTCTGCTATCTGTTTTCTGTCCTTTACTGTGTCATCTGGTATTCACTTGCAACAACTGAGGTCCAGAGAAGTCTGTTTCATTCAATATCCCTTAAAACATGCCTTCTTTGTTTAACATGAACTTATGGCCTGACACAACATCACTGATGAGGGTCTGGTAAAAATACAGTCCTCTACAAATGCTCTACAAATACAGTAGAAGTCCTGTAAAGTGGAAAAGAAAAAAAAATAAATAGCAAAAAAGCAAAAAACCCCCAACCAACATGAAGCCACTTCTAACAGTTTTATAGTTTTTAATAGTTTTACAATGCTGCTGTGATATAAGCAGGTATTTAAGCAGACTGCTTAGAAGTAACTGTATATTGAAGTTGGATATAAATTGTATATAAAATGGTTATAATCTTTATCTCGATTTTGAGAATTCTGATTGCACTGTTGCTGCTGTGCCCAGGTGGTCTGCTCCTACCCAGACCTTGGGCACCTAACTCGGTGCCTTATGTTCCCCATAAAACCAAGAGAGATAGATAGGGCATCTAAGCTTAGTCACATTTGGAATCATTGTTTGGCAAAATGTAATTTTTTTCCTATTTTTTTTCATAGGTAAGAGCTAACCAAAGACACCACCTGAAATAGGTGCTTAAATTTGGGTGATATAACTGATTCCATGTACACCAAATATGCAAAAATCACATAGAAGGAACAAAACGTCCTTCAGTATAAGTTTTAATATATCTTTTCTTTTCCTGTGTAGATTACAATTTAGTAAAGCGATGGAGAAATTATGGTGAAAACAAAGCACCCCTCTGTGCTGAAATAGATTTTAGCCCTATTGCACCTGATTTGAAAATGTAAAAAATTAAGAAATATGGGAGTCACCTTGTAATCGTGTGTGAACATCACTGAACTGACTTTGTATTAAAAGGTAAACTTTATTTTTCTTGTAGTAATAATTCACGATCACAGCTTTCTCCTTCAGATGTGCCTTGACTAATCTAATGTCTTAGTCTTCACATTTGTGAGAAGTGTGAGTTTTTACTGATGTTCAGCTTTCATTTTATGCCTTAATTAGTGACTTTTGCAAAATTGACTATTAAATTCTTAAAGACAACTCAGATGTTACATGTTAATTTTGTGGAACTATGTGTGGTTACTCTGCTGAATAAGTCTGAGAAAAAATACTTTCCCGTCAAAGACAGAGGAACTTGCTGTCTCAAAATCCATTTGATTTGCATTCCTGAAATAAAAAGTTCTCACCTACACTCTTGAGGAAAAATTGTTCATGCACTCTTGGATGAGATTTCAGTGAGACCAGGTTCCACTCCTATACCTTCACATAGTTTAAGAAAGTGGTAGATGCAAAAATTAACTGCCATAAATCCTGACATAAAGTTTTCATGAAGCTCCTAGGAAATAAACCATAGAAGTTCTTGAAAAATAGAGATAATGCCTGAGCCCAAAACCAAGGACATCAGGTACATTGCTTATTTAGTTTCGCTAGTCTTATGCCTCTTCTCAGGGTCTCTGAATTAAGGTGTTTTGGGGGTGAGGGGCAAGGGAGGATGTAACTTCTCTTTATTCCAGTTTTCCTGACTGAGAGAGCCTTACTTTAACATTGCAGACCTTTGTAGTTGAAGCAAATTAAGACTACTCTGGTATACACTGATTTGGATCCTAACATAGGGACACTAAGAAGAGATACCGTTCTATTCTTTTTTTTTCTTCCCCACCAACATCAAGGACCATGGACTCTTATGTCATGGACCATGGGTTTAATGCTCTACCAAGCTGGACTTCAGAAGTTTGGTCTACAAATTGCACTCTTATAATAGGAAATATGGACTAAATGAGGTACATTTTGAATAGTGAAAGGGCAACTAGAAACTGTGATTTATAATCTGTATACTGAGTAGAAACTTGAATAAATTTGACAGCTAGCATCTCATCTGGACAAATTTAGATGGCTGTCTGAAAACCACATTATTCAGTTCATGAACACAAGTGAGGGTATGAAGTTATTAGAAGTGCCATCTACTGAAAAGGTTACAAAACACTTCTAGTAATTAAAAGGTCATGTGGCATTTTCCACTGAAGCAATACAGAAATCAGTTATTAAAACCAAAATAATTGCAACAACTTTTTTCCCCCTAGTCATTTCACAAAAATCCCTCCTTCTTAGTACCCATGCTCCCTGACTCCTAACTTTAAGGAATAGACAGCAATCGCACTTTGCACAGCTCTGGGAACACTGTTGGTACCTAGCATAGAGTAAAGAATGTAAATGAGTGACCATAACAACTGAGAGGCCATTTTATTTGTTTGTCTGTTTGTTTACCAAAATTCTGTTTGGGTAGCAATATCCCACATATCTGAAGAAGTGATTTTTAAATTGAATTTCACAGAAAAACAACACACATGATTTATTTTAGGGTAAAATGTGCTTTAGAATTCTTTTGGCTACTGTTCTCACTTCCATTTCTAACACCTGCAGTATTTGAAATTGGCATGTTGGCTCCTCAGTGATGTATTTTCATAAAATCTAGTCATCCCTGCAGCACCTGTACGAACACACAGCCAGAAACCCATGTAAGGAATGACAGGGACTCAGTAACACCCACTTCCACATTGCATTAATTTTAATAGGAAAAGGATAAGGTCTTTCTATAAAAAGATAAGAGCAATGACACTTATGCCACTAAAAATAAATATATGCCAACACACTATAACAAAGAGTGTCTCCCAGGGACAGCTGTTCCACTTAGTGAGTTCACTGGTTGATCCTCTTCCCACTATGGAAGAGCATTTAGACCCAGCAGGTGAAACTCTTGAGTCCTAGATCCACCAGTAAAAGAAAATTCCATTACAAAAGATTTCTAGCAATGATCAGAATTATGTTGCAAGCTTTGCAACCTTTGCAACTCATTTTTGGTTATTCTTCCTTAATATGATGACTGTTTGAGAAGGAAGGCCATGCTTCTCCATGGTAAGTGTAAGGGCAAATTGTATGTTCAAGAATAAACATATCTTTAAGGCAAAGAAAGTTTAAAGTCTGCTTTAATGTATAATCACACAAAGACAATTGGTCTTTCCTGAAATATGCTTCTTTATAGGGCCAACGTCTTTCAAGTAGGCCAGAGGTGAGGGCTTTGTTATTGTTATTACTATGATCATTATAATTATCACAGTAGAAATAATATTCAGTCTTGAGCAAAGAGCAAGATAGCCATGAGACAAAGCTTTGATAATTAAGACTTATTATGTTGGAGGACACAGGCTATTGCCATCAGGTAAGAGTACTAGAGAACATCTTCGGTCATCAGAGTTAATGTTAGTGACTTCGAAACAGACACCAGTTTTTCTAAATTATGATCTTATGACACAAGATCATTACTACTTCTATGTGTAACACTGCAGATGTTAATGCAGTTTTCGGTGCATGTTTTAGCAGAGAGTCATGCAGAATATTGGGAACATCTCTGGACTTGACGATTCTACTTGATTAACTGAGGGATCATTGAACTCGTCAGCAGTTCCCTCAGCCACAGGGGAGTCCGAGATAGACATGAAAGGAGGGCGATATAATATGTGCACAGGCCTGCTTGATCAATCATTAAAAAATAAAACACCATGCCTTTGGTAGAAGAACAGCCTACTTGAGTTAAGATTCATGATTTTAAATCCAGTGGGTCTGTGAGGACATATTCCATAATACAGGCCAGGAAACTTCACCCAGTAAATTAGGGCAATTATTTTAATATATCACCTGCTCAGTAAAACAGAAGACATATTTTGTATGTTTTCAACTGCCTTAGTAGCAGCTGTTACCTGAACCGTGTCATCAACTGTGCCTAAAAGATAAACCACATAGAAAACTGTACAATATAAATTTTTATTTCAGTCTGAAACTCAGCTCTAATTAAACAGTATTTTAATGCTTGCATAAGCATTATAATGAATAAAAGTTTGCTATTTTTAATATTATTACCATTAGATTTTAACTATAAAAAAAATTAAAATATACATTGTATGACCATTCCTAAATGTAAGTTTATAAGTACACAAAAAAAAGTGCATGAAAGGGCATCTTTTTACAAAAATGAAGCAATCTGTTAGGAAAAAGAAAACTGCTTATAAGAAATCAGTATGTTCAGAAACAATTTTCCCTGCAGAAATGCAAGCACTATTACAAAGTGTCCTTGATTATAAACTTATTCTAGTACAGACTCCAGTAATTAGGCAAGGGCATCATTAGTGGTGCTTTGGTGGTTTGATATGAAACTGAAGACAGAGAACTAGGAAATTAAGTAGATTGATTTACAAAACACATGCAGCATTACTCGTTTTATATGAAAGAGAAGAAGCTATTACACTTTTAAGATTACACAGCCAAAATAGTTTGAGTATGCAAGTAAGTTTCTATGAAAATGCCAAATACTGTGTTGCATTTAGTAATATAGGCATGCTAATTTTGGGGGAAGAGGCTGTTAATTCAATAAATACAGGCTATGCTGTTTAATGAGCATCCTAAAGTATATATGTGTATAAAATTTCTGAATCAATTTCAGAAATATTATTTTTTGCATTTGGTAAGGTATAACATTGTTGCTTTACCCTCATATTAATATAGGCTTTGCAATAACCTTTTACCTGTTATTGAAAGAAAAAGCTTGTACCTATTGATGCTAGGTTTTAGATTCCAACTTTTACACCCCATATGTTACACATCACTGATGTCAAGTATGCTGAATTCTGTCCAGCCAGAGTCTTGACTGGCAAATGTAGGACAGTTATAACGTGGAAAAAAATCAGTTGGAAAACAAATGGTCACTTCAGAATTTTCAGAAAACTGAAGAAGGAAGACGCAAGCTGAAGTCAGAGGGTTTATATTGCGCTTTCTCACTTCTGTCTCTCCCCTCTCAAACACTTCTGGTTTTCCATATCTTTAAATACTGACTGCAGTTGTTGCAATCTGTTGATTTTTTAATGAACAACTCATGAAACAGCCCCACACCACCCCACAAGTTCAGAACTCTTTGAACCCTCATTTCATGCAGTGTCAGAAAACAAGGCTAATTAGACAATGCTAAAGGAAATTTTGGTAAGTCTCAAAAGAACAGTCTCAAAAGAGAGATTTTGTTTATTCTTTTACTGCTCAAATTGTGCCTGCTCTTTGTGATGACCCAAAAACTGTGCTGTTCAACAAACACTGAAAGTACAAAGAAATCTTTCTCTTTTTCTCTCCCGTGTGTCTTTACAGACTTTATTGTAGGAGGCTCATAAAATTGAAGCATCAGGGATGAGGGCCTTTATTTAGCCGAGGCATAACAATTTAATACAAGTGTAATGCACGTAATATGTTGACTTGCAAACGGCATAATCTAAGATCTTCAAATGCATGATTTCAATAAAACAGTATTTTAAGAACACTTTTTTAAAGTAATGCGTTCAGACAATGTATGCCTTCTCTATTACCTATTCATGAATCTGCTTGTCCTTCATACACTTGAAATAAATGTTGAATTGACTTGCCAACTAATTATAGAACAGTGCTAAGCAAGCCTCAGCACAGTAACTTCAACTGTAGTGTCCTGGGTGACTTATGTAATACTAGAGGCGCTTGGATTTCTTGGAAATAAGGAGATACGTGAGATGAACTCCTCAACCTATATTTGTAGTACAGTATTTCAGCTGCCAAATACGAGCAGTGCTGTTTCTAGGTCACTCCTCCACATGAGGGAAATGGAAGTGAGGTTTATTAACTGACATTTACTTTCAGCTGAACAGTCTTTTCAATCATGAAAAGACACGATAAAAATATCCTTTATTTGCTCATGCTGAAAGTGCATCTCTTTCATCAACTAAATGGATACCAAAGTAGATGAAATCCTACTAAAAACATGGTCTTACATATATTCCACCATAAGCTGCATAGTCACTCTTCATATTGTAAATTATGTAAATAAAAAGTAACTTCAGCTAATGAATTTGCATTATTTTTGGCTAAATGCATGCCAAAATCATAACAACATATATAGCTAGGCTTTAGGGAGAAATTCTGACTCAGGAGCTAAAAAAATACCAACATCACTTTCTGGGCGTCCATTTGCCCAAGAATTTTCAGCTCATTAGAGATTTCAGTCCCCATAGCTAAATTGTTTGTCTTGTTCTTTTACTGTAAAATGGTGGACAACCTCCGCTAGTCCTGTGACAAGAAATTTGTCATGTTAGGTCCGGACCCCAGATGAGCCTGCAGATTTTCTTCCTGATAAACTGCAGCAGCCAGTGAGAGGTTGGTTTATTCATCCCCCTTACCTCCCCTCAGCCTGTCCATTTTATGGCTCTGGTCTAACTATAGACATCACAGCTAGTGTTGTTTAGAATCATTTAGATTAGAAAAAGACCTAAGGTTGGTCACTGAGTCCAACCGTTTATTGAAAAGAAGAGAGGGAGAGAGAATCAAGCCCCCATATGCCATTTACTATAATGGTTAGCATTGCTTTCTCAGAGATTAGTGAAATGCTTCCTCTCTTTTATATTGCTGCTTATTCCTCACACGACATCTCCTTGTAACAGTCGTTATTACAGTCAGTCAAAATGTTTTGACATATTTTTTTCTGTTCTTTCACTGAAATACTGCAGATTTTTTAAAAACTGTGTTTTCTCCCAAATCCACAACATTTTGAATTTAATACACACCTAGTGTATGTTTCAAGGAGCTTTTGCTTGGCTGCAGCCCATCACCATCTTCCCCATAAAGACTTAATCCACTTTAATGTAACGTGCATAAAACTGAGGGAAGGGGGAACAAGAGAAGCAATTGCTGAGAATACCAGCCCATAAAAAAAAGGTCTTAAACAAAACTCCCACTAGCCATCACAGGAACATATCTTGTCAACATATTCCAGGGATGCTATTTTTCAGCCAAAAAGTCAAGGTTTTATTGAGGTAAAAGGCTGTGGTTTACAGTGAGGCTGTGGATTCTTTCAATCCATTTTCCTTACTTGAGAGTTGTCTCGAAATAAATTATACCAGTGCCTGGTCTTTCTGAGCTTCAGATATGGTCTAGATGATTTCTTGTCCACAGAAACATCTTATTTTATTTTCTTTTTAACCAGAGATGGAAAGATGTATGTCCAGACAGGTTGAACAATTCTAGGATTAAAGGGACTGCTGTTTGCCCTGTCTGTCCTTTCTATATAATTTCTGTATTATTCCTGTGTAGGTACTAAAAGGTTGTGTGGGGTTTTTTTAATTAGTGCATAGAATGACTCAGAGAGAGGAGAGTCAGTGAACAAGCATTGACATAAACTTAATCTCTGTGATGCATTGGGCCATAGCAATTCCTATATATACTTATCATTAGGATTTTTGGTAGGTGGGAATGAGTATCAGAACTGTTCACTTTGTGACCTTTTTATTTTATGACTTCAAATCCACCATCAATGAATTTACATTTATTTATTATGAGAAGCACTTTCAGTCTCTGGATTTCAGCATTAGGTGACACTGAAGAAGAATGGCCTTCAGTTTAAATAAATCTCAAGTGACTTTCCTGTTTGGGGCTGAACTAATGCTATGAGCGTGAGCAAGTTAAATAAAAAGACGATATAGCATTTGATTGATATTTTACAGAAATAGGCCTATTCTCAGCTGAGGAATGTTTTGGCCAATGAATCGTAGTCCTTACTCAGGGCAAGTCTTCCTTGAAAATATACAATAAATACTATGGATGCTTTAATGTCCAAAAAGAAGTGACAGGACATCCTTTCTCAGAAAAAGGCCTCATATAATATTATAATAGCTAGCAGTTGCCGCCTTTCAAGATTGATGTCCAATGCTATGTTGTAAAAATGTAGAATAAAAATCAGTCCTTATGTGAGAGAATGACAGTCTATGCACATTTCTCTCAGAAGGTCTGAGCTGACCTGCTTAGTCACTGCAGTTCTCTTTTAATGGTGTGTAGGTGTTTAAAAACTGTTTACACCGCAAAGCTGCCCCCCACCAGATAGCACTCCTGCTGCGTTCACAGTATGATGACAGATAAACAGAGAATAAACAACTCCCCCACTAAATATATTAGGCAATAATGGCATAAGATTAATGCAGGACAATAATTATGACAACCAGGAAAACTAAGTAGTGAAAGTAACAATCTGTTTGCTTAATGCTTTTCAGCTTGTCATTCTTTCGCAATGAAATTAGAAAGAAATACAAAGCAACTAATGCTTCGCTGTGGAAAATATGTTTCTGAAAAATACAGAATGAGAAAAGGGAGGGTTCTTTTGGGGGGGGGGTGTTTTGGATTTTTTTACCCAAATTGGTTGTGTATTTTGCAGGCAGACGTTTTATTGTGACAGAACGTGAAGGGATTACTACACACAACCTACATTTACCTTGCCTTTTACATTCAAGTCTTACACTCAATCTGCTACTGCCATGGAGAAATCATCTAGCCACTAACACAACCTGTCGGTGTGATTCAATAGTAATTTTAGATTTCACCTGAACCTAAACTTACGGTGGATCTGAGCTGGAGTCATGACAGCATTAAATTAACCTGGTTAAAATATGATGGGGACACACTTATTCAAAGGAAGTCATTTCATTGTGCATTTTACTCCTAGTATTACCCTTTCACTCCTGCATTATTATGAGACAATGAAACTTGCAATTTAGAGGTTCTTAGAATGATAGATTATATCTAAAATAGGTTTTATTGTAAGAACATATAGTAAGTTCCAAAATTTTCTTCAAAATTTGAAGTGGTTTTTTTTGAGATGAAGATGTTCCTCTGTATGTAATATGACAATGGAATTAAACACGAAAAATTGCACAATACATATCATCAGAGAAAGGATTGAAAATTTATATTAAAATTCAATTTTTAAAAATGTGAATTGGTGTGCTATTTCATACAAGCAGTTAGTTGCAGAATGTGGAAATCTGTAAACATATTAAGATTTTAAGACATATTAAGAATCATATGATTCTATGATTCTATGATTTCAGATATTAAGGATTCTATTCATTAAATTCCATTTTCAAGTGAATCGAGTTCAGCATGAGGTTTAGGTTCCAAGATTTCAAACTGCCGAGCACTTTTATGCCATCCCAAAACTGCACCATTACCTTTTTCCTTCTCATTTGCCTCACTTGGCAGTAGTCTGTATGCTATCAAATAATCTGAAATAAGTAAACTACAGAGCGGGAAACATACTCTCAGAGCCTGGCTTTTAGCTTTCACTCACAGAAGCAAAAAAGCATCTCTCCAGCTGCTTCCACCTATTGATCCGCTCCCATTGTGCTGAAATACTTCTTGAAGTCAGTGTATAGAATCACATAATCATAGAATTGCCCAGGTTGGAAGGGACTTTTCAGATCAGCTAGTCAAAGTGATGCAACCTCTTTGGAAATCACCGTCAAGATCCTCAAAGAGGAGGTGGAATCAGCAATTTAAAACTTTTTTGGCTTATTAGCCGAGTCTAGCATTCCTAGCTAACCCTTGAACTGCTGTTCACGGGGAAATTCAAGTTGGCAGCAACGGGAAAGATCTTTATAGGTGAGTGTGATCAACTACTGAAAATTTTTCTAGGGTGTTTTACAGACTCTCTGTCACTGTCTACTTCAAAGTAAGGACGAGATGGTTTTTCAGTTGTTGTAAAAAGAACAACAGCAAAGCAAACAAACAAAAACAGCAAAACAAACCAAAACCTGAATAATGCCATTTTAAAAAGTTATTCGCAGTATTGATGCATTTCTCCTGAACATCCTGGCCTCAGCCTGTCCGGGAGATGATCCCAGTAGGGTGATTGATGTCCGGCCAGCCTTGTCAGCCCTCTTCTGTTAAGGTAGAGGCGGTACCTCAGCGCACTTCACAAACTGACAAAACAGTTTTATCTCGCACCCAATACTGCTACCTCAAATAAACAAGTAAAGTGAGATTATGGACTCTGCTTTACAGGTATAAGTGAAAATTAATTTTATTGAAGCCAAAGATGGCAAAGTTTTAAGAAGAAGTAGTGTCTGACACAGCTAAGAAAAGCAACAACTTTTTCAGTGTACAAGCCCTTTTTTCCCTGTTATAAGTTGATCGAACAAAAAATACTATATCTCTGTCCAGATTATGTCCTGTCATCATGACTACAAGCACTTCTATAATTCTATTTTTGAGAAAAATTCAATAGAGTGAACATGCCATTGAGTATTGTAACTGGGAGCTGAATCTTCTCTTTTTGGCTAGGGTTGGGAAACTGATTTCTTTCTCTACAGTTTCTGAGAGAGAGAGAGGTGGAAAAAAGGAAAAAAGGTGCTTTTCCACTGACTTCCTCCCAATATACTGATCTGATTCTCTTCCTTATTAGTGATAGCCTCCTTCTATCACAAAGACCAATCTTCTGGTGATTACATACAGTATATTTCACATCTGCTACTGCCACAACAGCTTAAAATGGCGTATGATGGAGTGCATAACAAAAGGAATCTGACGGAATCCCTCCATCACTGAAGAGTCAGCCAGGGCACCAAACGTGGTCACAGTCAAAATTTTCACAGTCACCACCTGTAAGTGCAACAATCCGAGAAATGTTTTGCAAGCAACATTAATCCTGGTAGAAATGGATGAATAAACTCTGCTTTTTTTGCAGAAGAGTTGAGAAGTGACACTAAGAGACAGTCTGCTAGCAAGAAGAAATAATGCACGATTAGCTAAAATCATGAAAAAAAAGAGAGGGATTTGCGCATTTTTTAAAATATCAGAATGTTGTAATATCACAAACAGAAATGACTCTTCAAATAAGTTTAAAAGAAATGCTAAAGCGCATTGTTTATGGGAGTCTTAATCACTGCACATATTAGAAAAAAAATTACTTATTCCTAACAACTCAAATTGAGTTTGATTTGCTGTTCAATTTGCTGTTCATTCTTATACTGAAAACCTGTTCCTTAAATGGGTTAATTTGTAATTCTTGCTTCTGCAGAATAGGCTAGTATACCCCCAAAAATCCCATTTCATAGCAATATCTAGTCTTTACAGTTAACCCTTACTATTGTCCATCCACAATATGTAGTATTGCTTACCTCACAGGCAGGCAAGGAAATCCTTGGAAAGGAATGCAACTTTATGGCATTTTTTCAAAACCTTAAAAAATGGGGGGAAAAATGAAACTACTTCATGGCAATGAACTTCTCTCTCTAAATGTGCTCAACAGGAAGATTTCATCCTTCTTGAACCAAAACAAACGATGTAAGAGTTGTTTTTTTATTTTGACTCCTAAAATGGGGTCTTACAAAGACCAGCAGACTATGACTTCAGTTTTCCTTTTAGAAAAGAAATGGAAGCCCGTTATTGAATATCATTGCTCTAAGTGCATTTGAGCAAAAGAAAAGTATCTTTCAAGTCCATGTCTCCATTCTTAACTTGGAGACAATAGTTGGATCTATCAGTACCTACATGCTGGCACAAGTCCTGTTGTTGATACTTATTTTTTTCCAGATTGATAACAATATACAGATTAACTTCATAAAAATAAATCTCTACCTATAGTCCTTCTAACAGGAAAACAATATTTTTTTCATCTACTTCAATTAATCTTTGGTGAAACATTTGTACCTGTCTTTCCCAGATCGGTATTAAAATCATATTATTTTTGTTTTTCTTATTCTATGCTGCATTTAAGCTTTACAATATAGTTTCCCCTTCATATTTCTCTCAGCTTCTCTTCAAATCATTTAAATCTTGGCTTTTCCCCTATGAGGTTACATTATATTGACACTTAATTCAAGAAAATTGAGGTTTCCTTATTACTGCGATGTAACAAAATGCAGCCCTTTGATAGCAAGCACTTCAACGTCCTGTTTACCCATATCCTCTTGGAAATTCGCCATAGCAACATTAGATGTTATTTAACAAGGCTGATTCATTGCAGGGTAACTATATTTTGAAGAACTGGCGCAAATAACTATGAGTTGGTGGTGGTGCCACTCCAATGCTGACTTGATCACAGTAAAAGATGATGAGGATGGCACGAGGCCACCTCTCCAGAACAGTTTTCCATTATCATGATTACTACAAAAACAAGTAGTTCAGAGAGCCTAAGCAAATGAATGAAAACAGTAATACAATTCCCTTCCTCTTATTTTTCCTGTCTTCCACCCTCAAAAAAAAGTTTGGGTTTTTTTGGTAGGTCTTAATATCTTATCAGCTCTTTCAGCAAATTCTCTACCCCACTTTCTGACTATGTAAGGACAGAAGCTTAAGCTCAGTGAGCAATATAGAACCTTGTCACTGTACTTTTCCACAGTGTTTCTGAATCCTGTATTTTTCACATACAGTAAGGGCTACAGGATTTCTTTTTTCTATGGCTTCAAGCCTCTTCAAAGACAGACACAATCACCTTCTTGCAACTAGCAAGTCTGTCTTTTTCCCTTTCTTTACAACATGATGTTATAGAAAGAGGTGATAGGGTCTTTTTCCTAGCTTGCATTCCACCATTCCTTTTTCACCTCACATCAGACTTTAAAGGGACTAAAGGAAGACTGTGACACACACCTTGCAAAGACTTGTGTGGGAGTTTTAAATTTGACTAATACTTCAAAAAAACACACCCAACAACCACACACAACACTGAACGCCAGTTAGAGGCCAAAAATAAGTCAGACTAAATACTGATTAAATCTTTAATAATAAAAATATTTTGGTATAAAAAAATAGAATAGCTCATTCTGCACACTTAGAAAAAGGACAAAGATGAAACTACACAATAGCAGTAAAGCAAGATACCTAACAAATCAATTTAAAGATTCCTGAAACTGTGTTTTCGGAATTGTGTTCTTTTCTGTTGTCATGTGCCCTGCATTTACTGTCTCCACCAAAAAGTGGTCTTCACCAATGGCGTCATGTGTCACCAGTTACCGTCTCTTCCTGAACCAGCCATTTAATACACTTTGGAGTTATGTAAGAGTTGGACAACCATTAACATATAATGAAAAATGTTGCCTACATTCATGTTTGCTATTGCTAGTTTATCCAGTGATGGACAAAGGTCAAGTAGGTTTATTGACAGTACATCAAGAAGTTGCATAGATAATTTATAGAAATGATACCATCTAGCCAAACACTTGTTATTTTTCTATGACCTCTGATGCATTTCAGCCATATCCAGTAGAATAAACAAATCTGATGTACTGCTTTACAGTGCTGAAGATCAAATGAAGCTATGTTACAGTTATCTTTCAAGAGAATGAATCATAACAAAGGTAGACTTGGTTAATAACATTAATGTGATTACTTTTGAGTTGAACGCTTTGCCAGATCTAGCACATAACTAAGCCAGCAGACAGCAGTGAATAACTGATAGGATTAGTCACTTGAGAACAAGCATCTCTTTAAGCTACAGCAAAGCAGGCGAGAGTAGTCTAAAACAGACGTAGGAGCATCACTCTTCTCCTTGGAAGATGTCAGTGTCCATTAGAATTACTAATTTCTGGTCTATCTCTTCTACTCTGTCCTCAAATACCAACATGTGTAGATATGATGGAAGTGGTACATGGGTATTTGACATGGGGATCTATGCACTATGCTCAAAGGAAGAGACCAAACTAATTACTGTTTCTTTGTGTAACTGGGCTTTCTAAAAGCAAAGCTATTAACAAGCACTCTTGTAAACTTACTCCCTTTAACTGGTACACAAATACTTGTTAGAAAGCATGTACCATATAGCAGTCCTACTCTGGACTATGTATCTGAATCTTGTTTACATCAGTATGACTGCATATAGAGCTGATATCTTAAAGGCAAAACTTATCAGTATCACCTATTGCAAAGTCACTTAATACATATGCTTCACCCAAACCTACAATATCTTACTTTTACTGTCATTTTTTTCTAACTATCCAAATAAGTCATCAGGATATTTAATCCTGGTAATTTGAGAGGACATCTCAAATCATAGCAACTTTGTAATGAACCAGGTAGGCCATGGACATGTCCATTAAGCAATATCACTTAAGCTACTGACAAATATTTTGAAAATACACTTCTCCACTCTCCTAAAGGTTTTGTTTTCTTCTTGCAGCTGAACCTGGACGTTAGGAAGATCACAAGCCTCTTGGGAAAAGAAATCTGTACGTAGTATCTCAGTCAGTAAAGCCAGCATGCTGTCCCATTCAACTGTTGGTACTGCGGAAATATATAAAAAAAGGTTATGAGTAGACTTATCATTGTATTTTCCTTGAAGATATTTATTTGCCTAAGTATTTTTGAATGCATTCATATGAACTTTTTAACATGAAGCAAAATGGGTAAACTGCATAAATGGGTGGGCAAGTGCTATAGTTAGAGGATTAAGTAAATATCACTATAAATGTAGTACTGTTCTACACAGTCTCTAGCAACTGCTTAATATGAAGTAGCATGTGAGTTCATTTATTAAAATGAAAACATGGGAAGCTTCTACAGCCACCCACTAGCAGTATCTTTTATTTAAGTCAACAAAATAGCACCATATCCCCCAAATTGTTTTAGCTGATTATAGCTTTTTGTTAACACTTTTACCAAAAGGCAAATGGACTGAGTAACTTACCCCCATCGTTGTAAAAACAGGACTCACCTGCTTGCTGATAGTGTTTTTCTGCCAACAGTTGGTGGAGATGGTTCACTAGGGAAAAAGTTTTTTATCCACCAACATTTATCAATTAACTCGGGTAAACCTGCCAAAGGAAAAGAAGCCCACCCCATTAGCCACTGGCTAAACAGCAAACAGGCAAGACTAGAAAACTGTTTGAAAGAAGGGAACAATACCATGAAATGCTTTGTCCTGATCCGTAACGTTCACCGCATCCGAACAGCAGGAGGAGCTGGAAGAAACACTGGATTCCGAGTTCTGTCTTGCTGTTTGTAGAAAACAGAGACACACATAATGAAAACAATGCTTCGAGAGAGTACACTATGCCAAGAGTTTTTCAGATCTGCTGCTAGCTTTGAAATAAGGGTCTAAGAGATCAGGTTACTTAGATAGAAAGTATAACTTCTGTATTATAGACACCATTCTACTACAGGTTTTTGTATGAAAACTTCTGTGTAAGTTGATCTCTCAGGCTACTTACTCTTCACCTTAAAAGCGTACTGAGATCTGTTTGCATAGTTTTCACTGAAATCAGTGACAAATCTTATGATCACGTATGCAACGCTATCAAAACAAATGAGCCTAGTCTTGAATATTCAAGTTCAAAACAACCTAATTCCTGTAGCTGCCATTGTGATACAACTAAATATTATACTCACAGTACAATGCCCATCCTGTACAGAGGGATCCTAACACACCAGATGTACTCTCAAACCAGTGACTATTTCACATACTTAGAAACAAAAACGTGGAGTGGGTTTTGTGTTCTGTCTAAGCCTGCAAAGTAAATATGGAGTACTGCTAAAAGCCAGGACTTGCTGGGCTAATGCTTTTTCTATGTTTTAGAATTAAAAAAACAAAAAAAAAACCCCAAAGGATATTACATATCCCTAATGAACAATTCTAAATCAGAAAAAAGTAAATGGAAAACCTGAAGCAGACGCTCATTAAAACTGAAGTTCCTTGATCTGACAAAAAACTCTCCAAGCAATTAAAAACTACCAGGCAAAGTCTCCCTTTTGCCTCCAGCTCATCCAGAAACCACCTGAAACACCGCCTGACTCTTCCCACCGGCGGTAACAAGCCGGACACGGCCTCGGTGGAGCTCTGCCTCCCTCCGGCGGGGGCTGCGGGGGGGGGAGCAGAGCCCGGGGCAGCCCCGGGACCCCCACCCCGGGCACTTACTTCGGTAGTACTGGTTCTTGGCCAGGAGGCAGCCGGCGGAGGGTACCGAGGCCATGGCAGCGCCGCCACGGGAACCCGCCTCTCTCCGGGAGGAGCCTGCCAGGGGGAACGGCGCGTTTTACCGGGGGAGGGAGCGGCGGCGAAGACCGGCCCGCAGCCCCCCCAGCCCAGCCCGCCCCGGCAGCCCACCTGTGTCGCCGAGGGAAAGCAGCCGTCGGACGCAGGAACCGGGACCGCGCTCCCCCGGGCAGCGAGTGCCGGCGGCTCCCCGGGGCGCCCCTATATGGGCGGCGGCGGCGGCGGGCGGCCCGCCCCGGGGGCGGTGGGGAGGGACGGGACGGAGCCAGCCCCCGGGCACGCTGCCCCCCGGCCCCGGCAGCCACCCAGGCCCCGGCCGGGTCCCCTCGGTCCCTCTGCCCCGGTGTCATCTCAGCGCTTTTCTGGGGCGCGCTAAGCGGGGAGTAACCGCGTTAGTTACGCTCTGCCCGGTGGGGAAGGGGAAGAGGGGGATGAAACAGGCAGGTACCCCTTTCCGGTGTTTCTGGTTTGTTTCTTACATTTTATTGCATAAACACTACACGCTTATTACATGTTACGTTGCTGTGCACATACCCCAACGCAAGTGAAGTCAAAGGAACGTTCTCCACTCTCCTCAGTGAAACCTGCGATCATCTAAAGGCTTGGGAAAGTTACAGCAAAGTCCCAGACGGATCACCCAAGTAAGTTTTTCACACCAGGTCTGTGAAACTTTAAATTGCTTCACTGCTGCGTGGGTATTATTTTACTGTATCATTAGTGTACATGGTCATTTACCAGTCTTGGTAAAGTTACAACAAAGTCCCAGGCAGACCACCAAGTTTTTTCTTCCCACAGGTAAATGTCCAACTCTAAATCGTAATCCTAGCTCATGGCAAAATTTGTCCTACGGTGCGTTTCCTCACCTTTCAGAATTAGCAGCAGAAAAAGTAACAAACAGTTTTGGCTATTTGAATCGCTCCTGGCCCCACAAGGAAATGTTTTATCATTGTTTCTCACAGTGGGAGTTGTGGGTAAAGGCACAGCCCCGTGTGGTGTGTGACGCCACGTTACTGCGACATAGCCCACTGCCTGAACACTGCGTCCTGGCTCAAATGATAATGACAGAGTTCATAATAGCTCCTAGCATATTTGTAAGGATATAAAGCGCAGCGCAGGGAAACTGCCTGTAAAATAATACTCCTACAGCAGATGTAACAGGTAAGCATGCTATATTTTCCTGGGCCTTTTTACTGACCTGCCGTCAGGGTCTCAACAACGTGGTGGCCTTTCCCAAGGAGAACTTGAAGGCTTACCTTTGTGAAATCTGCAAGATTGACACAGAAAATAGTTTGCAGCTGGGTTGATATCAGCCACTGGCACCGGTTACCCCGTGAGCTTATCTTTTTATGTAAAGAAACACTGTAAGTGTAGAAAATTTTACAGATTTTTTTGATACCCCGTTCACAGTGTATGTTTCTACCCACTGTTGCAGCTCCTTGTTTATGGATACCTAAATGTAACTCAACTATTATCTCACTGCATCAGTCACCTCTTTTTCTGTCTTAATAATGGATTTCCATTTTGAGGCTTGTTCTGTTTGTGGGCAATAAACTTCTGCAGCATCCCATTTGTTTTTGTCACCATAAATGCCCTCGCACTGGGCACTCTTTTACTTGTCAGATCCATTCCTGAAAGAAGGGAAGAGCCATAGGAAGGACTCTTGGGCCGTGAGTGTGGGCATTTGTAGCAACAGCACTGTGCCTTAGATAGAGCTAGTAACATTATCCTTTATTGTATCTGCCATTCTCTTTCAGCTTTAAGATCCTGTTTTAATCTACTCATAACTTCGTCAAGGCTATTACTTTGTCAGAAAACTGTTTAGGCTCTAACATGTCCATGGTCTAGGCACTGCATTTGGCAAGAAAGCAGACATAAGTGGTTCTCTTGTGATCTGCACAAATATCCATCCATTTTGGAATCATGCCAAAACACTCCTGAGCTGGGAAACACCAGGTTTGTGACACTTTAGATGGCTTCACTGCTGCGTGGGTATTATTTTACTATATCATTTAGTGTACGTGGTCATTTACCATTTTTTTCTGGAGCCCTGTTTTATGCATTGCACTGGAATAGAAAGTACTTATTTAGCAAAAAGTTTTCCACCGTTTCTCCCACTTGATCTGGCATTATGTCCTATCTATTGTATTTTCTTCAAGTATTGCTCTGAATACAGAACTACAGAGTTTACCAGTGTTTTATCTTCCATGGTTATTTTGACAGAGTGCTTCTAAAATACTTGCACATTTATTTTCAAGCATTGCTACAAAACCAAGGTGTACTATTATCTTCAGTTAACAAGTGGGAGTTCTGAGATCCAAAGGAGCTAAGATAAAAGAATCCACAAAGCTTGTGTCTCACAAGAGAGCAGTCTTGTACTTTATTTTTTTATAACTATTTAACACTGTGCCATATTTCATTTACCCACTTATATCTCTCATTCACTTCAGATCCAAATTTAAGTACTCAGCACGCTGATAAATCAGATTCTCATCAGACACTGAAAAAACTCGTTAGTGGCAACCCATGATAGATGTAAGTGACATAGCATCAATTACAAACTAAGGGGCAAGGTTATAATTTACCTTTCAAGACAGCATTCAATTGCCTTAACCACTCACCTGTTCTTTTCTCCCTGGAAGCCTTTGCTGCAATCACTACTCACTTTTTAACTTCTGTCACAGGCATGGAAGAAGTCCTGCCAAATGCACTATAGAATCTCTTTAAATTCATGAGCTTAGTTCATATCCATGCTCCGTGTCAAAAGAGGCAGGGTCCCCACAAAATAAATAGTATATAATCCCCAATTTTATAAAAATGCATTTACAGACGGAACATTTCCAGCCTTTTGACTGACTAATATTGTGACCTTAACAACAGTGTTCATTTAACAGTGTTCATAACTGCAAAATGGACGAAACACGGAATTTTATGTCATATCATGAATCATGGACACTTACCAAAAGTATAAATTAAATTTAAAAATGAAATCAATATGACCCATTAAACAAATAAATCTCTCACCTAATCCTGCCAGGATTACCTGGTATAACCCTTTTTTAAGCATTAAAGGTAAAACATCTCAATCACAACAACAAAAACAACAGTCTATATTGAGCTTCACCTTGAAGCTGACCTGTTAATTATTCACCAGACAAGGTTTACCTAATAAACTTAGCTACTCTTTCAGTTCTTGGAATACCTGGGAGGATGATGCCAATCTTTTTTTGTGTCTTTTTTTGTGTGTTTTCTTCCAAGCACTTTTATGGCAATTTGTTGACTTTTCCGTGTTACTTAACCCTGTGGAAGAGTAGTGTGGCATTGGAAATTGTACAGTGTTTCTTCACGGCTGTGGCCTTTGAATGGTTGTATGGGTACTCTGACATTAATATTCAGAGAGACGTGAACAATTTCAGTGAAAGCATCTTTCCTATGCAGAAAGGTATATTTTTGGCCTATGACAGTCAAGTATTCCCAAAATCCAGAAAAGCACATTTTGCACGTTTTCCTTGCCTGGTCCAACTGCCCATCCATAATTAACATTTCAATCAAATTTTGTACAGCAAGTGTAAATCACTCTTATCTGAAGGGAATTGTGCCTTAATTTGACAGTATGACTCTCCAGGAAAAGAATGAACTTCCCTGGGTAGTATTTTGTAATGAGTGTATTAACATTTTCAGAGAACTTTCAGAAACGTTTCCTTCATGCATCTTTCAGTAGCTCTCATTATTTGCTGTCTCAACAACCTGTTTTGCATACTTGTTCTGTCAAATTTTGCAAGGAGTCTGTAAAAAGAGGCTTGCATTAAAGAAGTGAGGTAGCTACACTATGCAAAGGTACAAACCTTCGATATGCAAGAATTAGTTATCAAAACCTCTTTGGTTTGTTATCTGCTTCCAAGAATCAGTGCCATCCCTTCCTTTTTCATTCATTTGTTTTATTCTTCAAATATTCCTCCAAGCCAGACAGCTCAGCAGGAATTTGGGGCTCATCTATCAAAACCAAGAGGATTTGAGGAACTGATGAAGAGTTAAATGACAGTGTGCGAGGCAGCAGGGAAATGGAAATTTCTACCGTATGCAGCCTGCGAAAGAGACAGGGGGCCATAGAGCCTGTGCACAGAAGGGACAAAAAAAGCCTTTCTCCTCACTGCTGCAGTGCGTGGCACCGCTACAAATCATCAGCTTTGTAGTAATATCCATTCCCAGCAGCACAGTGAATGCTTACTGGCAATTCTGGCACTTTTTTTTTTTTTTTTTTTAATACTTACTACAAATGTGAATGGAATACTCTGAAAAAAAAACCCATTTAATGAAGAGAAAAAGAATTTTTTTTTTTTAAATTCACGATTATTTAAGATAGCAGATGAGATGACACTGAAAGCAAAGGGTAACTACTGAACTCTAGACTCCACGCAGCACGCCTCTGAATGATGCACATTGCCTGAAATGTCAGCCAAAGTAAGAAAAACATGTATTTTGACCTATAAACTTCATGGCCAAAATACTGGAAAAGACTACACCCATTGCTAAATTGTTAGTACAACTTTGTGTACTTACAGTTAAATACATCAAGTTTATCTTCATTCGATTCCATGTCCTGTGTAGCACTACACTCCTAAGAAAACAAAGACGTTTTCATGTGTGTTTAGCTGTATTTTAGCATTTAATTGAAACACATTTTTCTTTGTATCCAGATACAACAAACTGCACAAGCTTGATAAAATTCTTCCAGCAAGTTACACCTTCTGCATCTTTCTAAGGAGGCATATGAGAACTTTGACTTTTTATTACTTTCATCTTTCAAGTATGCCAAAGAAGAAGCCTTAAGGCTCCGGCATGACCAACTATGGGGGTTGTAAACTGTAGTCCTACAAAACAGAGTATATAATTGAATGGAATGTAATTGAATAAAGCAAAATCAAATCATAGTCATGTTTATATACCCCTTTAATATGTCCCTGGAGATTTATTGATCTATAGAGACAAGAAGAGTTGGCTTGTTGCCAATTGAGTTGGCAATTTCACATGCTATACAGAGATGCAGGGCCAAAACCATGTGTATTTTAGTATCCTTGTCTATTTTGGTTCAAATAAACATTTTATTGTGTAGCATCCACTTTTTCCAATTGCTGTAAACAGTACTGTTGCATTTTGATGTACGCACACAGATTCTGCTCTGATTCACTTCTCTGCCTTCTCTGTCATTGCAGATAGCATGAACTCAGCATCACCAGATTGGACACAACCTGACACCTCTGCAGCTCTGCAAAGGCATCTTAGAAGGTGCTTATAGCCTAGCATGCCCCACAGTGCATAGACACCATTCCTCAGCACTGAGATACGACACCCTTGGCATCCTCATTTCCTGGCTAGTTGCTCTGTCACCAGGCCAGATGCTCAGAATGGAACAGCATGAGGTGCAAAAGGAATCAAGGAGCTTGTGAACAAGAAGCACATATTCATAATTTTGCAGCTGGGAAATTTCCCATTAACTGAGCAACAGAGATGGCCCAGGCCAGCATCCACCACATCACAGAGCAGAACTGTTTCAAGTTTAAGAAGCCAAAGATAGCTGACAGTTGCCTTAGCTCTACATAAGTCACAAATGTCTGCTGATTTAGTGAAAACCATATTATCAGGAGGACCAAGCGGACCCATGTGGATGGCTCATTCATTTATCATCTTGTTCTTCTCCATAGCACTTTTGTCTCCTCCAAAGCCCCTCTGTAGTAAACACACACACCATGTCCTTGTATGTCTCAACCTGCTCCATTGCAATAAAAGCATCCAATATATCATTATATGTCTCAGATACCTGCTCCATTTTCTGCGGGGACACATGAAGCAAAATGAAAGTCTTAATCCACTCACAAATCTGATCAGCCTGAAGAGAGGCATAGAGCAGGAACACCAACAGCGTAGGACTTCTTATGCAGCAATGATAGGCCAGACCCTTAATTCATTATGCTTTTTATTTCCTTCTCCCACACTTTAACCATTGGCCTCAGAAGTGCAAACATCATTAGGACTGACCAGGGATTCTGCCATTTTTACTATACACCCACACACTTAGAGTTCATGTGTACTAGTAGTTTAAATATGCTTCAGACCACTCTTTGGTCCTGAAGACAGCTGGTATGGAATGGCCTATATCCACAGTGTTTTATACTACAAAATAATATGGTTACATCCAAAATGGTCTGTGAAGGATTGTCTCTTGCTTATGTTAAATCTCAAACTGCCTGGGAATTTTTGGGCAGGGAGCCAGGGAAACCCGCAAGCCATTCCAGGACCTTTCTAACATTTTAATAGTACGGACAGGCATGCTCTGTTCGCTGACAAGGTTCCCTGTCATTAACTTAGGGGTTAGCTAATTTAATGTGGTGTCACTGGTGTTAAGATGTCCAGAGCCCAATAGGCTTACAAACAAGTGAATCTCTCCTAGGCATCCATTTGCAAACTTAGAATATTTAACATAAGGATGTAGGTGGCTAATTAGGGTCCAGTTATTCCATTTCTTTAGATCTTAATGAATCTAACGTCATTACTGTTTCCATCTCCACACATGCTGCTGGTGGGAAGTCTTTTGCTCAGGCTGCTGTAAAGCTGCATCTACATGCCCAGGGCCAAGTCTTAGCCAACTGCCAGCTTAGACAGGGGTCTAAAGAATAGAGTCAACAGAGTAGTCAAAGTTTAACACAGCTAAATTAAGTTTTCCTATTTATTTTCATTTGGTCAGTGGTCTATCTACTTCTTATCACTAAATCTGGTATAAAGGGTTGAGTTTAGCCACTTTCTTATTGACCTGTGAGAAGAACAATAGGCATTTTTTTCATTTATCTTCATACCACTGAAGTACAACACTTGTAAAATGCTCTTAGAAGGGTCAGTCTCAGCTATGAGGACACTGTTCAGACAGAAAGTGCACAGCCCATTTCTGTCACCCTGCTTAAGTGCAAGTTTTTCCTCCATTTTGCTTGCAATGCAGTTAAATTAAATTAACTACAAGTTTCTGGAGTGAATTCAAGCCCAACCAATCCTTTATAAATTTGGAAATGGAAAGCATTTCACACTCCATGTGAAAGTTGACTTTTGGCAGAATAGTGGAATTGGCAGCAATTGAAAAGGTACACTATATTGTAATCTATGAGATTACAGATTAAGATTACTTCTAATTTGTTCCCTCCATCCCTCCTCCTGTTTCCTATCCTCTCGTGTCTGTGACAGTACAATCTACTCCCTTTGAAGAATTTTGCTGAGAAAAATAGGAGTTATAGAAGACGACCAAATTATGGAAGATCACCAAAACTGCTTATATACAAAGGTATTGTAGAACACATCAAGCTTTTTATAGTGGAATGGAGAGGAAAGGTGAAACAGTTACTCCAATAAAACCAGAAACAATTAGCTTATTGATAAACAAAAATCTCTTAGAGGATATGATACAGGGTGTATGTCTGTCTTGTGGTAATGTTCAGAGAATTAAAATGTAATAACTGTCTCAAAAGGGGTAGAACTAGCAAACAAAGTGGAAATGGTATTGAAGGATGTACAGATTTGCAATTAGAGATAGTAAAACTGACCCAATGTATGAAATGCAGTTTTTTGAAAGCCTCTAAATATTATAGACTTCCTCCTATGGAGAAATTTATTTACCATTTTATGATTGTGAAATCTCCCAATGTCATAGATGCCTCCAGCTTGGAACCTTAGCCAGAAAATGAAAATATGAGTATTTAATAAGCATTTAGAAAGAAAAACAGAGGCTTACTGCCTTGAGAAGGAGGATGACACAAAGAAGAAGATTACTGTAAAACCTATTAGTTTCCTGGCATTATCCAATTTTAAGTGGCCAAATACAGACCGAATCTTCAAAGAAGACAAAGGAAATTATTAGAGCAAATTTAGAAAAATGATGACTCAACTGACAAGATGAACAACCCTCAACTGTGATGGGCATGAGCCCAGCCCAGTGACAAAGAAAATCAGAATTCATGGATTAATCTATCCCGTCATGTAGGGAGAATGAGAAAGTAAAGTGAAACAAAAATGGCTACCATCAGAGAGACACAGATCAAAAAACCTCCTCAAAGCAAATACTAACATGTCTATACTCACTTGACAAAATGACTTTCATCTCTAGCCTAAAGAAAACTACATCGCCTTTTAAAGTCTCCTAAGGTGATGACCTAATCATAAAATGACACCAGATCATACCCACATGTAGAGAAAAATTTTAGTTGCACCCTTTTTGCCTTTTGGTGATGGTCATGTGAAGGAATCATGGTCAAAACCATAGTTTCACTAGAACTGTATGTATGTAGCTGAGTGTATCTAGAGAGTTTCTGATGAGACACTTCCCAGAAAGAGCTCTGGTTTTCAACAGGTTACATCAATTATAAATTAAAAAGATGTAGTTGAATATTTGCTGTGGGAATAGTAGGATTATCAGAAATATGTGCTGCCCAAAAAACAAAACTACAAGGGATGTACCAAGACTCTCCTTTTCCATAGTTTGGTTTAGTAAGCAGGAGTTTTATTCTTTTAGTCTGCTTACAGTGCTACAAAAGGAAGGCATATGTTCCCTCCTGTACCATAAAGAAAGCTTGATAAATATTTTTTTTCTTTTACAGGACCCACTGTGACATGTAAACCCTGGCAAATACATAGAAATCTAGATATTTCTGAGAAAATCGTAATTATCTATCTGCATGACAGGTGTGATGATTCCATTGTTCTACTAGTTTCTATGACGCTGAAAATCAAATCAAATTAAAAAAAAAAAAAAAGACTGATTAAAGAAGTGGTTTAAGAATAACTAATCACTTGGTATTCATCAGAAAAATTATACATAATTTAAAACTTGTTATCTGTTTTTTCTGTTTAATTTTCTTTTTGCACACCAACCATTTGCAGTAACATTTCTATAACGGAACCAGGGTATTAACCAAACACCTTATTTTCTGAAATCTCCCTTGTGACAAAGAAATACCATTTTACAGCCTGCCAAGATAAAAGCTAGTTAGAAAAAAAAAAAAGATTTTAAAACTTTAGACATATCTGTACAAGCCTATGTGGTTTTCTTTGCATTGCTTTCTCTAAAATTGAACATAGACTGTACATGACCAAAACCATACAATGCTGCAGTTGAAACTGTGGTCTTTTCATAATCCTGTGCAATTCCCAGCACTAAGAATTCACAGATCTTGTGATCCAGACTTCTAAGAGGCTTTGCTGTAGAAGTGTATCCTCTGCAACACAGACGTCAGGCATGATGTACTCAGGGGTAATGATGGGTCTCAGCTCTCATTTTTTACACATACACTTCATTCTTTCAGTCAATGAAAACAAAATACTGTCTATTTAATAACACGGTACCACTACTGTGGTTGATAATGGAATGGAAATTGTTACCTGCAGATTGTCAGCTCGAGAGGACCGATAGATTTGTTGCTGTTGATTAAAAGTTACTATTTACAATGAAGATAATGGTTATGATTGAATGATTATTTGTTGACATATAAAATGAGTGACTGTCATCAGTTCTTTCCATGTGAAATAGATGCTCATGTGGTATTATAGATAAAATTCTCCTGTGCACCTGATATTAACTGGATCCATTTTGACAGCTTGAGTAAATGACTAAAGACTAAAGAAATAAGAGAAGATGCTATCCTTTCACATCGTCCTAATCACTCCAGAAAAAAAAAAAAAAAAAAAAGAAAAGAAAAACAACCAGAAAACCTATATAAGACAGGAAATTTGCACTGGTGGTGTCCATGTTATACTTATTCTGACTGAAAAGAAGTCCATCTGACAGTTTTATGTGGAAATAGAAATATTATTTTCAAATGCTTGCCTTTCTTTGGAACCTGCAATTATCTGCAAGTCTCATTAAATGCTTAAAGAACTCATTATTGTCCACAAATGAGCCATACAAAGTCTTGACCCACCCTGTGCTTGCAGAAGCAAAGCTCTATTTGGGACAGAAGAAACGTGATCAAATTCTGCATTATCTGTCTCCATCTCAGACAAATTCTGCAAATCCTCAGTAAATAAAGCGTCAAGCTGTAACAAATGATTGAGGCTTCATCTTTGCATCATTATTGGTTATTTTTTGCTTCTGTTTTTGTAATGCTCCAATTGCATGTATCACCAAAGAAAAGTAGGAGCAAAGGAAGCTGGGAGAAGTGCTGGATTAATTTTACTTATCTTTGTGTCAGCACAAATATAGAGACTAGAGTATTTGACCTTAGCAAGAAAATCTAGAAATATCTAGAACTGGGTTATGCAACCCTGAAAATGTCACCTCCATTTGGCTCATCTCCCTTCTCTTCAGCTAGACTCTCCAACAGCTTAGCTCCTCCAGATCAGCCAAGAGAGAAGAGCTTATAATAGGCTACAAGTGTTCATATTCACTCCTTCACCTTGGAGAAAATGAACTGCTGTCAGCAATTTAAGGTGGTTATCAATTCCCTGGGTAGAGTAAAATCCTGCTGCCACTAATAATAGGCTGTCCTCACTTGTTAATGCGACAGCCGCTGCCAACCTGGCAGAGAGAATTGCTGCCATATGATATTTGACCAACCCACTCAAAGCCCTTTCAGGGTCACCAGAAAGGTATGGACCTGCAGTTTGAGAAATAATTGTTAAAAAGAACAGCTTGTCATTATACTTACCGTTTTCTTATAAACCACCTTTGGGAAAAGGTAGTTCTGCATGTCTGAAAGAGCTTTGGTATTGGAGCTGGGAGACACGCAGAGTTTAAAGTTAGGCAAGCTGCCAGAACAAAGTAGTTGTGCTCAGCATTGGCTTCAGCTCTCACACATCTGCTCTATAACTCACCAGCATGGTACTGTTGGCCAGTGACTGGACAGAAATCAAGAGGAGTATTTCTAAATACTTCTGAGGATCTGGATACAGGTACGTTTTGCTTTATCAACAGACTGCTATCTCTATAGTCTCATCTGGGAGACTCAAGGACACCAAACACCTGATGTTAAAGCTTTTTTAATGAATATTTTTTGAGAGATTAATTTTCAAATAACCATCTAATTTTTTTTAACTCTTAAATCCTGCAACTTTATAACAAAGGGCTGTTTTCTAATTAGCTATTAAAGAAAATATTCACAAATAAGAGCAGTTCAAATTCAATTGTTTATATCTTTAAGCTTGTTCTTTTACGCACAATTTGCAATATACAGAATTTCAGGAAAACATACACAAGATGGTTGTGAACCAATCACAACAGTACATGGAGCAGGGTTGGCTAGTCAAAGATAAATTGAAAGCCAACAAATAAGAACAAATCTCATGCTCTAACACCCAACTTTATGCATATAATTACTGTGATTTTGTCTGTGTATCACAGATAGAGTTTTAGATTTTTTGATTTGTCTGAAAGTGTAATTGTTATAATAGAGACATAAAAAATCATCTGAACCAAACAGCATTTCTGAGTATGAAAGCAGTGATTCAGATCCATTTCATTGACCTCATTCATTTTAATTATAATCCAGTCCAAAATTGCATCCTTTTTTTATTACACTATAATGACTTCTTTAATTTGCCAGAAGTACAAAAATGAGCAAAAGTTAGATCAGAAAATCTTACTGCAGAACTTCACAATTTTCTTACAAAACAAGATTGCAAAATATTGTTCTAATAGTAATTTGTATCAAAGAGTTATTTTATAGTTTTGAAATTGATAGGAACTTTAATAGTTCTGAAATGGATTGTCTCTGGTAATTTTTAAAGCACTGTTTCCTTTCCCTTGATTCATTTATTTAGGGTTTCTCTATTGTTCAAACTCAAGCACTTAGTATATGTCTAACATTTCATTTGTATCATAGTTAAGTAAGCTTAGAAATTATGAGCTAATGGCATGATTCGGTCCCATCACCCCTCACTGGAGGCAGAAGGATGCCTGCAAACGCTTGAGCTCAAAAACAGGAGATTGAACTGCTGCAGGTGTCTGCCCAAGGAGCGGGGCTCGCAAGGACCACCAGGGTGTCCCTGGCAGGGCCTCAGAAGCACGAGAGGGTCTGTGAAGCAGCTGTGTTCCTACCGGGTGAAATCCTCTCCCTGTGGTTTCCCTGATGTACTATTCCAGGTACTAAATGAAATCTGGCTCATCCTGTTCTCTGCACTGGCAGCAGGCTCAGCTTGGCAAGGAGCGTCTCTTGGCTGCTTTATGGCTCCAGATTCCATCTTCTGCAAATTTGCAGCAGCTTGCCAAAGGATCATTAGAGTCGTTTTTGTCATTTTGGGCTTGTAGGAGGAAAAAGGCAAAATCTTAACACCTACCTAAAAAAATCTCACATTTTTTCACAGAAGTGGGATCTGAAAGCAAGTATCCAAACCTTAAGAAATCTGTATTGATGCTTGGAAATTCATCATTAGCACTGGCCTTTAAAATATATAGACATACTTGAGCTATGTGGAAATCTTATACACAAATATTTGCCTGTTCAAGCTGGTTCTTCCATGGATCTGCAGTGCTGCAAGGCAAGCAAGCAGAATTAGGCCATGTCTACTGTGTTCCCATGACCACAATTAGGAGGCTCCAGGCTGCAGTGCCTTGTTTGTGTCTGCAGTTCCCTTAGCTTGCCACAGGTTCCTGCTTTATCGAGGATGAGGTCCTCAAGGACGTGACTACAATCATGCAAGCTCTTATATCTCCTTCCAAAGACACCTCTTACTCCTGCACAGACTACAGGGCCTGTAGGACCACTGCCTGCTGACATCTTACAGCATCTGCACTGTACTCAGTGCATGACAACAAGCTACAGCTTGTGAAGCTGCCCAAGGACAACAGAGGTAGCAAAAAGCTCCAGGTATCTCCAGATTCAAGGACAGTAAAACTCATCACCCTGGATACTTGCTGGAGGCTGTTTGGCAGCTGGATCTCCTACACTGCACTCTTCAAAAGTTGTGCCAGCACCAGCTGAATCTTTGCTGTTTTCTAATGCACTAAAAGCATGGCAGATGCCACCATCAAACTTCGTTTTGCCAAGTCTTAATAATTCTGGGCATGTACCATGAGACCCTCCTGGTGATTTACATTCATGCATTGCTAACTTCTGGATGCAAAAGATTACCTTGATGGGTCTGTCTCAGAAACTGCTCAATGCTGGAGATGCATCCCACCTCTTTCTGTTTTCCTCTTCCCAGTGTAGAAATGTATGGGCATTTCTCCTTGGAAGCTGTTTCTGCCAGACTCCTATAGATCCATGGCACAGCAACCTGGTGTTAGTGAATCTGTCGTGGTTGTGGATGTAATCTGCCTGATGCTGCAGGCCATCATCATCTGCGCCTTTCCCGTCTGGTGAAAGCCTACACCATCCTGGGCATCTTTACTGTATTCAGGGGCAATAGCACACTCAGCTATGCTAGGCAAGATGTGAGGATGACATTTTTCCCCAGCCAGTTGTTGTGGTTTAACCCCAGCCAGCAACTAAACACTCTGTCCCAGTCAAAACCAGGACACCAGTGTTGCCTGGGCAAGCCCAGTGCTTAATACAATCACGTGGGCTGTCGATCCATCATATTCCAGAATCAATGAGATCCCACAGGAAATTCATGCATGTAAGAGTGAGCCATATGCGCATCTACTGCAGGTTTCAGAACTACTGCACTTCCTTGCAGTAATTCATCAGTAATCACGCATCCCAATGAAACTGTGGTGTGTAGGTGCTCACCCACACGGTGCAGATAGTCGTATCCTCTTCTGCTGGCTTTATGCAACTCTGTCCCCGTGACTCTGGTGCCCACAGGGAGTTCAGCTACATAACTAAATCTAAATGGCAACTGAGGTACTAGGGAGCCTGATATGCCCTTTCTATGAAAGGCCCTTTCTATGAAAATGCTGTCACATTCACTACAGTTAAAACGAGTTTGTGCAATAAGGATAGGGAGCTCTTTTCTAGGCTAAGTGGCTGCAGAAGTACAAGTATTTAGCTCGTTCTTTTGCAAATCCTCAGCACACACAGAGTTTCATCCTACTTCATTGTGCAGTCTTATCTGGGAGCAGTTTCTAATTCATCTCTAACTCAGTGGGCCCTTCTCATCAGCAATCTTCAAAAATGTTTCTAATTCAAACGCTCTAGGCGCTTTAAGTGTGGAAAGTCCAGCTGGCGAGTTATTCAGATTTTGTGTGGGAGGGCCTCTGGAGTTTTGTGCCCCAGCGGGTGCTTTCAGTCTACCCTCAGGAGCATTACACACACTGTGCGACATGGAAAATTAGGCTTTTTCCTCTGGAGTGCTGCAAGGAATAGGGTTGTGTAAATATAAGCAGATGTCTGCCCAGTGGTGTAGACCTCCTCTCGATAATGCTGTGATTCAAATCGAATGAGGTAGAATTCCTTCAGAGCAGTGGTTGAGAAGCTGTTGCAAGGGCCCATCTAGTTGTGCCGGGGCACAGCCCCCAGGGCTGTACCAACTTGCATAGAGATTCTCTGACATGTAGGGAAGAAATCCCTTTCCTTCCCATTTCTCATACTTAGCTCAGCACTTAGCACATCCACTTTGGGCATGCATTTGCTTTGCAACTTGCACATTGTGCAAGACAGGGAAAAACGTAAAGCACTCAGTACAACAAATTGCTTTCCTAAAGTTTTATTTTCAGATATTTCTCAGGCTTCCATCTGTTGATCTGTATTACCTCAAATTACGTTGATCCTCCATCTGGTGGCCAGACTTTCTGCTCAAACATTCTTCACACTCTCCAACTAATACTTGGAGAATAACTGTAATTCCAAACAGACTTTCACCTGAATTTTCAAATAATTTTTCCTGATCTTTTGCATAGGCAGTAAACCATAGCTCTGGGGAATCTTTCAGGTTTGCTAGCAAAGCTTTCAAATTTGAAGATCAGCAAAAGGTTTCATAAGATTTCATTCTCAATCTGAAACCAAAAACCAAGGAGGAAATCGTAGTTTAAAAATCAGCATTATGTATTCTTTTATCTTCTTTTTTTTTTACTTTCAGGTCTGCATACATTTAAAAAAAGCGGGTGTACTTGTTTCAGTGCAATCTTTTTAATTCCTTGACCCAATCTTCATCTGTAACAGGCGACAATAACATTTTTTCAAGATTTTAATACAGTTTGACAGGTAAGACTATGACAGCAGTAGTTTGTTATTTTATATTTATGAACCAGACTGAGATTCTATAATATCCTGTCCTGACGTGATCTATTGTTGTACTCTTATTTCCTGCCTGTGTTATCTGACTGCTGCTGGAAATTTTACCCATAGGTGCTGATGCGTTACCTTTGAATATAATCATGTATTGTTGCCTGTTCTCTCAGTTTGATTTATTTTGTGTGATAAATGGGCGTCTTGAGGCAGTCATCAGACTTTAATTTGACTGAACAGATCGTATCTGAAAATCACAATTTTCCTAGAGCGCTGTTGAAGAGCAGCCAGTAATTTCAAATTTAGCCATACATTGTTGGCTGTTTATTGGTTCTCTGCAATATGTACTACAGTGTTTTTTCTAATACTTATGGCAATACTCACACATATTACTATTAAAGCTTCATAAGCTACCAGCAACAGGAAAAAAATATATTGACCTACAGAGCATGTGATACTGGGGAAGACACATAAATGCAACACTATTACCAGTACACATCAAACAACAGTATGCTTTACATACTATTAAAACTAAAAAGTCCTTTATGGGTGCTTTTTTAACCTTTTTTTTTTTTTCCTCAAATCCTCTGTGGAGACTCAAATTTGAGAAGCTTTATATTTTCCTTTGCAAGGCTTTTTAACATAGCTACATATTGGTCTTGTTCTGCTGTTACATTGATGGAAGAGCACTGGTGTCAAGGGATTCTGATTTATAAGACTGGAAATGTTCTGTCTTTACTCTCGTCGTTGCTCTCTTTACTTTCCCTTGCCTGCCTTTCATCTCATACAGCCCATACCAGTTGGGCTGGAGCCCTTCCTCTTGTGTTCCATAGATTCATTGAGTTTAAGGACCAGTAAATAAACACATCCAAGCTTCTGCACAACAGAGGCCACAGGATATTGGCCTCTGCTGAGCCCAATAACATGCATCTGGCTGAAAAATATCTTTCAGGAAGCACTTAGTCTCGCTTTGAAGGCAGCGAAACAGGGAGACTCTGCCACTTCACTTGCCAACCTGCCTGCATTTTCCCATACTCTGAGTTTTCCATCTTATAGACAATGTCATCCGAAATTATATCTTTACTTACTTTTGGCTACTATTAATTGTGAGCCTATGTAGAGTTCTAGTAAAGGTGATATACAAGAAAGGAGCTGGATCCTAAAATCCTTTCTTATTGTAACAATCCCATTGACTACAGCAGCAGCTGATTTTAACAAAATTGACTTTAGGAAAGCAAAGTTTTCTGGCTGAGTTCTGATACAACAGAATAAGCATGGTCAGCTTTCACGAAAAACTTACAAAGTGCCAGAATATCTTTGCTCTTTTCAAAGAAACACCACCAGAGTGCTCTTTCCTCTGCTGTATGTAAGCCCAGAACCGCCGCAAGCTTTACTCTCTAAGGAACATGGGGCTACACCATCCGCTCCTCTGCTGGGACAGGTGGGACTCCAAGGGGACAGGAAGGAGCCCAGGTTGTACGTTTTTTCTCTAACTCTAATGCTCAGCACAGCAAGGCGTCTTTTGTGCCGTTTGATTTATCTCAGAAAGGATATGTATGAACTGAGACAACTCTTCTGTGTGGCAGTCCCTCTATACTGCTCAAACTCTGAGTTGGCCTCTGTGTGGGAAGTTTAAAACTTGTACCATCCTTATGAAGGTTTTGAGCCCTAAAAACTAGATCCTTTGAAATCTGATCCTGTGCACCTACCTGGTACAGTTTCTAGTACTATGAGTTAAAAAGCAAGACTTTGTTATAGTCCTTGAAAGTCAAAATCCCCTCCTAGGGCCACTCTGTAGTAGCTGATGCTTCACATAGTATTTTGTTCAAACACTTATGCACCATTTTTCTGGTAAACATATTTATTTTTATTACAGATGCAGGGGAAAATTCTAGCATTTTCTAGCACATTCAAGGGAAAACACATTCTTACAGCAAATTTTTTTTTTAGTTATTCTGTGTGTACCTTATTCCGAAGAAAGCCTTGGAACACAGTGTCACCTGTCAAAATCCATTAACTTCTAGATGCACTAAATTCATTTAAAACTATATAAAGAATGAAAAAAAAACCTGTATGACCTGCTGCCACAAGCGTATCGATCTGAAAAGAAAAACATTTGTGGCCATGTCCTGCTTTGAAACAATTATGGGCTGCTGTTGGGAAGTAATTTTCACTACTCATGCTTACAAGTTAGGAAAGCAAGGTAAAAAGCATGACAGTGGTAACAACTAGGTACTGTATCTGTCCAGATTCTCTTTAAGTAACTTTCAAAAACATATGTGGGAAAAAATACCTGTTGAAAGCATGTTAAAGTATTTTGCAGAGGTCTTGTAATAGCATACATCTTTTGTGTAGTTTGGCCTGTAGTTTATATTTGCTCAGATTCTTACTGCAATCCCTTCTGCAGTTGCCTTATGTTACATGAGGTGGTTGAAAAGCACATGATGTAATTATGAGAAACTCTGTTTGGAAGGTGGACTGACTATCCATCTAAGTGGATATGTCAAAACGTCCCTCTGCTAACATATTATATCACATTCATATACAGCTGCCTCATATATGGTAGGCCAAATCATACATTTGAAATTGCTTATAGATTCTTGTGGAAAATGCTTTTTTTTTTTGGAGCAAAACCTCAAACGCTAGTTCTCTTGTATAAAGGACTGCTGCTGTCACTCACTGGTGTTAATTCAGTTGGAGAAAGACTGCACTGGTGAGAAAGTTCCAGAATAATGCTCCATCTTCCAAAAATGTGTTCAAAACAACATCATGTACTTTTCAGCTGAAACCTCTCCTGCCTCCCTTCCCAGCATCAAGCAAGGGAGATACAGAGGATCGCTGGAAGAACCAAAGCAAACATGCAGTACAGCGCCTGATAGCACAGCATGCCAAGTCACATACTGCGCTGGTAAAAGTCCACTGATATTCTGAGAAATAGGAAACAACACTAACTTTACTCTGAAAATCTCTGTTCCTCAGAGGTAAACAAAGTTTTACTATCTGCCCTTCTTTCTGTGAACAATCTATGCTGAGTAGTCCTTAATAAAAACTTGGGCTTAATTTACCATAGAAATATAGAATGGCTTGGGTTGGAAGGGACCTTAAAGATCATCTAGTTCCAACATCCTGCCCTGGGCAGGGACACCTCCCACTAGACCAGGCTGCTCAAAGCCCCATCCAGCCTGGTCCTGAACACCTCCAGGGATGGGGCATCCACAACTTCCCTGGGCAACCTGTTCCAGTGCCTTACCACCCCCACAGTAACGAATTTCTTGCTAATATCTCATCAATATCTCATCTAAATCTCTCTCTTTCAGTTTAAAACCGTTATCCCTCATCCTATCGCTCCACTCCCTGATAGAGAGTCCCTCTCCATCTCTCCTGTAGGCCCCCTTTAGGTATGGAAGGCCGCTATAAGGTCTCCTTGGAGCCTTCTCTTCTCCAGGCTGAAAAACCCCAACTCTCTGAGCCTGTCCTTGTAGGAGAGGTGCTCCAGCCCTCTGATAGTCTTCATGGCCCTCCTCTGGACTTGCTCCAACAAGACCATTTAAACACAGTCTCCAGTGAATATCAAACTAATAATGAGTGCCTTCCATAAGCTATTGTATATTCCTGTATAAATCACATGCAGTGAATTCCCCTACCCCATAGACTGAGCATGACCCAGTCAGCCAACCTAGCCAGCCTCAAGCTTGGCTTTGCAAGGTGGGCAGGAGGAACGGTCTCCCCATGCTCTGGGACACACTCTGGACTCAAAGCCTGTCTCAACAGGAGTGTCAGCCCAGAGTACAAGGTCAGCTCAGCGCCTAACTGAATACTGACCCAGACCGGCAAAGCCTTCCAGTTCAAGCTGAGCCATACATGAGATGGTGCTTATGTTACTGTACTGGGGGAGAGTTTTCAACTCCTGTGCTGTTGATGCTTATGTGGAGTGTGAGAGCTCATCTGGTCCCTCTGCTAATACTGACAATCTCTGCACTCCAGACCAGTTCTGCCCATCTCTGTCTCTGCATTATCGTGAGTTAAACCCTGTGGATATTGTTCAAGTGTGATAATTTAAGCTGACCTGGGCAGTGAAGTCAAGCCCTAAAAGAAGATAATCCTGTTTCTGCTGATCTACACTTAGGAGAAGCACAGCAAGAGGAATAAACTGGTTCATCCTACTTCGTATTTCCAGCCAAGGTATTCAGCTGCCTTGATATGTAATAGCTCAAAAGTAAATTTCCTTTATTGAAATGTAATGCTGGAGTTGTCTTCAAAAGATCTGTGTCAGCAGCTCCTTGTTTCAAGCCTTCATATTAAAAAACATTATGAATGCTATTTTTTGCCTGTATGTTCAGGCCAAGCATTTTATGGTGTTTAAAAATTAATACGAATTGAAAAGCCTTTGATAGTGCAAACCTCAGCATTCTGGATTTCCTTTTTCACTCCTTTATATGCACTGCCAAATTATTTGTTAACCAGCTGCAACCTTTACCCTACTTTCTCTGGGTACTAAAATAGTCTGTTGTTCTGTAGACGTGTTTCTCTGCTTTTAGATTGCTGTTCACGTATACTATAGTGCATAGTAACCAACAGCCTGTTGTGGGCCAAAGGTAACCCACGGAATACAGCAGAAACAGCACGAGGAAAATGTTGAAAGTTTAACCCTATGTACAAGCAAATGTCCTCTGACATTTATGCAAACCCGAGTTCAGATTTCTGAACTGAACTCTCGTGATCATGAGTCACATCTAAAGCACTTTCTATCCAATCTCTTTTTCATTCCCTATAAATTCTTCGTACTCTGATTTAATGTAAAAGAATGGATTTTTCATGTGTCTTAAGCTAAAATGCTTCAGGACCTCAACACAGGTATGGGAAAATGAATTATTCTGATTTTCCTTTCAGTAATGCAGCTTGGAACAGTTTAAATCCTCCTGAAAATGGGCAAAACAACCTAAAATAGTTCTCTTAATATGCTTTAATAATAATAAACAGACCAAATGCTAATTCAACTAAAATCCCACTGACCAGGCAAAGTGAAAAAAAAAAACTTCAGGGCATAGTCCTGTAACTGTAACTTGCAAAATGGAGCACCTTTTGTCTAAGGCTTTTATAAATATTAAAACCCAGAACATAATAAGTCAACTAAAAGGAGTATTTACCCTCAAACAGACAGTCAAGGTCGCAGTCACAATTTCAGAATTCAGGACTATTCCCATATTCAACTGGCATGTCCCAGAAGACTGGTAAGAAAAGGATTCATTGCAGACTGGACAAGATTGCCCAAAGGTAACAATAATAGGCTGCAGCAGGCCACAGAATTAATGATCTGCACCATCCTGATTAGCCTGCAGATTGGTAAGGCATTGAGCATCTATGTATTGCAAATTCCTAATTATGTTGTGCCTTGTGCAGGGCTCTTTGTCTTGGTGGCTGAAAGCCATATTTTAGGCTTTTTTCTCTATTTTAGGCTTTTTAATCTGTTTTTCCCAGAAAAACATACTGTTTTAAAGATGCATATGTTCTGTGATTCCTAGCAACACAAAGAGTCACAAACCTCTGTGGATTTTAATGGCTTAACCAAGTCTGTTGATACTGGATTTAAACCTGAGAAAGAACATATTTCTATTGCTAATAGCATTGGAAGAGTTCTATCCTTAACTTATTTCCTATTGTATGGAAACTCTTCCATTTCCATTATCTCTATGTGCATGTGTAACTCTTTTAAAAACACAACACTGTAGAAACAAATTTTTGTCTTAATGTGTTCTCTCTGTATTTGTGTATCCTTACACACACATTCCACCTTAAAACTAAATGCTGAAAATTCACACATATAACTTAATTATTCATAAATAAAAGTGGCATTTTAAAAATTCACCATGAGACTGAACTCAGCAAGTTGCCAGAGGGAAGCAAAATACTCTGCAGACAGTGAAAAAACCCCAAACCCCACCCTTCTTCCTCACCCTTATGCCCAGATGTCAAAGAAAAGAAAGATGGATTTCAGGCAAGCTTTCATCAGGAACGTTTTTCTTAGGTATAGACATGCCAGACTTCTACATTCATAAAATATGCATGTTTTGAGGGGAAAAAATATTCACTCTGACTGATAGAAGAATATAATTTGCAAAGGTTATAATGGTTATTTTTAAAACACTGGGGTGGACTTCTGCGGACAGGAGGTATGTTCTGATGTCTGTTATATATCTATCAATACAGAGTTATTTTCAGACTTTTTCAAGAACAGAAGTACAGAATTCAAAGTCCAAACATACTACACAATCAAGTATGATGTCCAATTTGTTCAGTTTCATTAAGAAGCTTTAGAATCCTACTGCAAACCATTGGTCTTATTTTCATTATTGTCAGCAAAAGCTAGAAAATTCATTGTTGGGACCAAAACTCCTGACTCAACCACTCAGCAGTGTTTCTTGTACTTAAAATTATTGTGTATCAGTACGTACTTTTCTGAATCGTACATGTTATAAAGGATGAACTAGGATTACAGAAGGTATTGAACTTATATGTGTGTAATTTTGTCAGTTTCTGGTTTACCTTTAGTACTAAGGAAGGGTGAACTCTCTCTAATTTCAATAACATGTGAAAGCTATTGAATTCTTCCCCTACTTTGAGGAAATTGAGGTCAGTTAGAATTTTAGTGAAAAAAGCAGAAAAGAGAAAATGTCAGCTGAAAGACAAATATATGTGAACTAAATTCTGCTTTTACCTATGTGGGCACATCTACATGGGGGAATCAGTGTGCTAGGGTATGTCATGTTCCAGTTCCTCCATACTATACATTAAGACTGAGATACTATTCCCCATACTGAATGTCAAGTAGGCTACATCACAATAAAATACTTTTAGCGCTAATGTATGGGAGTGACGTTTTGGAGAAGTAAGGACGTGTGTGAAATCAGAGCACATTACCTTCCCTGCACTGAGACCCTCACACATCCTGCTTCTGGTGGCCCAGTCTCCCATGAGGCCACTCATGCATTGACTCACCAACTCATCTACAAGACTCAGAGCTGTAAAAAGCCCTTACTTCTCCTCAGGAGCCAAGGCCAGTAGCCTTACTTCTGTGCAAGGCTCTGCAACTACCAGAACTGCCCTCTAGGCACCGGATTATCTCCATGTGCCGCCTTGTGCCTGCCTCTTCTATGTCACATTGTAGCTGGGCTCTTGCCATATCACCTGGTGGTCTTGCACATGGTGGCCTGACTCCAATTGTGTCACCCAACCTAATGAGCTTCATAATTGGAAAGTAGGGAGAGGTCTTTTAATTAGTCAGCCTGCCACTCCTCTGTACCTAATGTTCAGCGCGTGCCTCCTCCAAGGGCGTTTCTTATGGAACAGCTCATTCCCTGCCCTGTCTGTGTCCTGGGTTGACTCACAGTAACCTCCCTAGGCAGGCGGTCTTTCAGTTCTAAAAAAGACAGCTCTAGAGGGGTGTAAGTTTTCTCTACTGCTTTCTGAGCTGGCCTACAAACTATCAGGCTTAATAACCATGTCCTGCAAACACAATCCACCACACACAGTTCACGAACTCCTGGTCCAAGGCCGGGGGAGAGTGAGTACAGAGTACACGTGTGTGTATGTCATGTAGACGTAGCTAAAAGCCCCCCCAGGGAAAGGTGGTGGGGAGTCACTAGCAAGGTTTAGATTAACATTTTAGCTTTCTGTTCAATAACTTGTATAGATGGGTAACTCATTACATGAGTTTAATTACGGAACAGACCCACAGACTTTGCTAAAACTGGGAAAAGAGTATGGCCCATATCACAGTCTCCGTATGTAGAGCGCTCTCCTGAGAGTGTTCTGCTCTTTCATAACATGTGCTTGCTGCAAAGAGAAAGGGGCTTACACCGTGTAAAGAGATAAACTCTCTAATGGTGAGATCATGGAGTAATGGAGTAGACTGCCTGGGGAGATATAGTGTCTCCCTCGCTGGGATTTTTTTTTAGCAGGACATAACACAGCCGTCTGTCAGGGATGATTTATATATAACTTATCCTGCCTTGGAGCAGAGGATAGACTAACTGACCTTCTCGGATCCCTTCCAGACCTGTTTTCTGTGATTCTGCGTGCTAAGACGCTTCTGTAGATGTGAAGTATGCTTTTACATACCCTATTTCCTTTGTATTCTAAGGGCACAACCCTTAACTCTTAAAATTTATCTTTTTCCTGAAACCAATTCCATTTCATTAAGTGTAATGACAATTTAATGCACATTTCTTCATCCTATATATATAGTATTCTTATTCATCTGTAACTCTGCAGTACTGGAACATAGTCACCCTTCACTTTCCATTTAAAAGAGATGATTGTTTACATATTGTTTTTTAAATTGGAAATGAAAGCCAAGCAGGAATATAAGAAAAAGCTGTGGCACAGACAAATGGGAAAAAAGCAATCCATGAGATGTCTTCCGTGGTGGCTGGACGACATGATGGAGCACAGAACCTTCACCAATAGGGAAAGAAGACCCTGGTTTTCTTGTCCACAACTTGTAGGACTGAACCCAGTGATTCAGCAGGTCATCAAATAATTTGTCCCGACTGCACAGTGAGATAGGCAAAGGCAGACTATTTCAAGCTGGTAATTTCTAATGTTGACAAAGATAACTTGAAAGCAAAAATAAATTCTGTATCAATACATAGTGCCATAGGCAACGCCTCCAGTTCATTATTTGTCTCTGAATCTTACCATCTTCAAAGATGGTCAGGTTTTTTTTAATGGTAATTAGCAGTTTCTGTTGACTGTTTAATAATGCTGGCTCAGGTTTTCTCTGTTCTTTACAACTTAGCTTATGTTAGACATTTATTACACTCTCTTTTATGTTATGCCGTTCAGAACACCTTATGCAAACAAAAGCAGTAAGAATCCAATTTTGCATGCTCTTCAGGTGCTGTTTTGTAAACAGGATATCCTGGTAGATTCTTGTGTGCCATTGAAATAGTTCTAACTTGTTGACAAATTAATTGACTACACTATAATAGAGTGTTTTCTGCTCAAAATCTCTTATCACTGCGGTGCACATAAATTATCTTTGTATACTTTCTATTAAAAGACATAACTAAGTAAGCTGTCCTTCACCATAACTCAGTTCCAACTGTTTTAAAGCATGCAGATGTTATGTGAGCTATTTATAGAACAGCAATGCTAGGAATATTAGGTTAAGAGTAACCATGACACATTAACACTATTTGTGAATTATCTACTGTTGATCTGCATATTATTTGTGTTATAATAGGTGCTTATGCATATGCCTGTGTCTGCTCAGAATTTAGGAGAGTCTTGTATTGTCATTTTCTTCGTGAAAATACACTGCATAGTTGCACTGATTGGTGTGTAATGACTCAGCACTAGCTGAGTTATTAACTTCAGTCCATACTATTGCTTTACCTTTTTCCCCCATGATCTCATCTGATTGGAATGAGACTTTTTCATTACGGACCAAACATTTTTTGGTCCTTGAAATACAGGGGAGCTGCTGAGGCTGGGAACAATATTCCCCTACCATCTTTCTCCCACTGTAGACCAAAGAAAATTAGAGCCAGGGCATGTTTATTAGTGCTTCCTCTTGCTCCTTCTCCTGCCCAAGTTTCTATCAGGTCCTTAGCTCCTGCGCTCTGAGGCTCATAACACTTGACATCAAGTGGAAGAAAAGAGAGAGCCTATTTCATATGCATGACCCATTAAAGAGGGCATGTCATTTAAGGTCAGCTGGCACCTGCAAATAGAGCTATAGCAAGATCACAGACTGCATTTATACTTATAAATAAAATAGAACAGTGTCTGTTTTCTGGGAAGGGGCAAGGCATATTTTATAACCATATGGATATACTGTCTTCTTTCCAAATCAGGTTGCCTGTGGATAGAAACCCTGGTCTATGCTAGCCCCAAAACCACAGCCGGGAATTGTGTGGGAGAGACTAGTTGCCCTGGGCTGAAACCATGCCAGGAAGCGTGGTAACAAATTAAAATTTTTATTTAATCCAATAAAGTGCTATAATTATGTGACAATTCTTGAGCTAGTTTCCTTGTCCTGTTTCATTAACTTGCGTAGCTGTAGACTCAGTTTCTGCGTAAGGCACAAATGCTAGAAGGGACACAAAATTTTGTATTTACAGCATGTAAAGAAGGGGCTACATCCCTCAACCATAGTAACAGCAGCAAACCTGCTGCTACCATTTTTCCTCATAGGACATGCTCTCTCTGGATCCATATCAACACCATGGTAGGATGTATATCTAAGGGAAAGAACCAAGCCTAACAGGATTTACAGGCATACAGGAACTTCAAACAACAGCATAAAAAAGTCCCACACACTTTTTCAATCTGCAAGTTCCACTATGAGCTATATCTCTCCGTTTCCTTGTCCTTGTACAAACACAAAGGAAGACACAGACACACTCCAAGGACCCAACAATTTACAACCAGGCAATTTACTTAAAAGTTGCTGTGAATGAGTGTCTAATCTTCAGGGAGGTACCACAGTTCATTTTCTCGACTGGACATTGTCCAAAGTGTATGGTATCTAAATTTCAACACATAGTTTCTGCTTTCTTTTATGATATTTTAAGAAAATGAAATACTGCTGAACTATTACTATAAGGGCTCTTGGTTAATAAAACCATTAATAAACATTTGTAATTCATTTACTAGTTTAAAATAGGAAATCAGTATGTTTCATTATCAGATGAATGAATAACTTCATACTATCTACTTCGTATATCTACTTCACAGGTAAAGGTTTGATCCCCTCATGCACCCACGTGAGGAATCTGAGGCTATGGGTGTTATAAAAGGGAAGTTGCTGCCCTCTGAAGTACACATATTTTAAAATCTAATGCCATAGAAACGCTTACCTACACGACACAGTTCTTCCCCTTCTTGTTCCCAGTGTGTCCCACCCAGAATTTTACCAAATGCTGCCATCTCCCTTTTTGGACAGAGGCAGCATAGCAGCACGCATCCATGGTGGCAGGGCCATCACTACCAGAAACTTGCCAGTAAACCTTGCTGGCCCCAGGGATGTTCTTCACTGCCATCATCAGCCATTGTAAGGTCACTCTGCAATACTTCAGAGTTTGCTCTCCATATTTATACTGCTTAGCAGTAGCAGCAGCAGCAGTAGTAGTAGTAGTAGTAGTAGTCGTAGTAATAATAATAATAATGATGATAATAATAATAATCTGTGCAATCTGCATTGTACTGTGACTTTTGATCTTATGCTCCTTTCTCATAAGAAATTGCAGCTGAAATTTACCAAGAGTTTGCATTTCGCATTATTTACTCAGTGCCAGTAACGTCAAGATTTCCTACGCTTCAACATTTAACAGAAAAAACCTAGATGGTTTTCCCCTCTCATTTAATCACTTTGGCTCTCCAAAGTGTTTTTGCCTTTCAATTTCTAGCAGACTTTTTGAAAAAAACAAAATAATTGGGGTAAAAATATAATTTAAGCAATGGAATAATTTTTGCTATTTCAATGTGAGACTTGTACTTCACTTAACAGTTTTGAAATTAGGGTTATTAGCCTCCAAAGCATACATATTCAGCACAACATGAGACAATGCAGTTGCACTCTTCTTAGTAGCATTAATGAAATGCTCATCACCAACTCCCTTATCTTCAAGTTGCATATCGTATGCTTTTATGTGCTTTTGTGTTTTTATTTCATTTCCCTGTAATCACAATATATGAGATAAACACCAGCAGAGCTTTGGAAATTGGCTGGTTTACCTGCTTGGTTCTGAAAGGGCAGAGATTCCTCGGTGGGGCTGCATGGAAAAAATCCATTCAGGAACAGAAGGGACAGAAAAAAATCCCGGGTCCCTGGGTATATGGGGCAGTTATTTGTCCCATATGCTCTTTCAAAAAAAAACCCCAAAAAACAGTCTAAATCACCTTGAAAAGCTTAAGGGTGACAAAGAGTCATTGGTTTTTTTATGATGAGCCAGCCTGAACATAAAAAAAAGTAACGATAATAGTGAGCCTTGGGAGCAGAAAAGCACCATGATACAGATATTAAGCTTGATGGCAGATGTAAGCGACAGTGAACTCTCTCCTAGAGTGATTCTGTTTGCATGTATCACTTATGTGATACTTATATGCTGTATTAGCTTGCTATCGTTCTGATATTTTAAAGATAGTTTGAGTTTTGATTATATTTATGTTTTGAGTTTCTTTTTTTATTATAATCGAAAACGCAATAACAAGCAAAGAGAGAAGCTCGTACCGACCCCTGCATGCTGAATAGTACAGCTTTTCATAGTGCTGACTTGTGCAATATGAGACTGAAATTAAGAAATAACAAACAGAACTGTTTGAATGTTTATTTTTACAGCACAGCTGTCTATTGCAAAATGTTGTTTGCTCAAAAACCAAAATGCTCATTTTGAGTATGTTTCTGGAGGGAAATTATTAGACTTATTCAAACTCGAAACACAGTATTTGGTATTGATTTCTCTCTATAGTTCCATCTGAAATCTTAAATTCCATGCCATAGATGGCAATTCTAAGTTAGTGTCATTACAGCAGGCATTACTGGAATTAAGCATTGGACATAACGAGGGAGAAGAAAGCATTTTAGCCCGATCATTTTGATGCTTCCAAATCAAAATTCTCTGGAAAATTTATCTCCCGAGAGAAACGTAAAGTTTTATTGTTTATGATTAAAACATTACAGAATGACAGGATTTTCCACGGGGTAAAATTAGGATTTCCAGCCAGGTTGGCAGCCACTCGCTGTCCTCTGGAGCAAGAGTACCCTGGAGCCCTCACCCTCCAGCAAGAATGCTCAAGGGGGACAAGCAGCACTCTCATTAGCTAACACTGCTACAACACTGGTTTAATTACAGATTTTAATAGAAGAAGAGACTGTACACCACCGCAACAGTGCAGCTTGCTTGGAAATACATATGCAGAGTCAAAACTTCTTAAGTTATGAAAAGAAAGATTAAAGGTAGTAGAAAAAAGCAGAAACCATTTCTTCCCCTTATCGCGTAGAACAGTTAAGCTGCTTATGCCACGTGCACTTCTATAAACAAGGTAAAATCCTGTCCTGGGTATTTATGGCCAAGCTCTCTTTGAACTCATCTGACATTTGCCAAGGCGTAAAATCTTTTCCCTTATTTCAATTCAATATCTGTATTGATTCTGTATTACGGGCTATTCATCCTTTTTACAATGCTACTCAACTTGCAAACAAGCTAAGAATTGTTCCAAAACAGAAAATATCATCCAAGTTTGGGAAGAAACAAACAGAAGATTGATTTAAAGGCACAGAACAACCTATTGCCTCCCTCTTCCACCTCTGAATCCTAAGGGCAACCTTCCATTTCCTCAGCTTTTTGTTCTTTCTGATTTTCAAGTGAAGGAAATGAAACATTGCCTAGTCTCTACTTAAATAATATCTGGTCCTCCAAGCTAGGAAATGGATTTTCATGCTTTTCTGGTTACCTAAGATGTGCTGATAACCTTAGACTCTAGTTCCATTTACATGCCGATATGGTGCATTTAGCACAAGTTAGCAGTTGCCTCCTGGGGAGAGTATCTCAGACAAAATATCATTTCCAGTTCCTAGCTCCTGAAACATGAGATAATAATAAATGTAAGGAGTTCAAACACACATACATTCCTCAACAATCATAGAAGGAAAACAAAAACAAGCACCGTTACGGGTTGTGATGGGTCCATGAAGGTCTATATGCTATTGTACTTAAGAATATCAAGGTTCAGGGTCTCTAGTTTCTCTGAGCGCTGCTGTAGTTTCCCTGAGTGTGTAGCCTTGAACAAGAGGACCTGTGCCACCCATCGCCACTTCAGCTGGGGTTCTGCAGCTCCCTTTCTGTGGTTTGGCCCTCAGAGCACACTGCACCAAGCAGGACACTTCAGCAAGCCTGATGTGCTTTGAAATCTTCTAGCTTTCCTTTGGAAAGCAGCAGCATTTTGAAACAAAGTATGATTTAATGTCAGGAGAAAGAAAGAAGTGCTGCAAAATGAAAGGATTTTGCAATGCAGCACGGAAGTATACATGCACCTCTCTTTTAACCAAGGCTTAGAAGTTGTTCCTTCTCTCATTCAGTACCAGCTCCAGGGATGAAAATGAGGTTATTGGTCTGCCCACAGTCAATCTTGTTATTACCCTCCTTCTGTTCACAAGCTGCCGTGTTTGCTTACCCCAATTCTCTTCCTTTTCCTGTACCTTTAGAAAAATCTGTGGTTTATTGAATTGTCCCCAAAACAGTATGTTTTCTTAAATATTCTTCTAGGCAAATCTTCTCGGTTAGGGGTGTGCAGATCTATGTTACACTCTTACAAAAAAACAAACCCAAACAAAACAAAACAACAACCAGGCATATTTTTTTCCCCCTGTACTCAGCAATGTTGAGGCCACATCTTGAATATTGTTTTCAGTTTTCAGGGCCCCTCACTACAAAAAAAGACATTGAGGTGCTGGAGTCCAAAGAAGGGCAATGAAGCTGGTAAGGGGTCCTTGAAGTCTTATGAAGAGCGGCTGAGGGACCAAGGGTTGTTTAGCCTGGAGAAAAGGAGGGTGAGAGAAGACCTTATGGCTCTCTACAACTACCTGAAAAGAGGCTGTAGCCAGGTGGGTGTTGGTCTCTTCTCCCAAATAACAAGTGATAGAACAAGAAGAAATGGACTCAAATTTCTCCAGGAGAGGTTTAGACTGGATATTAGGAGAAATTTCTTCATTGAAAGGGTTGTCAAGCATTGGAACAGGCTGCCCAGGGAAGTGTTGGAGCCACCATCTCTGGAGGTATTTAAAAGACATGTAGGCGTGTTGCTGAGGGTCATGGTTTAGTGGTGGACTTAGCAGTGTTAGGTTAATGGTCAATGATCTTAAAGGTCCTTTCCAACCTAAATGATTCTATGATTCTAAATGTTCATACTGCTGCTGCTATGTTTTGGGGCCAGTTTTTTTATGTACCTTAGGCTGTGCAAAGATGATATGTAAGCAGTATACTTAAAAGTACAAAGCAGTTATTTAATGGGCAGTGCACAGAGAAGCTGGCTAGTATTTCACAAGCTGTTAGGCTAGACGTTAGTGTGTTCTTCACCCCGATAAAATAATCAAAAGAGATGTTGCTGGAAAGGAGGGGTTCAGTCAGGAGGGGAAGAGGTCACCTCCACAGCTCGCTGAAAGAGAGCTGCTGACTTCTGCTGAGCTGCCATCGTCCACCATTTCCATCAATACCAACACACCAATGGCACTGACAGCTGAACAAATCCTTATCACCCTCTTCTTCCCTTTAAGTTTTTACACCCTACAAGGCCAATATTTTTCTTCTTGATTTGTTGAGCTCCTCATGATGCATGTCTCAAGACTTGACAGACTTTGTCCCAGCTTTGTCCCAACTTAGCAACTTTCTCAGCCACCTTAGCCAAGGTTGTGCAGCCAGGATGTATCAGAGGTGGACTGTGAATGCTTGAAACAACAACAGCTGAAGCCCTCCCTCCAGTTTGTTACAGAGAGCACTACAGACAGAGGAACTTGTAGTAAGGAGAATCACCATCACAATACAAATCTACATATACCTGTCTTCATCTCTACCTCTAGGAACAGTAAAAGGTGACTACTACTGAGGCAAAACAAGGCACTACTCATACTTTTGAACTACTTTTTTTATCATATCAACCAGGATCTGCTCTGATACCAGTGTTATGATTGATGTATCAACCTCAAATCAGCCTCCACAGTCATTAGTTAACTCATAAGCCATAAAATTATATGTTTTGATTAAAAAATGATAGCCATCATCATTTGGCTAATGGCAGAGTCTTCTAATTTCATTCCAGCGATAGAATAATGAAAGGCAATTTACTGCTTTCGAATACACGGAGCAATAGCATAGGCATATATTTATTGTACTCATTATCATCTAGAAAACCTAATCAACTCCTCCTATATCAGCAAAGTACAAAAGTTTATAATGCCATAATTAAACAACATCGAAACAAATTACTATGATGGATGTAGGGCATAAAGACATCCTTACCTGAACACATCTGGCCTCATGCCCAGAAAGCTGAGGACAGTGAGTGGTATCAAGGTGTCATTGTGGTCAAAACTTGTCCTGCTAAGGAAGTAAATGCTTCCTCTTCTCATGGAATTTCATACAGATCACCTGCCTTCACTTATTGCAGAACCTGCACTGCCCAATGTACCTGTCATGCCAAGAAGCAGCAAGATGCTCAGCCACCTCCAGTAACGCTTTTAGGAAACCCTCTGTTGGTTTCTTATGATTGCCTTTTGGGATCTTTTAGACAAACGTATTTTGTGGTTCTGAGGGGAACTAGCCAAACACAAAATGAAGAGAATGAATAACTGCTAAAACAGCTGCTTTGGGAAAAGTAAGACTTAGGCTTCCTGTGGTGAGTGGTTCACACAAGGCGTGTTTGGGGCTGCCCTGGACAAAATACATGCTGAGAAAATGCTGAAGGATTCCCACTTCACATACTGTGTATCCATACTCCTGAAACACACCTAGTACTTCCAGTCTCCCACAGGAAAAAATGGCATTAATTTAGAAGGAAAGATCAGGGGACCAGAGATGCAGCCTGAAGAGATATCATATCCAACTGACAGAGAAAATGCATCACTGAGTATAAGGTTAGAGGAATGTTAGAGGAATGTTATACTTTCTGTTCTGGTTTCTTGTATAATACGATCCTAAAAATTTAACCAGATTATATGTGCATTAAGTCAAATAACTTGTATATGAAAATCTTCACGCGTAAGTACAATCTAGGTAAGGTCTTCACTTGCATATCCTTTTATGGGACTCATATTTTTTTCTCAGATTTATTGTCCGTTGACCCTTGAGAGGAACAATTTGAGTCCTTTGAATAGTACTTTAATTTTGATAAAACGTTGAATTGGTTTCAAGTCCTGAACTATTACTCATGCTACCCATTAGACACCAGTAAAGGCACAAATAACTCGATGTGTTAGTGTTGAGTCATAGCCTTTGACATCAAGAACACTTGTCTGGTAAGTCTACATCCTTAAGCTTTGACCTGGAATAAGATGCCTTGTTGAGATGGCAACGTTTTGCACTGTGTCTCCAGATCAGCCAATACTTTAGTCCAATATTTATGGTTTTATCAAGAATCCAGATGTTTCTTTTACATGAAAAACCATCACACAAACTCAAAAAAAAAAAAAAGCTTTTACTGAAATGAAGGTAGAAAGGAAATTATAATCTCCTCGGTCAAAAAACCAAGAGGGATGAAGTCTAGGAAATGCCATATAACCTTTGCTTTATTTACATAGAGACTAAAGGACATGATATACCCTACTCAGTTTCTGTAGGTAGATTAATTTGACTCAAGGATCATAAAAATATGCTGATAATTAGAAATTTTGGAAAGAATCTGATCTGTCAAAATATAATCTCCAAATAATTTAACTCCAGTACCACTCTGTTGATTTCAATAAATTACCTCTGATTTACCCTTAACGTAAAGCATAGGATAATTGATGTCTTCTATTAAATGGGATGTTTTATTTTTAATGAAGAGAGGTTACTTGCTGCTTGAGGATTGCAACTCGATTTATGCCCCATGCTATTCCACTGTCAGCAGATAAAATAGAGTATGACCATCCTATACCTTTGTAGAACTGGTTTTATTTTTAAAAAGTGAAGCTAATAGCAGTCCTATTGCACCACTTTTATTTTAATGAATTATATTTATTCTCCTTTATATTTTGTAAATTGCTTACCTTCTAAATTGTACATTTTGGTGTTAGATGTATTTGTTTATATGACAGGTATCACAAAGCATCCCTCTATAGACAGTCCTGTAGACCACTTGGACATTAAGAAAAGCTCCTCATGCAAATATGGAACAGAGCCACCAACAGTACTAGATAATGGGGAAAAATAAGTGTTCAAATGTTCCTTCCCATTCCTGCTCCTGTGTATCCACCCTGTTGTGTTTGTTTCTGTTCTTCTCTTGCCATTTCTCCTGATGTGCCACAAGCAGTCACAGACACATGGAGTGTATGAGAAACCATCTGTACTAGGTGGAAGCATCAGGAGCATTTTCTTCATCATCTAAAGATGATTTAGAGCTGTTTTTTCAGATAAGAAAGGGTAATGGACCTAATGCACTACCTTGATATTCACTATATTTTGTATTCTAATTATCATGAGGTCTAGGACATGTTTGACATGAAATAAAGACTGAGGAAAAAAAAACCAAAAAAAACACAGCAAAGTGTTGAGACAGTTTTATATTATTTTCAGGGTAGTATAGCTTTATCTGTTAAGAAGATTGGCCTCATGCCACCAGACCTGACTATTCATGGATGTGTATTTAAATGGGAGGAAAGAACACCAAAGCAATATACTTCCAAGCGACAAAAACTTTTGAACCTTCTTACAAGATTGCAGAAAAAAAAGAACAGTATACAAACATATCTCTGAGGTTTACATTACCACGGTGTAACCACAGTGTATGTAGCTATGTATTTGTAACTATTGCTTTGGTACCATACCTATAAATCCTCACAAATCTATTTGTGCAGGGGCAAAGGCCATTTGTGAAGCAGAATTTTATATTATGTTACAGAAAAATCATGTTTTATTGTCATAGAAGCTTCAAATTTGTTCTCAGTTTTGCTTTTTTCCCTTAAATTGAGTTTAGATTGAAAACTACTGTGTTCTGTAGCTATGAGAAATATAACAGCACCTGAGTTACTGCTTGGCTATACCAGCATAACCAAGAGCACAGTTTGTTCACTGGCTATAATTTACAGTCAATTAACCGTCAACATGCTAAACTTCATTTAGGACTCTGCCAAGATCTCACTTTCTTAAAGCATTAAGTCATAAGGACTTTCTTCAGAATCAACATGAGGCACAGAAAAATTTAATTTCCTTAAAAACTGTGCATTGAGTCTTCCGATCCCTAGCATCGTCCACATTATGGAAGTAAAAGCTGGCCTCTCTCACTGATAAGTCTGGGGGAAAAAAAGGATATATGTAATCAAAATTATACCATTGACAAAGTTTGTCAATGAGAGAAAAAAAAAATCACTCTTTTTGCCTAAATTTAAAGCGTTGATCTGCTTGGTGTAAGCCTGTACTTATCTGTCATTCTATCCCAGAATTTCAGAATTTTCTCACTAATCTGCTTTTCAGAGAGAAACAGATACTGATATCCCTTTCCTGCAGATATCATTATCAAGCAAGAAATCTCTCTCATCTCCTCATCTCTAACAGATGCCAGATCTCCTATAGCTTTGTGGGGATCTCCAAAGCCTCTGTATCTCTGCCAGAAATCCCCATCAAAATTGGAGAAGCCATCCCTGTTACCAGATTATAACACAGAAAATCTTCTCTGTTCCCCATTAAAGCTGTCAACAGAGAAGATGAAGAAACATGAATGAACTATCAGGAGGTCATGACAGGGTTGTCTTCCTAAAAGAAAGCCTTGTTTGACAACATGAGCATTTTTGTTGAGCTCAGGAGACCTCTTCTGAAGTGATTGTCTCCACTTGGTTCACATAGCAAACTAGCCTTGAACTGCGTGAACTCAATTTCATTAGATAAAGCTAAACCAGGAGAGTCGCTCTGCAAGCAAACATAAAATTCCCTTCTACTTACGGGTATTCAGTCTATGGGATGAGACTAGAAGCACTCCAAAATACAAAAAGTGTATAATATTGCTGTCCTATTAGAATTTTTATTTATTTATTTTACTAGAAGAGGTGGTGGGGAATCTCCATCCTTAAAGATACTTAAAACAACCTTAAAATTTACTTAGCAACCTGATCTATATGGACCTGCTTTGAGCAGGATGCTGGACTAGGTGACCTCCAGACACCACATCAAATCTAAATAATCCTATGGTTCTTTATTTTGCCCTACAGATTAAGTTCCATTAGTCTGTTCTGGTTGCCAGAAATAGCCTTTGTAGTCTTCAAGGGCTTCACTGTGTGCTGGCAGAAGCTTCATCACAGAATGATCTTGCATAAATTATACGTATAGCAAAGATTTTAGATGCATTAAATTATCAAAGTGTAGTAAATGTCAGAACAGACAAAAGAGAGAAATTTGAGAAGGTGAGAGAGGAGAGTGTTAGAGGAATCATGAGGGACAGCAGTATGTTCTGGTAAACTTTTTATTAAGTTAGCATCCACATTTTTCTGGACTTCTCCCAAAAGGGAATGAATCAAAATTTTCAAGTCTCTCTATTTTTTCCTTAAACCTTAGTAGATCAGTTTGTAAAATACTATTCAGTCTTTACTCATATCTGCCATTATGATGGATTCAAAATCTACTTTTATAACAGTGAGTAGCACCTTGTTAGTGAATTTTTAAAATACATATTTTTAATCACAACAATACTCAACATGCTTGAAGCTTTTAATTCATTTATTTTGTTGTGCCTTCACTGAATGCAGTATACTTGATGTTCTATGACTCCACATTCATCTCACATGCATATAGATATATTTATTTGAGAATCAGATACTTTGTTATGAATTTGAAACATAGAGAACAATACTTATGAGGAGCAGCTGAGGGAACTGAGGTTGTTTAGCCTGGAGAAAAGGAGGCTGAGGGGAGATCTTAGCACTCTCTACAACAATCTGAAAGGAGGTTGTAGCCAGGGGGATGCTGGTGTTTTCTCTGAAGTAACAAGCAACAGGACAAGAGGAAACAGCCTCAAGTAGTGACAGGGGAGGTTTAGATTGGATATTAGGAGAAATTTCTTCCCTGAAAGGGTTGTCAAGCATTAGAACAGGCTGCCCAGGGAAGTTATGTAGTCATCATCCCTAGAGATATTTAAAAGACCTGTAGATGTGGTGCTTAGGGACATGGTTTAGTGGTGGACTTAGCAGTGTTAGGTTAATGGTTGGACTTGATGATCTTCAAGGTCCTTTCCAAACTAAATGATTCTATGGTTCTATATTGGTGTATTTGACTGAAATATTTCGAACACCTCGTTAACATGAACAATGCCAAATGTTCCAGTCAATCCCAAAGAAAAGAAATAATAATTTTATCATAATTATTCACTTAATTTATTAACTATTTCTTGAGAGTGTTAAAAATTTGTGAGGTATGGAATAGCTCCTATCCTGAGGAATTTGAAGTTATTCAAAAAAGAATTCACTAATTGTTTGTTTAGGAAAGTTACAGTGATTTCAACATACTAATCTCAAGTAACTCTCCCTACAATATTAAAGTTAAATTAATATAAATTAAATATGAGAATAGGTTAATGAATCCTTGGTGTGCAATTGTGAAATTACAAAAAAGATCCAACTAGCCAATAATGTCCATACTGGACTCTCATGTTACAAAGGTGCTCAGTTGGAGTCTAGTGTATCTCGTAGGTTCAGCCCAGCTACTCATTGCTCAAATGTTCACACAGGGAGACTGAGCAGCAGACATACAAATTTACAGGAAAAAAATTGAGGGCAAGGAAAACATCACCAGACTGTTACCATGAGGAAAGTGATATGAAATGTATGATTTCCTTGTGCTGCTCATTATTTTTCAGCTGAAAAGATCACTGTTCATTTCAAAGTTCCTAAAATACACTTCTTTGTGAGGTCTTTTCCTTTGTAAAATTTACCTTTGTAAAATCTTCAAAATATGAACGAAGTCTATTTATAACATCTAATGTCAGTGCATATTTAAATTAGAAGGGAGTCTGTATGCTCTCTTTTCTCCTGTAATGCAAGAAAAGTTCTTTGCTGCAATTCATGTCCACCTCATCTCTGCAAAAGATATGATTTTAGAGTTGTTATGGCTCTAATGAAATCCCACAGTCCTGGGAGAAGCAAGTTCTTATACTGTATGATCTGTAGGCTTATTGAGTATGCAATTGAGGTTTTTTGTTCTTGTTTTGCATTTTTTCCCCATATCATTCTTCTCCAGCAGTGAATGTGAACACAGCAGAGAATTTACAACACTACCGAAAGGATACCTCCTTAACCACAAAGGCACTGACAGTCAGAGTATGTAACTACACAGACCAAGACAATGCCTGGTATTTGGAAAAAAAGGTTGCCAGAATTGCAACGGATTGCTCCCATTTACAAGAGTTTCCAAGAATCAGCAAAAGACATACAAGTTACACAAAGAGGATAGAAGGAGGAGCTCTTGCTGAAAGGAACTGGTTATCTGAACAAGAAAAATAAGCTGTGGCAGGTCTTCATTGACCAGCTGTACTGGCATGTTTGTGCTCAAACAGACTACCAGGTCACTGCTTTTCAAATTCTCAGCCAGAGTTTTAGAAACTGAAACAATTGAAGAAGCCTCAGTGTTATGGTATTGCAACAGTAAGCACAAAATCAAACTTTCAATGGATATTTCCACGGAGGTCCCTAGCGCAAAAAGAAGAAATGGATTTCCTGCCATTCAATAGCAGAAGCCTACTACAGACAGCTGTAACCTGTGAATATGAGTGGCAAAAGTGAAAGAAGGCTGACACACTAAATTTACTTTTAAAAAAACTCTCTCCCCTACATTTGCAATATCAAAATGTTATCTTTTGAGTTAACACATATTGGAAGAAAGTTTAAAACAAATATAGTCACAGCCTGGGGCAATTACAGTTGCAAAGGGCAAGGTTGGCTTTTCCTTTTGTTCAAAGGCAGTCAGGAAAGGAATAATAAGCAAAGTGACTGGCTTTCCCTTTCTCTTAATGGTTTTACTGAATAGATAGAAAACACATTTTTCACACGCAGCAGCCCAAAGTGGTGCTCTGTAATACTTGGATATTAACTATTGGTATGAATGAAATGACTACATATAGCAGCAGCACTTGAAAAATAGTTGCCGCCTGATTTTTCATTCTTCATATAAATATTGCCTGAGCAATTTTTACTTCAACACTTATTTACTGTAACTTCTACTTCCATCATAAGTTTGTGAAGTGCTGAAAGTTCACTAAAAACACCAACCTTTTTCCCCATATCAACGAAAAATTAATAAAAACATGCCAAAGGCAACTGCTTTTTAAATTCCATGCAGTTGCTCATTACCATTCCCCTTCTCATCTCCTCCTTCACTTGGATGCTTGGATCAGAAACTTGCTCCAAGGCTTACTTCGTAGGTAACAGGCACTTGTTCATTTTAATGACTGTCACTCTCTCAACATGAATACAAGAAAAGCTTTACTCTTTTATTCAAATAATAGTAAAAGCATTATGAAAATAAGTCTCATGTAAAGTATTTCATGCTGGGCATGTAATGAACTTGAGAATACCAATTGTTTTCAGTCCTGCCCACAATTTCTGCTGGCTGTCTATTGGAAAAAGTACTGGCCAGGGAGCACACGGTAATCTAATGAAAATGTGAAGATGAAAATCCAGAAGTGCTAGGTCTGAATCAGGCCAAACCCAACATTTTTTCACATTTCTCATAAAACTGGAGCTTCTTAGGCCTGTAGCGAAATCAATGCCTCAGTGAAATCAACGACCCTGTCAGTTCTACTTCGAGTAGTTTTTCCAGGTTCTTAGGACTCTGGGGACGTCCTAACTTTTATAGTTTCTCATCTGTGACAGACCCTCCTGGCTCAATGTATCAAGACCCTGAGCTTCAGTTATGCCTCATCAGATAGCATCTCATCAAAGATCAAATTTAGGCTAGCGAGCGTTACATTCATAGTGCATCTAGCACCCTCTCAGTGTTTTCAATTTCTATTTGTCTTAGTCCGTATTTTTATTTCATAGAATCATAGAATGGGTTGTGTTGGAAGGGACCTTAAAGATCACCTAGTTCCAACTCCCTTGTTGTGGGCAGGGTCACCTCCCACTAGACCAGGTGGCTTAAAGCCCCATCCAGCCTGGCTTTGAACAGTTCCAGGAATGAGGCATCTACAACTTCCCTGGGCAACCTGTTCCAGTGTCTCACCACCCTCACAGTAAAGAATTTCTTCTTAATATCTAATCTATAGTTACCCTCTTTCAGTTTAAAGCCATTGTCCTTTGTCCTATCACTACATGCCCTTGCAAAAAGTCCCCCCCCCCCCCCCCTTTCTTCTTCTTCCCCTCTTTAAATGTTGTGCT